>CM046379.1:37300275-37502275 GCA_025413485.1 Ficus microcarpa
CCGGTAATGCATCACCGTACATGTAGCATCACAACAGGTCAACACTCACTTGGCAAAAAAAATACGATAGTTGAGCCCGATATTGCTATATAGCGGCTCTGATATGCAGTCACATGCAGTGATTGTATCATCAATAGTGATAAATAACATTTTTATTACAAGCCGGTAGATGACTACTCTCTGTGTTTGGGGGCATCAGGGACTCATGTCTGCAGCCTGCCACCTTCGCTTGAAAATTGATGATTTAGCTCAATACTACGGAGAAGAGTGATGTGAAGTACGCTCATCGAGATTACCGGAACATTTCGAACATTTTTTTAAATTGATGAAACGGCATTTGTCCTCATCATTTTCGACATATGATAAAATTAAAATTGGTGTGATTAACGATTAATGTTTAAGGTTTACTCCTCTATAGAATCACAAAGGGATGTGTAAACAGTGCACTTGATGACATTGACAAATTAAATTTGAATAACTGCCGTGAATAATTCACTTGCAAGTTAGATAATGAAGAATTTCCACCAATGCTATGTTTAGTAGGGATGAAAAGTGGAGGGAAGGAAGAAAGTGGAGGGATTTTAGGATGGAAATTGAAAAACTATGGTGTTTGGTAGGAGTGATTTTTAGATGGAAAGGAAAATAGAAGGGATTAAAAAGTATGCGGGACCCACGTTTTTTAATCTCTTCAAAATTGGAGAGAAAATTGGAGGGAAAACTTTGCTAAAAGTAAACTAATAAAATTACTAAACTAGCCTTATGTATTAATAAAAATCCTTAAAGGCAATAAAAATTAAGGTAAAACTGCGGTAAATACCTTTTTATATACCCTATCGGTAGAGTTCCTTTTTAAATTATTAAAATGTAATCAAACGGTTAACATTTTACTTGTGAATGATAGTTATAATGTACTTTATCTTATACTAATATAGAATAAAAAATAAATTAAAAAATTAAAAAAATTCCCCCCAAGGCCGATAGAGCCCCCTTATTGACACCAGGTAAGCCCTCCCTCCCCGCAACTCCCACAATTGGTGAGGAGCCCTGTCCTATCTATATACCGTGTCTGTGACCCAAACCCCCTCCCCCCACCCAACACCGACAAGTCTACCCCTCCCCCCTGATGCCTACGATGTGAATTAATCGCCCTTGCATCGATGACCTAAATCTGGTTGCCCCCCGCCCCCCCCCCCATGAGCAATGCTGGTGATTTGCGACAAGCCCCCCCTGTGCTGAAGACCCAATTCTTGTCGTTGACCCCCCCCCCCGCCCCAAATGCCGATGAGCCCAACCGCGCCAACATCCAAATCTAGTCGCGTTTGGGTAGGGGAACCTAGGTCATCGGCACAAGGGGTGGAGGTGACAAGGCTCGTTGGTTGGGGAAGGGGGGGCCGTCAACATTGAGGGGGTTCCGGTCTAGGGGAGTTTTTTTAAATTTATTTTTTTATATATTATTTTTTAATTTTTTGAGCCTATAATAGGATGAAATAAGGTGCATTACAATTATCATGTACAAACAACATTTCAACCGTTTGATTATATCTAAATGGTTTAAAAAATGGCTTTACCGATATGATATATTAAATGAGTTTTACCGCAGCCTTATCCTAAAAATTATGGATAAAATAGTAATTGCATTAATGATTCTTTTTCTTTCCTTCCATTTTCACTGGTAATACCAAACAATGGAAGGTAATTTTAACTTCTTTCCACCCTTTAATACTAAATAACATAAAGAAAAAAAAAAAAAAAAGACTCCGTTTGGATCATATGTTCATTTTCGAAAAAAGAAAATTTTCTTATTTTAAATAAGAAAGTCATTTCATTTTGAGATAAGATGGTGTTTAGATGTGTAAAAAATTTTATTTTTGAAAACAAAAAATTATTTGAAATAAGAAAAAATTGTGTTAGGAATACTGCGTTGTAAAAATATTTTAAGAAGATTCATTTTCTTTTTCCAAAAGAGTACTGTATAGAGTAAATTTGAAATGAAATAGTTTTAATTTTTTAAAATGAGAGAATGATGAAAAAAGTTGGGACAAATTTTTTTTTGCAAAAATTTTGCAATTTCGGAAATTGGATACTCCATCCAAACAAAGGGAAAATCTTTTCTCTCTCTCTTATTTTCTCTCTCTTATATTTTCCTTTCTATCTTGTTTTCTTTCATTCTCACCAAACATAGGCTAAGAGACAACCAATAATGAAAACCCCTGTATTATTGAAAATGTCAGTATTATAATAACATTATGAAAATGTCCTTGAAGATATTGATATTTGTGCAATTATCAACATACAAGTTTGTTGATTTTTTTCCACCATATCAACATGGATAGGGAACCGTAAACTTTCCTAATTGTCTGCGTGACATTTATTTTCTTTGTTTCTTTTGGTTTTTAAAGAATCGTAGCATTTTTCTAAAAACACAGGTCATTACAGCATAAAAGTCAATTCTTTAAGTTAGAAAATTTTGAAGAAAGATTCCATAAGAACCGAAACTTTTCCATATTTTTGTGTCACTGATATTTTTTTCGGAATTATTTCGAGATATCTTATGCTACCTACGTCTTTACCCAAAATAATATTTCTAATGGCATTCGCCAATATTAATCGATATTTTAACATAAAAGATTTTAAACTTTAAGGGAGTATTTGGTGAATGAATTTAGTTTAAAATTTTTAAGTTTTAATAGTAATTTTTGTTGACTTTTCAGAAAAGACAAAAAATTTTTTTAGAAAAGACAAAAAACTTAAAAAAAAAAAAAAAGACAAAAACTGATATGAAAAAGTATAGTTTAGTTTAAAATGAATTGAAATGTCAAATATCCCCTAAGACATTTCGGCACCTCTTCAATTTCTTTCTGTAACCTACCTGAAATCTTCCTTAAATAATTGTTTTATCTTACTAAGTGCATGGACAAAATAATAGCACAAGTCATGTGGATTGTCGAAATTGCCTTCCCGCCAACCGCAACACAAGTAGATTTTACATTATGCTATATATTTATGAAAATGATATTTTATTTGATATCATAGATATTTTTACTAATATTTCGTAAAAGATATTTACATTCAGGATCCGTTTAGTAAATGAAATTGAGTTAAAAAAGTACAATTTGAATTGAAAATTTTATTAATTTTTCAGAAAAGATAACAATTTTTTCAAAAAAAAAAAATAAAAACTAATATGAAAAAGTATAATTTAAGTTAAATTACTAAAAGGACCTCAAAAAATATTTCGGCATCTTTCCAATTTCTAAATTTTTAACGATATGTTTTACCATTAAAATACAACAATTCTGAATGGCGCTGAATGACATCATACTACAGTATTTGTTTATTTGTTTCTATAATCTACCTGAATTTTTTCTAAAATAATTGTTTGTGCATGGACAAAAAACAAAGCGTAAACCATGCGGATTGCCGAAACTGCCCTCCTACCAACCGCGTCTTTAGTGGACAAGGAAAGGCGAGATAAGTAATTTAAACCCAACCGCGCTTTCAGATCTCAATTTGAATTCCCGCGCACTTGTGTCAGAGGTTAAAATCAGATTCTGACCAAGAACAAAACACAAACCCAGATCCAAACGCAACTTTTTTTTTTTTTTTTTTTGTAATTTTTTTGGTTCGAGAACCCGCCAAAGAATCATCTTCTTCTTCCTCCGATTTCAGCGGACTCTGAGAGAAGAACCAGGTTGGTCTTTAGGTGAAGCTGTTTCGAGGAATGTCTTCACTGGTTTCTCGTGAACCCGATTCAAGACTAAGCTCTTATTCTCGCAAAGAGAAATCGCTTGGAGTCTTGTGTTCAAAGTACTCTCTTTTCCCCATATTTTTCACATCTAATTTGATTTTGTTCAAGCTCAATTTGTTCTTTTTTTTTTTTTTCTCGATCTGAATTTGTTTTTTTACCCCAAAAAAAAAAAAAAAAACAGTTTCTTGAGGTTGTACAATCGAGAAGATGTCAGAACGATCGGACTTGACGATGCTGCTTCCCAATTAGGTCTTGATCCAATATCTGTTTTTTCCAAACACCTTTTTTTTTTTTTTTTTTTAAATAATTTAATTTAATTTTTATTTTTATATCTAAATAAGGTAGGAATTTTTGGTCATTGACAAAGCCATAGCTCAAGATTCAGTTTTTTTTCCTGGTTGACTTGATTTGTAACTCATTTTGATTCGCAGGAGTTGAGCGGCGGCGTATGTACGACGTTGTCAATATATTGGAGACAATCGGAGTGAGTTCTCAAATTCATTTTCATTTTTTTTTTTAAGGATTTTAAGTTTCGAAGTTTAGTTTTTTGTTTTTCTTAGATAATTAAAATTTTCCTGAGTTGTTTGCGGGTTTTGGATTACTTTTAAGGTTGTAGCAAGAAAAGCCAAAAACCAGTATGCATGGAAGGGTTTAGAGGAAATTCCCAAGGCTCTAGAGCAGCTGAAGGTAAGTGTAGACGTTATGTTAGTGTTTATTTTTTATTTTTTATTTTTTCTTCTCTTTTTATTGAATTTATTCTGGATTTGAGCCGTGACATTTTCTATTCTACTTTTACAGGAAGAAGGTTTGAGAGAAAATTTCAATGCCACTATTTGCTGCTTTACAACTAGAGTATGTTACCGAAATCGAAACTATGTTATTTACCGTCCCTCTATTTCACTTGCATTGGACTGATACAAAATGAAATAAAAGCGGGTTCTTGTTGAAAAATATTGATTTCCATTAATTGGGACCGAATGAACAAGTGTTAATGCAATCTGCTGGTCTAGTTTCCATTATTTTCATTTTCTTCATTTATTTTGACTAGGTTTCAAATGAGCCTGAAGATAAACAGCTTTGGGCTCTGAACACTACAGGGGATGACTCTTCTTCTGCGTCTTCCAAAAACAGTAATCTCCATTTCCTTCCATGTTCTTTCGTTCGATATTGTGAATTGATTAACTTGGAAACGATAGCTTGAAAAGGGGGGAAAAAAATAAACAAGTATCAGTTGGATTCAATTTTCATATTTGTGCAAAAAATCCTAGAAGTTAAATATGAATTATTTGGATATTCACTTGTTGCCACAGAAAACAAAAGAGACAAGTCTCTAGCTCTTCTCACCCAGAACTTCATCAAGCTTTTTATTTGTTCAGATGTAAGTTGTTTTATGGCGCTTTTACAAATTGACTTCCATTTTTCTAGTAGCCCGCTGATACCTTCATTGCCTTATTCAGGTGGACTTGATCTTGCTTGAAAATGCTGCAAAGGCATTGCCAGGTGATGCGGATGATGCGACAGTTTTAAGAAGTAATTCGCCTTCCATGATCGTTGCTTTGGAGAATTAACAGCTAGAAATGACAAACCTATAACTAATACTCTCTTTGCGTGATATAATTTTTTACAGCAAAGGTCAGACGACTGTATGATATTGCAAACGTTTTATCTTCAATGAATTTGATCGAGAAGGTAAAAGAATTTCCCAATAACACCTTCTTAGCACATGGAAGTAGGCTTAACTAGTAATAACTTTTACTTTTATTTTCTCACCCTCCTTGTTTAACTCTCAATGTTATGCAGATCCGCCACCCCGACAGTGGGAAACCAGCATATAGGTGGTTGTGCTGGAGAGGAAAGGCCAGTGATAAAACTGGTGCTGCTTCAGATGTTAATGAGCCCAGAAAGAGGGGATTCGGAACTGACATTACAAACCACGGTATCAAGAGAAAAAGAGAAGTTACTGAAGTGGATTGCAAGTCGAGTCTGGAAAGAAGTGGGCATATGCATGATAGGTTGATTGAACCGGAGCACGAAAGTGACAGTGAAGAAGTGAAGGAATACTCAAAACATCTCTCAAAGGGTATTGAATTTGGCCCTTTTGCACCTCTTAGTCTGTCTAAGGTAGAAGATGCTGCAAATAAAAGAGCAAGACAGGTTGGAGACTGGGAAACTTTGGCTTCTACTTATCGTCCTCAGTATCGCAACCAAGGTAAATTGTGAACTGTAATGCATTTGTCTAGACAGTCTTGCTTTTATGGCCGTGCATAATAAATTCATCAATGGTACAAAAACTTCAATCATTGTAACAACCTTGACATTCTGCTTTCCTTTCAATTAGAAATTTCCTTCCCCACAATTCTTTCCCCAAAATACGGAATCCTTTTCTCCTCCTGTGATCCGACATCTTAAACAATTTCTCCCGCTAAAAGCAATTCTCCAACGTAATGCTCTACTGTGTACGCATTGTGGTATTAGCTATTGAAGTTGCAGTTTCTCTGCAGTTTCTCTGATCCCACTTGTCCAACAGCTTTAAAAATACCACCACGTATAGAGATAAGCATCTCTTTGCTGATTAGTGATCACATTTTGAGTGATTTTCATGCTTTCGAGAGTTTATATGGAGCTTTTAAATTGAACAAAAATTTAGGTACTGAATTATAGAGACGGGTTTTGTTGGTGATCTCGCAGCTCTATGTGACCTGTTTGCTCATTACATGGAAGCTTGGAAGACATGGTTCGTTGATGCTGTTGGGAAGCAACAAATACAACAAATTTTCTGACAACTGACAAGATTATGATAAAGTTAAACCCTCATTTATGATGATCAACTGCACAGTTGACAGTAGATTTACTCTTTTTTTCTTCTACATTTTCTCTTCATGACATAGCACACTGGTGTTCCCTGGACACCATTTATGGCTAAGATAGTGGGATGCCATTCATACCCTAGAAGCCTCTCTCTCTCTCTCTGCTTTTATTTTTATTTTTATTTTTATAGAAGAACAATGCGAGTTCCTTGTAGGTGACCGATAGGGGGATCAATTTATTTAGCCAGATAATCTGTCAGCTCACATAGCTTTGTTTGTTGGATTAGATTCTTCAGTTTTTTTTTTTTTTTTTTTTTTTGTTTTTGTTTTTTTTGTTTTTTTGTTTTTTGTTTTTTTGGCTGATATCTTTTCTTAATATTTTTGTTTTTTTGGGCCAAAATAAAGAAGGGTCTCTTTTCTTTAGTAATTGATAAGTCTTGTCGAATTCCTGCTTATCAATTTTTTTAGAACTTTGTATGATAATCTATTTTTTTTATAAATAAATGATAATTTATTATCACGAGAATAGATATATTTATATATATATATATAAAGGTTTAAAAAAAAAAAGAAGGTTAAAATTAGAGTTAGATTCTAGCATTTTTCTTTTAATCCAACCACTTTAGGATGTGGCATTTTATCTAAAATTTGGTGCACCCAAAATGTCACTTTCTCTTTACAATGGAAATGGCTAATTTGTTGATCCTAATTCACAACTGGACCTGCTTTATCTATTTATATTTATATCTATACTTACTATATTAAAAGAGCCAATTCAATTAAAAATTTTTTTAATCATTTTCTCTTTTTGACACTTGTCACCACTTTAGAAATCAATCGAATGAAAAATTTTTTTTAACTCCTTTCTCTTTTTTTGACACTTATCATCACCTTAGAAAAAATTAGTTTGATTTAAATTAATCCAAGTAAGAACTTTTTTAACCCATTTCTATTTTGATAACATATTTTCTCATCATTATTTATGACATTGAAAAGCGAAACAAAAAGGAAGTAATAAAAGGAAAAAAGAAGTAATCAAGCCAAAAATAAAATAGAATCAAATTACTGAAGGAGTGGTACGTGATTATGAAGATGAAAATTTAGTTGGATATATATATATAATAATATAATATCTCATAATTATTTTTTCATTTGATTTATCAATTTTTTAAAAAATATGCATGGCACATGCTGCTCCTTGCTACCACTAGGATTTAACTTTAAAAAAAAAAAAAAAAGGAAAGGATCTTTTTCTTTGCAGGAAAAACAAAAAAAAAAAAAAAAACTAAACTAAACTAAAAGGTCCTTTTAGCCATAATTTTAAGACAAATTTGTCAAAAAATAATAATAATAAGCTAACAAAAATTTGAACAAACCACGCAGCAGAGCCCCACCTAAGAATGCGTCGGTCTTTAATCACCGCAGCTGTACCATCTTAGACGACTTCCACAGACGAAGGATCCGTTTGGTTCGTCAGTTTGAGTTAAAAAAGTTTGAGTTGAGTTTGAGTTGATGTAAGTTGAGTTGAAATGATAGTGTTTGGTAAAAAAGTTTGAAAAAAAGTTGAGTTTGAGTTGGTTGTTTGGTAAAAAAGTTTTAGTTGAAACTTTTTTTAAAAAAAACAAGGGCCCTGTTTGGATAAATGTTCAATTGACTGAAACCAATTTTTTTCCTTCTCTTCCTTCGGTAGCTTATCTAAACTCCAACTAAACCGTACTTTTACATCTAATTTTATTTTATATCTCTTAAAAGTCAATAAATGTCGTATTACTTTTCAATAAAGAATTGGGAATTTGGAGTTCATTCCAACTCCATCTTATTTCAAACTTGTTTTTGTCTTTTTCCTAAAAAGTTTTTTTCTTTTTCTAAAAAAATTTTTTATTCGGTATGAAAATTCAATAAAATTTACTATTACAACTAAAATATTTCAACTCAAATTAATTACTCTAACTTACAAAATGACATCGCACGAGTGAAAAACACATCTTAACGTCCTATTGTAGGTGCCACCGGTGTAAAATCGAATAATTAAAAAACGCTCAATTTAGGGCTTTTGCTCTTTAATTGAAATTTTATCCATTTTTTTTTCGTTCGACTCCGGTACCATAATTTAAATAAACATGATTGGGCGTTTTCTACCTAAAATTTTCCCATAGGTCCGATGGTTCAAAAAAGTGCACACGTATTTTGTTAAACACTATTAGTTTTATAACTTCATTCGTTGAACAAGCAACTCAAACGGGCCAATTTATATTTTCTTACTCTCTCATTTCTCACTAATATTAATACCAATCAGCTTGCGTTATCATAATATTTGTTTAAATTTCATACATTGCCTTATAATACAACAACATAAAGTGGAAAAAAAAGTCCGTGGACCAATACATAAATGGCAGATTTCAAAAACACTCGCGTATTTCCGCCGTAACCTTCCACCATGCTACATTTCAACCGGTTCTATACCATGGTGATGTTTGATATCTGACCCACATGTCATTAGCCATCATTTCCCTTACCTGATTCATTGCACCCTGGCTTGATTCACCATCCTGCGTTCCGATACTATGCCCAGTTACATCGATCCCGTCATCAAGCACGTAATCATAATTCACCTCCGCGGGCTCACTTACATGCACATCATCCGCCTCGTATTCTTCAAGTACGGGATCGCCCGCTTGCTCCATCCTGATGAAATTATGCAACACCGCGCATGCGATAGGGATCATTTTTTGCTTACCCATCGGGTAACTGTTAACGCCTTTAAGTATCTTGAACCGAGACTTCCAAACACCAAATGTTCTCTCGATACAGTTCCGCAGAGACGAGTGTGTATAATTAAATACTTCCCTCCGGTTGCGTAGCCCGTCACGCCGCGTCCGGTATTCTGGTAAATGGTAAGTCTCCCGTCGGAAGGGGGACAAGAAGCAATCCCTATTAGCGTACCCTGAGTCAGCCAAGTAAAATTTACCTGGCCAAAACGGTTAACATATGAATGACATGTCTGATGTGTTATTTAATAGTCTATTAAATATTAAAACTGCTATATCCGTGCTTTTTTGACTGACCTGGTAGTGGTATTGGGAACCCGTGGATTGCTATTGCATCTTCTAGCATATAGGCGTCGTGACACGATCCCTCGTAGCCCGCCAACATATACGTGAACCTCATGTCGAACGAGCATGCCGCTAGAACATTTTGCGTGTAATGCCCTTTCCTGTTGATCCAGCCCTCCGAATTGACCTCAGGTGGCACACACGGGATGTGTGTGCCATCTATAGCCCCTACACAACCCTGCGTAAATATGCAGGAAAAACCATTGTGTCATACCATAAATTAACAAAAGCGGGTAATAAATATTTCGGAAGCTGATGTTAAGTCAGAAGAAAAACATCATACATCAAACCATGGTCGATATTTGTAGGAGTGCTCCTCAATCAAAGGTTGAACATCCGTGTAATCAGGTGGGCATATGAACTCGTCCTTCAGTGAACATATAACCTTCAGAACATTATAAAACCAACGAGAGGTTGTCTCTACGGAATGTTGGAACAAGTACGCAATGTATCGAATCGTGGCGCCTTGTGCGCAAATGGATAAAAAAATAAATAACTGCTCGTCCACGTCCATGTTGCGCGTTGGCTTCAATAACTCCCGGCCGCGTAATAGATCACTGAACCGTCTGAACGTTGCCGATTTCATACTAATGAGGGCAAGAATTACGTCGTCATGGCCGTTCAAAATCTCGGCAACACGCATTCTCCCGGTCAATAGTGAATTATGCATCGGTTGGGGTTCCCGCCGTCTACCGCGACTACTCTGCGTCGCTGCTACAACTGCCATCGCGTAATATTTGTCATCGTCACTATACTCGCAATCATAGCTAACGCCCTCCTCATCCTGCTCGGTTTCTGAACTGTGGCTGCTCATTTTTCTACTACCTTGATGCAAAATCAGAGAATTGATTGGGACGCTGATGCAAAACAAACGAGGCGAGGTTGTTAGATTTTTTTATTACTAAACCGAAGTGGTTAACATATGTTAATACGGCATGTTAGAAAAATCAAGCAAACACAAATAATTCTCAAGTGCATGGGTCGATGACAATTTGTTTTCGTACTAAAAAAACCAAGTAATCATCCGGGTACAAGGAAAATGTCACTCAAATGTTACATTACATGAAACTCGCGGAAACTAAAAAAATGTAAAAAAAAGGCAGTCCATAACAAACAGTTTAAGAAAAAAAAAGAAAAAAAAATCACAAACAATAAACTCAAGCGGGCGGCGGCTGCTGCGACCTAACAACGGATGCAACAATTGAGCGCCTATCGATTTCTGGCAGCTTGTGGAATGTGCGCTTGTTTTCCGGATGCCTCGATAAGTAATGCCACATCATTGTCCGCTCATCCGGGGGAACACCCATCTCCGTCATAACTTCCATGCACAACAGCATGTGATCGGTTCGGCTTGTTTGTGAATTACTTGGACCTGATTCGGAGCGCCCACGGAAATGATTGGCAATTTCCTGCATTGCCGTGAATGTCATCTCATCCGTCTCGTCCCTCTGCTTCCTCTTGCCAGAACTGCCCCTAGATCGTGCTGAAATGGTAGCGCAGCCGGCTCTTCTGTTGTTGCGCCTGCGGCTACCAGACGGAGGGGTCAGATCGTCCCCGCTCACCGGGCCTATGCCAGAGGTGTCATGGGAGGTGTCAAGGTCGACAGGCTCCGGAGTGTCATGTGGCATCGAAACTGAACCGTAGCCCGAGGCACCAGCCGCATGTTTCTTCTCAAATATGTTAACATAAAGCTCCTTGTGCCGCAGTCCCTCGTAACGGAGATGGTTGCACTCTTTATGTCGCTGCATACAAGCGAGGTTTGTTAAGTTATCCGTCCAAATACATAAATGGCAGACATAATAATTTAATACACATCAACTAGAGGTTCCATGTTACATTACATGAAGAAACCCCTGCCACGCCTCGTCTGAGCAAATGACTCGATCCGACCCCGGATCGTATCCTAGACCTGTCTGACATTGCAGTGCCTTCCATCCTCTATATATTTTTCTCATCCTATCCTTCTTTTGCTGTAATGTTAGGCCGTAAGCGGGAACCCCTCCAAACGCAGCATTAAACTCCGTGGCCCAGCTATCGAGGGTCGATAGAGGAGGATGTCGTCCAGAGTTGCAGGCGGCGTAGTCATCAAGCTTTTGAAGGAAAGCTAACTCCTTAGCCTGATCCCAGTGATACGATTCACCCGTTGTCTTTCGCGGCATTTCCTTAAGACAGCGGATGACAAAAAACATAAACACATAACGACATCCAAACACAGTGGAGGAGGGGTTGGCTCAGTATAAATTGGTCGACAGAGTTCATCTGAGGCATGTCAGATGCACCGACGCACGTGCTTAGATACCATGGCATTTAGGCACCGGGCCCGGGGTTAACGACCCCGTATAGGCCACCTTGTGCTTGGCTACCGGTATTTAACGCAATGCATCGGTTCATTAACTCACCAGTCAGATGATGTAATCCGAATTACGGATATGTTGTATACATCATCGCCAGGACGGAGTTTTTTCGGAATTAAAAAAGTATATGTAAAACACCCAAATAAATACATCAACATAAACAAACAAGTCACGGTGCCTCGATTTGATACGTAAAACGCACCTACAAAACGCAGTTACGGAAGATATTACGAAAATGAACAAGAACAACACGAGGCTCCGATTGAATAGTCAAACAGAGCCAACAGACGTAGCACATTTCGAGACCAAAAGACACAAATTGTTCCCTTTTTCTGAGGCTCCGTTTGCAAGAAAAAACTGAGCCTACGCACACGGAGGTCCGACTTACAATCGTGATGAACAAGAACCACCAGGGCTCGGTTTGATCCGTCAAACCGAGCCCATGCCATCAAACCAATGAAAACAGAAACACATACTCACCAAGAGAAGCAGAGATGCAAAATAAACAGGAATCAAATGTCATTGGCACCGAAAAACTCGAATGGAAAGCTTGCTCAAAATCAATAACTGAAAACCCAAGGAAAACATACATGACATAAGAAAGTTCGACATCAAATCTCCACAGAAAAAGAAAAAAAAAATTTCGCGAAGCAGGGATACCTGCCGTTGCATGGATCGAACAAAGAACAATCAATTTGTGGTTTCAAATTTTTTTTAAACGCAACAGAAACACCTACTCAACAAGAGAAGCAGAGATGCAAAATTAACAGAAATCAAATGTCATTGGCACCCAAAAACTCGAATGGAAAGCTTGCTCAAAATCAATAACTGAAAACCCAAGGAAAACATACATGACATAGGGAAGTTCGACATCAAACCTCCACAGAAAAAGGAAAAAAAATTTCGCGAAGCAGGGATACCTGCCGTTGCATGGATCGAACAAAGAACAATCAATTTGTGGTTTCAAATTTTTTTTAAACGCAACAGAAACACATACTCAACAAGAGAAGCAGAGATGCAAAATTAACAGAAATCAAATGTCATTGGCACCCAAAAACTCGAATGGAAAGCTTGCTCAAAATCAATAACTGAAAACCCAAGAAAAGCATACTCCACATAGGAAAGTTCGACACCAAATCTCGACAGGAAAAAAAAAATTTTTTCTCGAAGAAGGGATGATTTTTTACAAGGGTTACCGTGTTGCTTCCCGAAGAGGAGTAGCCGCTGCTTGCCGGCGGCGTCGGGCAAGAAACTGGCCGTGGAAACGATTTCCGATGTCGGAAATAATGGGTAATAAGCCCCCTCGTTCGCCTTCGCTTCGCACCCCCAATCCGCCGACGCATCTGCTCACCTTCGGCTGGGCAAAGCCACAATTTGAAGGTTAAAGGACAACGAGTGAACTGGGGAACTGCGAAGGAACAGAGGGAGATTTCAACCCGAGAGGGGAGTGAACGGACACACTGACAAGCCACAGGGGTCAGGAAGATGGAACCCGAGAGGGGGGTACACAGTGCGCGTCGCAGGGGCGAACGCAGAGGTCATACCAAACAGAGGAAAGGGAGATGGAACCCGAGAGGGGGGGTTAACAGGGGCACTGACAAAGCACAGAAGCCAGGGAGGTGGAGACTGAGAGGTCGCAGCGAACAGTGGGCGGCGCAGGGGAGAAGGCAGAGACGTGCATTGGAGATTCCGTGAACAGTAAACCCATTTGGGTTCACTGTGCTCTCGGTTCGAAATGCACAGCCAACTAAACCGAGGACCCAAACAGGTTCGATTGGAAATGAACTCCAAACTGGTAGTTCCAAATGTCATACCAAACAGGGGCGAAGACTCCAAAGCTCGCAAAATCCCAATGGCGAATCCGTAATTTCGTTGCGGAACCAGGGGTAGTACGGTGATTACACCTCGAGTTACAGAAGCAAACAGAAGTTGGTGGGCTCCGAGGGTGGGGTAAGAATTAGATTCGCAGAAGCCGTGGGAACGAACGAGCCGTCCAGTGGTGGCACAATCTCAAACACACAAGAAACTAGACAGAGAAACAAAGCGAGGAGAGAGAGAGAAAGAGAGCTCAGCTTTGTTTCTTCTTCTTCCATGGCGGCCACAGCTCGAGCTTTCGTTCTCTCTCGCTTCACCGACCTATCTCTCCGGCCTCGCCAACCTCCCCCACCACCTCCACCACCAACACCACCACCGTCGTCGCTCTCACGGCATCGCCTCGCGAGGCCTGCGTTTCCACCGTCCTTGCACCGTCATCGTTTGGTGAAGCCTAAGGTTTGTTGCCTTATCTCCGGCGTCGACGGCGGCGGAGTCTCCGACGAGTTCGTTTCCACGAGGAGGTCTAGCTTTGACCGCGGCTTCTCCGTGATTGCAAACATGCTCAAGCGGATAGAGCCCTTGGACACGACGGTCATCTCCAAGGGCGTTTCGGATTCCGCCAGGGACTCCATGAAGCAGACGATCTCGACTATGCTTGGTTTGCTCCCGTCGGATCAGTTCTCCGTCACCGTTAACGTATCCAAAGGCCCTCTCGATCGCCTCCTTGTGTCTTCCATCATCACCGGGTAACGATTTCAGCTCTCGAATTTCGATTTCCAACTATTGATCTGGAACTTTGAAAGAAGAAATGAATTTTGAAATCATGATTCAAATTGTGTGTGGATTAGCTGTGATTTGATTGTATTCGTTCTGGAATTAGGTATACCCTGTGGAACGCGGAGTATCGGATATCGTTGATGAGGAATTTCGACATTCCGATGGAGAATTCGGAGAAGTTGAATCGGTCGAAGCAGCAGGGTGTTTCCGAAGGGCAGGAGATTCAGGATAAGGACATTGAAAATGGTTTTGGGACGAGTATGGAAGAGTTGGAGACGACAAGTCCTCAGGTTTTCGGGAATTTATCTCCTGAAGCTTTGAATTATATTCAACGGTTGCAATCGGAGTTATCTAATGCCAAAGAGGTGAGTAAGTTTGTTCGAAAGTTCTGTAATTTCTTCATTTTGTTCGTTGAATGAGCTACTTAACTATAGAAACAAGGATTGAATTTCGGAATTTAAGCAAGGAAATTGTCTAGTATAATTTAAAGAGTTCATTAAGTTTGCTTGAGGCATGCCTCGGAATCTTGGATAAAGGTGGATAATTTCTTAGTCATATAAGATTTAATGATATGAGCCTATGTAATAGAGTTTGTTCAGAAACGAGCTGAGGATAAATGTCAGAAGTGTATTCATATACCTTAAAATGGGTAGTTTTCAGATTTCGAGGCTTTCAGCTTATTAACTAAATGGAATCAACTTGAGTTTATGACAATGTTTTTGTGGTTTGAGTTTAAGACAATGATTTATGCTTTGATTTGAGATGCATAATTCCTATTTGACTAGCTTACGAATGTTTTATTGATGCAAGCAAACGGCTGAATTACCATGTGTTCGCTTGTTTTTAAATATTTGATCTTTTGAAAGTAGTTTTCTTAACTATTTTTTTTGTTAGCTCTTCACCGTAATCCTCCAATTTATAGAAGTTGATGTGATGTTTAAGGCGTGCTTATGTAATCATGGAACAATTTTAGGTGTCAAAATTTTTTCCTTTTTCAGTTAACAACTTGTGTGGACCAGTTTTGAGGAGAAATCCTTTGCAATGGCTTCTTGATTTCTTTTCTTTGCCACCTGTGGCAGCAATGGTTACTCATCTTGCCCTCTCAATTGGTTAGTTTTGGCAAGAGGAGATGGTAGGTTAGCCTTTTTTTTTGGTGGTGCTAACTGTTAGCTGACTTTAATGTGCTTCCAACACAACTTGCTGTATTCATTATAATGCATTCTCTTGTATTTAGATTCCATGCTCCTTGGTATGCCTAGTGAAACTAATGGGTGTACTATTTGTTTTTCAGGAACTGAATGCTCGAAAGCAGGAAAATTTACAAATAGAATATAGCAGAGAACATAGGAATGATCTGTTGGATTATCTACGGTCCTTGGATTCTAATATGGTAATAGCATCAAACGTGTTCTTAGTATTTTGTTTCAGATGTTGAATGTTAATACTTTAAACCTCCAATTCAGTAGTTCGTCTCCCCTCTATCTGGCTTTTCCCCAGTGCCATATTTGAGTTATATTGATATGTGGGTACTTGGTTTGATTGGACAGGTGACAGAATTGTCCAAACCATCGTCGATAGAGGTAGAGGAAATAATTCACCGGCTTGTTCAAAACACATCACAGAGATTCTTCAAAGATGACGGTACTTCAAACTTTATGGGAGAGTCGGTCAAGGGGAACAGAGAAAACCTCCCTGATGGCGATGATGAATCTTGCAACACCATAGACACCTCACGCGACTACCTAGCGAAGCTTCTGTTCTGGTTAGAGTTCTGCCACTCTCATTCATAAATGCCTTCGCTTTTCTTGCACTCTCTCTCTCTCTCTCTCTCTCTCTCTCTATTTCTCTCTCTCTCATTTCTAAATATAGTTATTTTGAACAAGTTACGTGTAACATGTTGTCATGCATTAACAAAACTTTTGCACATGGTTCACATTCACACACATGTAGTCACTTTCTTAATCGTTATAACCAGCGGATTCAGGCAACTAAGTCTCCGTTTTCCTGTTTGCAGGTGTATGCTATTGGGTCACCATTTAAGAGGCTTGGAAAACAGATTACACTTGAGTTGCGTTGTTGGATTGTTGTAAATGAGAGGAAAGAGGGAAACCTGTATATTCTACTACCACCTTCTCTCTTTTTTCTTCTTCTTTTTTGTTTCCATGCCGATGTCTATTTATGTTGCTATATATATTTCTTTTTCATCTAGAGCTAATCTAGAGCTAAACCCTTCGAGTTTGTCCTAATAAGATTTCGCCAAGCATACCGAAAGCTAAAATCTTGTGGATTTTGTAGTTAATAGTTTTATATTTCCATGTTTAAATTCCGCTGTAGCAGATTTTGATCTTAAAACACGAGGAACCTTTGCGTTTAGACATATCAAAGAATTTGAAGTGCAATCTTTTTTCTTTTTTCTGTTCGTTCCATTGAGCAAATAGAAACAATTCTGCGAAAATGTCCGAAGACATATTTAGAAAAAACACCAATAAAATCATCATTTTAATACGAAAAGTGATGGTAGATAAAAATGGTTTAGCCTAAATTACCCGTCTTAATGTTCTATTAGTTGTCTTAATTTACTCATCTCATTATCTAATTGTAAAGAATATTGTCAAAGATAAACTAGAGAAAGAATTTTTTTTTTTTTCCGATGTAACTATTATTCTTGTCCATTTCTGTAACAGGCCAATCGTAACAATACTAATTGCTGTGTTAATGTGAATTTTCTTTATTTTTGTTCACAGTAAAATTCTATTTTATCACAAACTAAACGTCAGTTTAATGTTGGGAAAATAAGTGTGGTAGTCAGCTCGAGAAGAGTTTAAGTCGTATCTCCAAATTTTGGGCGTTTCTTTAAAAAAACAGATGAAAACAAATTTCTTGCCAAGTGACTTACATAACTTGTAACGATTTCATTAATGATCTTCTGTTTCTTAATTTAGAGTTGTGTATTTACACAAAAATTAATAAACTGAATTTGGGCAAAATATTACATCTTAAATTATTAAAAAAAGAAAAGAAAAGAAACATAAACAAACAAATAAATAAATTTGCAATGCAGTAGTGAGTATTGTTTATGATGTCCAAAACCGTGCGCCAACGTTGACTGTTCTCAATTGAGAAATGAAAACCATGAATGAAAAAGAATCAATTCAATTTATAAATAAACAATAAATAATCACTGTATAGTGATCTCTCGATATGTACAAATCTCTACAATAACACAACCAAAAAAAAAATAATAATCGGATAAAAAACAAAACTTTGATTTTTGATCATTGTTGTTGTAGAGTTGGGGGGTGAAACTGGGCATGGGGCATGTAAAGATCATAAGGCGCCCACAGAAGATCAACAGGGCAAGGCACATGGGAGTCAAGCCTCACCCATGGCTTCCCTTTCCCACTCCAATGCAACAAGCTCACCGGCCCCGGATGCAAACTTCTGCAGCTATTGACCACATTGTCACCACCAAGCCCGTGCTGGTTCCACCGATGCTCGATGGCCTCCACACGGCCTCCGAACACCAACAAAAACGGCGGAAGAGAACCCAGCTCGTAAATCCTCCTCTCCTTCTGCACTCTCATCCATCTCTCAATCTCCTTCGTATAACCACCCTCTCTCCACCTCTCCAAATCCATCACCATCACCCCTGTATTGAAGTAGCATGCCTTGTTATCGCTCTTCTCCGATTCGAAAACCTTGCGAAGCTCGCCGTCCGACCAAAATTCATCGGTGAAGTACTTGGTAAAATCAGCATGACAATACTCTGGAGCTCCAATCACTCTTTTCCCGCTTAGTGAAACCCTCCACAGCTTCTGTATGTCATCGACTAATATGGTATCGGAGTCCAAATAAATCACTCGTTTTACGCAGGGCTCGAGCAAATCGGCTAAGTAACTTCTCGCGTAGTTTAAAGGGTTTTCGAGAGCTTGACGAATGGAAGATGATATCAGATCTCTGACCATGCTTTCCTTGAAGACATATACTTTGAAATGCAATGAAGGGAAGGTGGATTCGAGAGTGTGAGTGAGGCCGCTTTCTGCGTCGAATGACGAATCGGAATCCGAGGCGATGAAGTGGAAGAAGAGATTTTCCGGGCAAGAAGTGTGTCTGAGAATTGAGTGGATTGAAGCTACGGAGCCTCTTAAGTACTTTGAATCAATAGTCATGGCGATGTGAACGGCTGAAGGGTTACAAGCCAACGACACGTCGTTTTTGCCCAAAACTGGACAGTGAAATGCGTTTCTGTATTCTGGGGCCTCAGAAAATTGCATGGAAATCCCGAGAATATCATCGGCTTTTTCATATCCTCTGTGAGTGACTTTGTTTGGAAACGACCGGGCTTCATTGGTCGGAAAGAGGAGAAGCAGATCGGAAACTAGGAAGAGCACTGCCAAGAGTGATATTCTCGGAATCATCACGAACATTCTCGTACCGGTTCTTTTTCTTGTGAGAGAGTTTTGTTGAGAAGAAATGAGAGGTAGATTTTCAGAAAAGTGAAACGCAAAGAAAAGAAGTTTTGAGGCGTATTTATGTATGGGAAAGAGAGAGGACACCAATGTTGAAAGGTCGGAAAGTAAGACTTGAGAGAACGCGAACGCGTCTTGGCTTGTTTGTGTGTGTGTCTGACAGAGACGACGCGTTTTCCATTTCTCATGTTATGGCAGCTTCGCAGGTTTGAATCTTGGTCTTCTAGAACTTTCCCAATGCCTTCGTCAATACAATATATTTTTATATCATGACTTCTTTGCACCATTACCCCTCAACGTTTCGTGATTGGCAAATTAACCCATGAATTAATGCTATGTTTGGTTCACCATCTTAAAACACCCATCTTAAAATTTTTTTTGTCTTTTTCCCAAAAAGTTTTTTGACTTTTCTGAAAATTCAAAAAAATTTACTATTGAAACTAAAAAATCTCAACTCAAACTACTCCACTAAATATCTTAAAAATTAATCTTTCAAAATTCAAAATCTGTTATCTCAGTGGTCAATTTTGATAGTTTGATCAATATTTCTTTGACATGAATTGACATATGCATGACACATGGACAATGAACGACGGATAAAACTGTCAAAATCCATGCGAATGAAATGTCAAAAACTGTTCATAATTTAAGAGGAGAAATGTTTTCTGATCCGAATAATAAATTTCATGATAGACGTGTGAGTCTAGTGGCTCACATTAGACATGAATTTTTTTTTTTAATTTTTTCACAAAGTAAATGCAGTAGTTAGAAAAGTTAGTAATGCATCTCCATGATCAAAAGCTCAGAGTTTAAGGACTCAATTGTCAAGATTTTCAATTTAGAGACTAATTTATTGAACATAAAAAGTTCAGGGGTATCCAGGCAAATGAGTCTATATTTTAATATTTTATTTGGGTTGTTACGAATACTTTAATGATTTGATTACTATTAAGTGAGGCCATTAAGTGTGGTAAAAGCTTCTAGGGACTATGGTGAACGATTCAATTACGTTCATGCTTTCATTTGAAAACATGTGAACACGTCCTTTGAATTCAAATATAATAATGCATTATTGCCTGTCATCATGTGACTAAATGCTATGTACATATTTATATAAGCAAAATGTTGAAAAAAAATTATTTTTATTTAAAGCAAAACAAGGTTTGGATACTTTTTGTTTGCTCTTTATTTTTTTACGTCTTAAGACTCTATTGCTTTGTTTGGTAACAAAATTTAACTCCAACTAAACTGTACTTTTTCATCTCAATTTTTATCTTTTTCCGAAAAGTTAACAAAGTTTATAACTACTTTTTAAAAAATCAACTCAACTCAAAATTAAAAATTTCATCTCAACTCATTCACCAAACGGACTATATATCTACGTCAAAAAGAGAGATTGGGAATGTGATCGTCTACTCCATTAGGTTCATTGTCCTTGTCCACCATGCAAATAGAATTTTGATAGCCATCTTCACTGGACGACATTTTGGGGAAATAAGAAAGTATTTTTAATGGCATTCCATTTTTTATATAAAAAAAAATAATGGTCAAACGTACATAGTTTCTTACTTTCTATTAGGGAAAGGACGTTGCATTTCCAAGACTTTACCAAGTCACGTGGACTACTGTTCTTCACCCCAGTTTGTTTGTTTGCTTGCTTACTTTCTGATTCTTTTTTTCTTTTTTTTCTTTTTTGTAAATTTTTTAATTTAATTCTTGATAAATCCTTTTATAACTTTGCTTTTGAAGAAAATAACTTGGTAATCAGAGAATTTACAGCCAAAATCATTCTGTAAAAACAATTTATTATCTGTCCCTTGGCAGAAAATGACGAAATATTTTGGTGGAAGATATGAAAGGAAGTAGAATTTGTAATGTAAGTTTGGCTTACCTATTCACATAACTGTAGTCAGAGCATCTCTAATGGAGTGCTAAATTGATATGTTAATGGTAAAATTTTGGTTTTTTTTTTTTTTAAAACCCATTTCTATAAATTTTACAAAAAATACCAAAATTTGTTTTTTTATCAACAAGGAATAGAAATGGGTATTTTACAAAATGTTAATGGTAAAATTATAAATTGATATGTCGAGCCCAAGTATTCAACAAGGAGAACAAGCCTTACTAACCCACCTAAGGGATGTTAGCGTAAAATTTTGGTATTTAGGTAAGAGAAGTGTTATCTAATAAAGTACTATTTTTTATATCAAATTTGACATATGCTAAACTTGGTGGTAAACTTCTTACCAACTATAGCTAATGTTAAATTTTTTCATTGGGTTATATTGGTTGGTATCTCAACTTTTTCCTTTTTCTTTTTTTACCTTACAATTTTGTCATTTTCAAATTATTGAAATACTAAAACTTTACTTTTACATATTTCAAAGCTTAATGATGATGACAAAAGGTAAATAAAATATGAGAAAAAATATTATACATTAGAGAATAAATCTCTAATATGCTTATTTTCACACATAATAAATATAGCAATTGACATAAACATATATATTATACATTGGAGATGGTTCTATTTCCTATCCAACATATTCAAACCCACATTACTACACTAATAACTTCCTCTATGAAAATGTAAGTTCAACAATATAGGAGATAAATTTCCTGTACATAGCATCTCTTAGAGCTGGCACTCATAGATTGAGCTACTCTAAAATTCGTAGCCCCTCCATCGGTGCAATTATCACTGTTTACACGATCATATAGTTTCCGGCAGCTGAGACATTGTGCCCCTGCCTCAATAATTCGTTTATGGCAGAAAAGGCAAAGCCAAAATCCACACAAACATGAGAGAAAACTCGAGCATGTGATGTCTAAATCGTTGCAGCATATAGGACATGACGAAGGCTGGCGCTCGAAGTTTGGCCAAGGCCATTTCATGGCTCCGTGGCCACTATGCCACTCCGAATTCAAGTGTGATCTAGTAACCTTTACCTTGTTTCTAATATCGGTGTTTGACAAGTTAGCACAAAGATTCTTGTTAGGCAATTTAGAACCGGCGGATTCAATTCACTTATCGTGTATAGAAGGAGAATTAAAGAATGTGTTATGTTGATGGTCATTTGCATTTAGAGCATCTGCAACTGCCTCCCAGTCATCTAGGCACCCATTGTCTAATTCTTCATCGTTGAAACTTTCGGAGCAAAAATGGTTGCTACCACTATCACTGCTGCCCCGCCTACGGTGAGCTTCTTCATAGAATCACTAAGATCAAAGATGAATCCTGTAGCACTGCTCGACATATACTCCAAATTGTTAGGATCAACTCTCCTACCCGCATTTTCTGCTCTTGACCTCTTTTCGAAATTGTCCAAGGATATGTTCCGTTCATTGGTTGTTTGTATGGATAGAAGGGCTCATCCCTCCTCATTGAGTCTGCCTTACACCTCTTAAGCATGACTACATCAAAACCACAAAACAATCATCGGTCAATATATCTAAGAAAATGAATGTAACATTTGTTGTGCTTCTCAAAGTTGGGTAGACTCGTTAGCTTCGATGTAGAATAAAGTTGGGGTGGACAAGAGTGGGGCGGACCAAAGGTTAAACAAGAGTTGGAGCTGATTTCGATGTAGAAGCTAAAGAACTCGCATTATGTTTGCACTTAGAGGAACAAAGTTACAAATTAACCACCAAAAATATGTTTTGCGAAAAAAGTAAACAAATAAATGTGAGGGAGGGTTATAACTTTTCGGTTATACTATTGAACAAAGGATGTGCAAGCTTCTCTAACATTAGGGGTCAGTGAAAGGGCATCAAAACGACAACCAAAGTGAGAATAGAAAATTCTCCTTTAATTCAGTCAATACAAAATTGGATCGTTCTAGAATTATTTTGCAATTTTTTTTAATGAAAAATCATATAAACATATTTCTCGTAATTAAAGGCAAAAGACCTCTTGTGATTATTTAACCAAATTCCTCCGATCTTTGACCGTACAAGAAGATTGGTATTGAACTGTCAAATTATGGTCATTTCCAGAAAAGTTTTATTTCTTAATCTTTCTGACTAGCTCCTGAGAACCAAGGTCCAAAAGATCAAGAAAAATCAGTCATTGAGTGATTTCGTGGACGGCTGGATCAGCTTACCAGCCCAGCACACATGGGCTTTATTTATTTCCAGCCCATTAGAAGGCCCACTACTTTCAGGCCCAGGTAGGTGCGGATTGCGGCCCAGAATACCTACAAGTACGGTCTGTAGACCAGAAACACTACGCGGGAAATTCGTTATCGCATGAATAATACAATAAATGCGATACCAAAATTTTTAACACTAAGCCACGTGTCACAGCCAGATGAAGGCTAGTCGGGTAGAAAGATAAAAATTAGAGATGAAAATGAAAATAAATACCTTTTTCTACAAAAATATCATACAGATTACAGATCCTTCTTATATATACAAAAACAATAGCTTATATAAGGCCATCCATGTGGAAGCAAACCCCTTGGGTTAGGTATTTTTTTCATGGAATAAGAAAGTGGCTTCTAAATATGTAAAAAAAGAAAAAGGCATGAGTTGTGTCTGACTGTCATCTCCATGTACTTCAAAAAAAAAAAAAAAAAACACTAAATAAAAATGCGAGAGAACAGAATGACACAAATTTTGCTCCGTGATTTACTTACGGTGATGCAATCTCCGTGCCTGTCTCGTCTGTCTACGTATCTTGGGAAACTGCGGTGTGGCCTCGCAAATAGGCACGTGAAGTTACTGAGAGTGCGACATGAACTTGCGAAATCTTTGTACCCTTTGATCATCATATGAAGATCTATCCCCCAATGATTTCGACCTCTTCCTCCACCGGAAGAAGAAATCTTCCGTGTCCATAATGTAGGACATCTGTCACATGATTATCATACCGGTGATCAATTTGGACTAATATATGTTAATGCATGATTTGTGATGCAGACTCTTCTTACGATCACAATGTTTACCTTTTCAAGTTAACAATGGAGTTTTACCCGTTGTAACAAATAAATGAAAGACAATTGAATTGTTTAAGGGGAAGAACACATTTTCTAGCTACATTTTGGGGCCTCTTCGGCAAAGGAATTATATCCTTCCTTTGTTGTTCTAAGCTAGAAATATTTGTGTCTCGTTCATTCTTTTTTGCGTTTCTTATTAAAATAAATAAATATAGAGGGAAAACAAAAAAAAAAAAAACCCAACCAACCTTGTATGAACTGCAAGTAATCTTACACTCTAAACCATTGACTAATTGGACGCCTTCCATGGCAGCAGAGATTGCTGAAGATTCATCCAAAGATGCAAATCTGCGCTTGTTTCTGCAGACGAGCAAAAAGTTCCCAAAAATTAGCAAATAGTTCACAAAATCGTTTTACCTTGTTGCAATTTGAAAAAAGGGAAAGTAAAATACGTCATCGTTAAATACATTGCATTTATTTTTTTGGGTTTCCAAAAACATGGTGACATAAATCTAAAGGTGCATCCAAAACTAACTGCATTCCATTGGTAAAACAGAAAAAATTCAACCAAATATCCAAAGCACACAAATCAATCACATAAAATAGATTTCTTTTTCCACATTCTGCATGGGAGGCGCACAAATCAGTCACATAAAAAAGATTTTCCATGGGGAATAGCAAATTTTATTTCATTTTATTTTTTGATAAATTAGGGAATAGCCATTTTAAAACGAGAAAAAGTGGAATAGTTCAAATGCATGTGATTAAGAACCCAACTGGGGGAGAAAAGAGTTCCTTAAACCACAAAATTAAGATAACCCGGACCTGCCAAGGAGCCCTTTAGTTAAAACAATACAGGTATCAATATTATACTTACCCTGAAACATAAAGTCATTACCTCTTTAGGGCAATTCCATGTGGCTCCTTTTTTCCAGGGATGACTGATAGAAGGTCATTTTTTAGATAATCAGAAAAATTGGGATCCATCGAAACTGCAAAAGCCTCGGGTTTTTCACTCACATTGTGCATCAGCTGGATGGATAACCGAGAGGGAGCAGAAGTCTAAAAAGTGAAGGTAAAATGAAAATCATAAACCAGGCACAAAGTCAAATTATGACCAGTGAAAACTACCTACAAGGGAGCGAATGAGGAAGACAGTTTCTCAAAGAGAGCAAAAATGAGAAGAAAAACAAGTTCATATAACTCACATATTCCAATCTATAAATATTCTCCTCGTGCAGAACGACTCGTGCATTTTCATAATATACTGTATCTCCCATTCCAGGTTTCCGGGATTTTTCACTCTCATATAATTGAAGAAGCTTATTGTCCATCTCATCAGTTGCCACTGTTTGAAGCTGTAGCAAAGAACCATGATTAACACAGTATTTTGGGAAAAGAAAGTTTAAAGAGACAACTTAAAAGTTTCAATTATTCATTTATTTCTTTTCTAAACAAGAGAGAACCTAAGTTAGCATACCTGTTTGACTAACTTATATATCAATTTGTCCAATGTAAATAACACATATGATTGGTTTCCTAGGATAGCTCGACATTCATCCTCAAACTTCGCATTGTCGGAAGATCCATCAAGCAAATTGTAGAGCGCAGTCATAAATCTGCATAAGTATGAATGATAAATCTAAATTAACTTGTATCAATCAGTTATGTTATATGGAATAAAAAAGATCAGAGCAGCAGTGAAATACCTGCCATAAGGATCGGGAGAAGTAGCGTCCTTTGAAGTTCTCCATTGCATTTCTCCACTACCTGTCGAATTCACTTTTGCTGACAGAAACCTTTCGTATAGAATCTGGAAAATTCAAAAGTTATATCTTCAGCCTGCGAATAAGTGATCATATGTAAAACAAACATAAGAAAGGGGGAACATGTTTTGTTTACTTGGTGGAGCCTAAAAAGCACGTAGAAATCATCATTTCCATAGAAGACCCGAGATCCTTTGCTTTGCTCAACTAAAGTAGCAGGCACATGTTTTGCCAGAGGCTTCACGGAAGAAAGAAAACGTTCTGATAATGGCACTAAGTGTGTGTCACTTGTCCCCTCAGCCTCTCCTTCGCTCTCAGCCTTACCATCAACCTCATCATGATCAACGTCCTCCTCTCCATGCCCTTCCCTGGAGCACTCATCACCTGCAGACTCGCTGCCTGAGACATCCTCACCAGCCTCAGAAACATTTTCACTGTTTTCATCATCAGCATCTGCATCATTTTCTACTCCAGCTTGTTGACCACACAACCCTTCTCCACTTCCAGATTGATACTGCCTACTTTCAGCGTCATGTTTTTCCTTCACCATACCTTGCATCTCAGCATCTCCAGAGACAACAAAGCTATCCTCCTCAAAGTCACGAGTCGGTGACAACTCACCCTCTTCCTTTTCTACTTTGGAGGCCTCCACAGATTCTTCATGCGAACTGCTTTGTTTAGTACCTTCTCTAAAGACCCCATTTGTCAAAGGAGCAGGTTTTGCAATATCAACGTCCTGAAGTATCCAAAAAAACATATAAAACAAGTTAACAAAATACATCTCCTGCATAACCCACTTAAGGGGGAAGGGGTAAAAAATTAATTCGTGGATCAATTTGTGATATCTACTCTATCAAAGGCAGCAAATAGCATATTGTTTGCAATATTCCAAACTCATACCTCTGCCAAAGGTACAGCACTAACATTATCATCAGGTCTGGATAGATTTGCTCCACAACCTTGAAATGACAAATGCACAAAACAAAGGAAATAGTCCCAGCAAGAATCAGAAATAAAAACAGAGAAAATTTGTATGCAATGAACTTGTTGAAAGAGAGTGAGAGAGAGAGAGAACCTGACGCTGCTCCCAGGCTGGTTCTGTCATGACCATTTTCAGCTCCATTTGCTGATAATGCATTCAATTAGCAACTCGGTCAATCGAGGTGACATGTTTATTGGACCCACAGTTTTATCAGTCACATCCACATTTTTATGGTCTTTATGCAGTTGATGAGTATCACCAATTGGTTCATCTCTGCATACACGACCCAGATCAACAGAACCATCTTCTTTAGCTGAGGTATCAACAGTTGCTAAACCAGTCCTACATATACTCAGTGACTCTGGTAAACTACTGCCATCTTCACAAGCCACGGATTTTTGTTTTACGAAACTAATGACAGTAGCATCACCACCTGGACTTTCATCACTTTCTCCTGTGCTTGATGCACTACAATTTGCAGTACCATTCCTAACTTCTTGGACATCTTCAGTAACCTTTAAACACTGCGGTTGAGAAGGAACACCCAAAAATGGTTCGACGAAGGCAGTGTAGAGTTTTATGACTTTATTTAAACTGTTCTTTCGTTGAGCATATTTCTTCACATGAATATTCGATAAGTTTGCACAAGTCTTCATGAATGCTGAGATCTAAGTATTCGTACTCCAGATGCGGTCCGATAAATTGTTTGTTTCCAGCAACAACTGTGAGAAGAAAATCATCCTCTTTCTGTTTTTGCTCTTTTATTTCCTTGATCTCACCCACCAAAGCTGCGAATTTAAATCAAGAGAGTCAATGGGATAAAGATAATAGCAACCACCTTTATTTCAAAACTAACCACACTGTCAGAAAATGGAGTTTAACTTACATTTACTGCTCAAGTTCTTTGAATCTTGCTGCTTGAAATAGAAGCTCCGTTGATCAAGTGATTTATAGTGGTTTTTTGCATATATTTCAGCCCAAACCTTGTTAAAGTCTGAACGACACTTTGTCCATTCCTCTTGCTTCTGCTTCAGGCGAGTTAATATGACAGGCAATGCCAGAGAAGGATTTTTACGTAATATGTCCATCACATCAAGACCATGGTCACCATATAAACGTTCAATGCACCTTAAATTCAGAGCTGCAAAGATAGAAAGTAGCCACTAAAAACCTTAAATAACACAGACCAACTTTAGGAAAATTCTTGCTTCTTGGTCAGCTTAAAGAAACAAACCAGTAAAGTGGTCTTCAATACGAATTGGATTTTCCAAACTGGCTACATTTATGCTGTTCAACAATTCTTCTGCTCGCTTAGCAGTGGAGGTCACGGACTCTAACAGCATGTCCAGTTCAAACCTAAAATGCAACGTTGTCGGAGAAGCAACAAAGAAAACTGTAAAGTTTTTTCCTGTTGTATAGCTCAGAAGTTCAACAGGTGTAAAAGGAACAAATAGAACAAAAAATTTATGACTGTAAGCAATTCATAATGCATTATCAAGAACAATATCAGATAAGAGAAGAACTATGTTGGACGCTAGTAGTTCCTTGAGGAACTTATATAAAGCTTACTACCGAAGCATACACAAAACACTGTCATTTATCAGCAGAAAAATAATTACCAAAGAAATACACCGTTGTTAAATATCATGTCATTGAGGAAAGCGGCAAAACTACTTGCAGACTTTTACCTATCATCTTCACATCTGAACAAACTTTCTTCGTACTGATTTCTGCGCATATGTTTAAAGGAATAGTCCTCACTTCCTGAAGTCACAGATACCCAGTAGTCATTCAAAACTTCGGTGCCGGGCTCTTGTCTATGGCTTACTGCAGGTATTGGGTACTGAAAAGTGACAAGAACCAGCAGCAAGTTAGCCTTCATTATAAAAACTAGATTCACGGACTACATCATATAAAGAATTGCACATAACACCATTCGTCGAAAAACATAACAACAACAAATATAAAAAAGCATTTGCAATCAGAGAGGTGATAGATACATCATTCGTCAAAAAAATAAAAAATGCATACATCATCTGGCAAGAGGCGATAACTTGGAGTACACCGTTTGCAACCAGAGAGGTCAAGCTCCTGAATGGATTTTCCCATATACTTCTCCCTGCATCTTTCCTTTTCTTTGCTTCCCTCCACATCATGCTTTTGCTCTCTATCTTTATCCTCTATCTTCACCGGTCTTGTTGGGTGAGTATCACTTGATATTGATTCTGCATCATGAAATTAATGCCATTTGAGTTTTTTTTTTTTTTTAATTTAAATAGAATAACATGTACGGAGGAATCAGAAGGCAGGCTGAAACACATCAGCGCAGAAAAATGAATTGTTCCTCCACTTACATATAATATAGAAGAGATTTTATGGGGGAAAAAAAACACCAAAACAACAACAACAATAACAAGGAACATAAATAGATAAACGTACTTTTACTCATAACACCCGCAAGAAATCCATCTGCAAAAATAGATCCGGTAAGAAAAATCCTAATAAATGTGGAATCAAGGGAAGAAAAATTGCTACTAATGTTAGGAATTTACCAATATTCTCACAGCGTTCTAAGAAATCAGTAAACTCTTCCATAAGGTCAGGAAACTTTCCCAATAAATCTTTCACCTGATGCAGCAGAGTGGAAGACGCCAAAAAATGTAAATATTCAAACTGGTTCCTGGAAAATGCAATAAACTAAAAAAAAAATCTATCTTTTTTCTCAATACGTGAATCCAAGGAGCTTCATATTTGCTAATTTAAGTGACGTTTCATTTTTTTTTCTTTGTTTAACAATTGTAGAAGGATGTGAAAGAAGATAATGGCCGATCTACAAGTTAGGAATTAGGATAATTGCTAGAGATGGTGGAACACGTACCAATTTTTTCAAATCATTCCTTTTAATTATTCCATTGCTATAAATATGAAGACACTTCAAGAACGCTTGGTAGTCATCTTGGCTGCATAACCTCTCTTTTACTTTCTCACAGAAAATGAATCCCTGGCTGTATATGCCTGAAATGGAAATCGAAGGAAGTAAAATAACTGTCTCTACCAAAAATTAGCAAGCAAAAATAAAAATAAAACAAAAAAAACAAAAAAACAAAACAAAACAGCAATCCTACTAGTCAGGGTCAATAATTGAATTCCGTGGTAGGTTTCCACATTACAATATATTGCCACCAGAGAAATTCAAAATTGCAGGAGAAGGTTAAGTAAGCTTAAGGATAACAGGGTTTGACACCCTTACATCAAATATCATGAGATAGCATTTATTCCATCAGCTAATGCCGATTATATGAAGTTAGCATTGATTAAAACTTTATTTTTGGATAGTTAGTGTAAATTTAAATGAGCTTGTGGAAAAAAGGGACACGAACAAAATTCCTTCTTGATCCTAGAAAAAGAAAACCATAATCACTCCTGGATATGCATCAAATATAGAACAGGGAAATCACATTATATGTAATCACATTTTTAATCATTTCAGCATATATTACAGACTCACTCTTCAAGTTATCTCTGTCATCATTACTAGCATTCCCTCCAAATCCTTCAACCTTTCTCGCAGTTTTCTTTTTGTCAGGATGTCGGTGGATGTTGAAGTCCCTATTGTTATTATTCTCAGCTTCTCTATCATCATGATCACGACTTTCTCCTCTCCTTGCTCTCCTTTTCAGCACGCTTCCTTTGTTCCTTATTTATTTTCATGGCCTTGTCATCATCTAGCTCGGGACGGTCAACACTACGATCACGGTCTACACTGCAAGCAATAATCCTATCTCGTCGACGTTGCTGTTGAAAATGAAATTCATGTTGCCTCCATCAAGAATCTATAAACCCAACAAAAAAAGAGGGGGGGGGGGGGGGGGGGGGTTGTGGGGAGGAAAACATCTTTGAACTTAAGGTAAGAACCTTGTCCATGTGAATTTTGGGTGTAACAGAGCCCCGCTCATTGAAGCGCGGAAGTGAATTGCGGCCATAAGGAACGTGTTGTGCCGAAGATGTTGTATTAGAATCAGGTAAAAATCTTGTGAACTCATCAAGCAAGTCAGGATGTTTATCAAATAAAGTTGCAACCTGAAAAGATAAAGCACTAACCCCTTTGAAGCAATAGATAACAACGCTGAGAAGAAAACTTTGGCAGGAAAAGAGGCCTTTTTTTTTTAAATAATAATAATTTTCTTACCTCATCATAGACTGCCTTTATGTCCTTGTGCTCCTTTCTATACATATTCAATATGTCTAGAAATGACTTATACACATGTTCATCATTTTGAAATCGTTTCTGCAAGAGAACGATGCACCTGTTAACTGACTAGGAAGGGCTGCAGCAAGAACCTTTTTATTTTAACATTTGAAATTCAAGAATAGAGTATAATGACCTTTATCTTGTTCACAAAACTAATAGCTTCCTCAAATTCTACAATCTTTTTCGGAGGAGGCTCATCCTCATCAATGGTTATCTCATAACCTTTAGGCAAGAAGGTGTTAAAGCCCAAAATTAGGTTGGTGTGGCCTTTGAATAACTCCTTCACTCTCGCAATGACACCTGCAGTATCAGTTCTGGAATATACAAAAACACAGCCATGAATCCTTTGGCAGCTAAAATGCAACAAAGTATTCAACACGAAAAAGATCTTGATGGGTGAGGAGACGCAAACCTCTCGGCCTTGAAATCTTTCATAACCTCCAGAAACATGTCATATTTCTCCTTCTGATCTTGAAACATGTCCTTCACTTCTTTGAGATAGGTCAATGCATCGCTAGTTGTCAATTTCTGAGAACCACCTCCTCCCGCCCCTCCTCCACCTCCACCACCTCCTCCCCCATCTCCTCCCGGTCCTGGGACCGAGGACTGCCCGTGGCTTTGCACCCAAAAATTGAAAATTGTCTCATTAAACATCAAACAAACGAAACTGAAAAAATTAACAGAATACCACAACTAATCACACAGTTAATCTATACACACAAATCTTCCCTATTAACCCATATGCCCTCTAGTGAAGCTTTCCCTAAAAAAAAAAAAGCCGGCTATATTACATATAATTATTCCGAGATTCTTTTTTTCCACCCTAAATAAACAAGAAAAGATGCAAAGTTTCGTCAATTTCAACCAACATTTCATCCCTAATTTACCCGAAATGTTCATCTGTTCATCACAACTCTTTCGGTTAAAATCCAAAAAAAAAAAAAAAAAAAAATCAAACAAACAGGTAAAATTCCTACGAGATCAGCCCAACAACACGATCAAGAACGAAATTAAACCAAGAGAAATCAAAAAAACATGCAATTTCAAAGATTCCGGCGGAAAGACTTACGACAAAGGGCGTTTCATTTGAGTGGTGACGAACACGTCGTCCCTCATTCTCTTCATTATTTCTGCAAAGGACAAAAAAAAGAAAAAAAAGAACAACAACAACAAAGTGCGAGATTTGTTGTTTCAAAGACGAAATCAACTTACTCTCCAAAAGTGGGGATTTTCTCGGGAAAATAGTGAGCAGATCTCTGGGGAGAACCAGAGAAACGGAAACGAGTAAAAAGGGGGGGATGGGGTGACTTGATCGCCCACAGAAGGGGGGAGAAGGAAAGAAAAAGAGCAGAGAAAAAAAGAAAAAAAAAAAATGGCGAATAGTTTCAATCTCTTAGGCTTACTACACGTAAGTAAAAAGCGAATTTTGAAAAGGGGAAAAATTAAAAAAAGGATTATTTGGTTAAATTCGGGAAAGGAAATCACAATATTAATGATATTATTTTTAGGCATTTATTATTTAATTTTAATTAGTTTTGTAACAGTACGTGGGTGGAAGTGTGCGAGTCAAAATGTAAAAATTCGAATAAAATGGGGGTGAGAGAGAGGGATTTTCTTTTTCTTTCTTTTTTTTTTTTTTAAGAGAGGAATAGCTTGTGTTGGGGGGTTTTGCACAGGGTTGCCGCTATATTTAGGAGCTCCTTTTCCGCTTTGCGTTCGGTTTAGTTTTGAGCCAAAACTCCCATGGGTTTGACCATGTTCCTTATTTTCCAGCCCACAAAATTCTCTCTCTTTCTCCCCCCTGTTTGGTGTACAAGTTAGAATTAAGGGTGAGTTTGAATGTCAAACTCAAACTCATAGATTGTCTTTTCTGAAAAAATCAATAAAAATTACTATTAAAACTTAAAAATCTTAACTCAAACTCATACACGAAGGGGGTGTTTGGTTTCAATCTCGTTTTAAACTAAATTGTACTTTTTTCATCATTATTTTTGTCTTTTTCTGAAAAAGTTTTTTGTCTTTTCTGAAAAAATTTTTTTGTCTTTTTTGAAAAATTACTATCGAAACTTAAAAATCTTAAACTAAACTCATTCACCAAACAATTCCTAAACATGCCCTAATTTTCTAAGATTGGAATTGAGTTGAATTGAGTAAAAATTCTCTCTCTTTCTCCCCCCTGTTTGGTGTATAAGTTAGAATTAAATTTCTAAGATTGGAATTGAGTTGAATAGAGTAATACGTTTGGTGAAATGTTTAAATTGTTGAAGTTAAAAGTCCTCGTTTGTTTCGTGAGTTTAAACTTCAAAATTTTCATCTCAATTTTTGTCTTTTTCTAAAAAAGTTTATTGTCTTTTCTGAAAAAGTATCTTGTCTTTTCTGAAAAAATCAACAAAAATTACTATTGAAACTTAAAATTTCCAACTCAAACTCATTCACCAGATGGACCCTTAATATAAAAACTTAAAATATATTCAAAGAAAATATATATCAATACAGAGTTTATTTTGTTTTCCAAAAAACAAAAATCATTTGGACTTGTATACGTAAGATATGAATTTTTCGAGTTTGAGTTACAAAATTATAATAGTATACATAACTAGTGAAAGTGAGATTGATTTTTCAGAAAAATATATATAAAAAAAAAATTATGATTCAAATTGAGTTGAACCTTAATGCCAAACACGTGCTTAAAAACCAATGCACTAACATGATACAAAATTTTGATACTAGACCAATATGACACAAATCAGACATTAATAAACTAAAGTTTATACAATATTAATAAAAAATGAGGAATTTGTATCATGTTGACGTGTGTTTTAAAGAGAAAAAATGTTGTGGCATGGATTTGTGAAAAGTAAATATTTGGATTTTCGAATTTGAGTTTAATTGAATTAAAGATTTTTAATTCAAAGTAGTGATCTAAATATATTATTCTAATTTTAATTTTTTATTACAACCCAGGATAGTGATGTGAACAGATAAATGTAATTTTTTAGTTTTAAATATGAGTTATATGTAAAAATACCATAAATTTAACACATTTTTATATTTATACCCATTATAATATTAAACTTGATAATTTTGTCATTTAATAATTCTAAAATTATCAACTTTAATGTTAAAATGAGTAAAATTACAAGGAGGTATTGAAAGCATAGTTCTTCACCTAATTTTCTCTTTAAATAAACTATTGTAGCAATTATTTAGTCCTGTCAATTAAAAAAAAAAAAAAAACGACAACATGACATATATAGTAATACTCAAAAGTTGAGATTAAAAATTGAGATTAATTTATTTTTATTTTATATTTAGCATGTGTTTGATGTTAAGGTTTGGATTGCGGTATTTTGATTTGAATTGAACGGTGCGTTTGGTGAGGCATTTGAGTTGCATGAGTTAAAAAGTGAAAAAACTGGGCCCGTTTGGTGGAGTAGTTTGAGTTGAGATTTTTAAGTTTCAATAGTAAATTTTTTTGAATTTTCAGAAAAGACAAAAAAACTTTTTGGGAAAAAGACAAAAATTTTTGAACGAAAAAGACAAAAAAAAAGTTTGAGTTGAATGGTTTAAACCATTCAACCAAACACCCAAAATGTGTTCGGAAAAAAAAAATTTGTCAACATGGAACTTATTTCGTTCGTCTTAAAATCCTATGCAATTACAAACAATAATCTCATTTGGACTTGTATATGTAAAGTTATATAGATTTTTAAAATTTGAGTTACAAAAATGTATAAATAACGAAATTGATGTTGATTTAAAAAAAAAGGATAAAAATAAAATTGTGATTTATGATTCAAATATTTACGCCAGACATCAAATACAACATTTCAGATTCAAGATCTTTAATTTTGAGATGACTTTGACATTACCGTAAAGCCAAACTGTAGCCACTTGAGATTCTTTATTTGGAGGCTTTACTTTTAAACTTTTGAGAGTATTAAATTACCCACTATCGTCTTAATAAGACTAATCACCCACTAATCCTATATAAAGAGGTAGAGAAGCGTTACTGTTCCTAAAGTTGCGTGAGGCCTCATTAATGTTATTAATATTTGTTTGTATAAATTTTTTTCTTTTTTAAATTTTGGGCAGCATCTATACCTTATTACAACCTTTGCTCACTTGAGTGGAGGTCTGATGTGGATAAATTGCTCTCCCCTTCCCTATTTACCTAAGGGGAAAAAAAACCTCACTTTAATTAACTTCTTAAATTTTTTTTAATAAATTAGAAGATATTATTAGGGAAAATAGATCTCTGCTCTTTTTTACTTATAGATAATTACATATCTAGAGTAATTTAAAAAAAATGTTTAAAGTAACTATTTATAAAACCCACAAAAGTAATGCATTGATTTCTGTCGCTTAAAAAAACACTAAATTAAACTCTCCAAAATTTATTTAAAAAAAAAACTTTATGATTATAGATATAGTCTAACGGTAATTTCACATTTGCTTCTATTAAAAGATGTAAAATTTTAATTCCCCGCTCTCAAGTTAAAAAATAAAAAATTAAAACTATGAGGACAATTATGGTCATAAAATTTCTGAATTTAGAGCTGATCTAGTCGAATGTGTGTGGGCATGCATATTTTTCTTTTTGGATCGAGGAAACCTGTTTCATCAGGCCCTTCACCAAAATCTTCTGGGCCAAAACTCATCATTTTCTTTAATCTTTGAACACTTCTATTTGTTGTTTAGTAATCCGGTAGATTATCACTGGTAGCAAGGCAATCTACCACGAATAAAAATATAAAAATTGAAAATTTCAGGCTCTCAGCTTAGGCCTCGTTTGGTTCAACGGTTCGAACTCAAAATTTTTATCTTAGTTTTTGTCTTTTTCTGAAAAATTTTTTTGTCTTTTCTGAAAAATCAATAAAAATTACTATTGAAATTTAAAATTTGTAACTCAAACTCATTAATTAAACAGACCCTTAATCTTTAACATCATAACCAGTACAAGGGTCACTCCTAGGCTACCATCAATAACCTGATATGATACTGTGAACGATATGTTGATATTACAAATTTCTTTGCGTCCAGATTTTTTTCCCCTACGATTTAAGCAGTATATCCGGTACCAAAAAATTATTTTGAGACTCTCTCTACTCCAAGATCCAAGAATGAGCAAATGACCCGAAATAAAAAAGAACGGGTCTTTCGGGTTGGACCCGAACACGACACGAATGACCTCTGTCGCGATACGACGACACGAATCGAAAACGACACGAATTTTACGAATCGAAAACGACACGAATTGGACTCAAATTCGGGTCATATTGACACGAAAAAAATTCGTGTTCGGATTGGACCAACCCGAACACGACACGAATTAACCCCTACTCCAAGTATGAGCTGATAAATCTTATGGCGTTTTCTTTTTTCTTTTCATATTTTACCCTAATATAATTCGTAAACAATTTTTTTTTTTTTTTGGGTTTGCTCTAAGGATATATAATATATTATGATGAGAAGATTGAAGATAAAGAATATATTAGCTTGTTTGACATAAAAGGTTTGAACCACAATTGATTTTTTTTTTTTTTTTTTTCACAATGTTATCTCTCTCGCAAAAGTTAAATTTTTATCATTCTTTTTATCGAATCTATGATTCAAATATCACTTATAAAAGATGAAATGTAGTTCGTTAACTATAAAATAGAGCCATTTTAGCACTTACCAACTTAATCAATACAACTAGAAAATTCTTGGAGCCAATAGTAATAATCATCAACCAAAGAGACAAATCTACATCCAAATTCCATATTATTGAATGGACTCACAAAAGTTTTAGGACTTTATGCACATCCCAAAGAAATTAATTAGAAAGAACTATAACTATAACTAGAACTATGTAACACATAGTTATATGATATATATATATATAGTGTATTTCTGAACTCTTGGTTCCATAGTACACAATATGCATCTACTCATAGAAAAAGACCATTATTACACAAAATAAAAACTTCAAAAATTGTCTCAATATGGTAGTACCCAAGTGCCACACACACACACACACACATATATATATATTATATATATATATAAAACTCCCCCAAATATTCAAAGGGTTGAGAGTATATGCGGAACCGTTAGTTCCCGTGGCAAAAGGAGGAGGGGAAAAAAAAAAGGGCAGCAACTAAAGAATAGAAACACCTACGCATGGTCGTACGAACGATCGAGAAACGACATGTTCGGTTAGTCGATTGTTGTGTGACTCGTGGAGGTTGGTGTCGTTTGGAGGCTAATTAGTGAATAATAAGCCCCTTGAGGCCCTTTAGCCAACAGATTTGAGTGAGTTCCTCTCTCCACCACTTTCCCTTTGTCCAACACCGCAATCATGTCACTCTTCTGTATGGTACTCAACCTATGCGCCACCACCACACTTGTCCTTCCCACCATCACGCGCTCCAGCGCGTCTTGCACCACTTTCTCCGACTGATTATCGAGCGCGCTCGTCGCCTCGTCCAATAGGAGAATCTCGGGGTTTTTCAGTATGGCACGCGCTATTGCGATTCTTTGCTTTTGGCCCCCCGAGAGCTGCACTCCTCTGTCCCCGCACCACGTGTCGTACCCGTCCTTCAGCCCCGCTACGAAATCGTGAGCGTTGGCTGCTTTAGCGGCCTCGATTATCTCCGCCTCGCTGGTCTTATCGGACGCTCCATATGTTATGTTCTCCTTGATCGTGCCAGCGAATAGCGTTGGCTCTTGGCTTACCAGTGCTATGTGTTTTCGCAATGCCCTGAGTTGGTATGATCTTATATCTCGACCGTCAATCTTCACCACCCCTTTTACCGGATCATAAAATCTCTCGATCAACCCGATGATGGTTGACTTGCCGGACCCACTCTGTCCCACCAGAGCCGTCGATTTCCCGGCCTCGATTTTGATCGAGAAGCCTTGGAAGATCATCACGTCGGGCCTAGCCGGGTAGGCAAAGTGCACATCGCGGAGCTCAACATGGCCCGTTATCCTTTCGGGCCGGTAGCCCTCGGGGTCTTCAGGCTCAATCCGAGTATACCGGTCCAAAACCGCGAAAACCGAGCCAACGGCGTCGGCGCCCTTTGCAAGGTCCGTGGTCATGCTTCCAGCGTCGGCAATGACACGGCCCGTGCTCACCAAGATCATGAAGGTCTCAAACAGGGCTTTGGATGAAATGTAGCCTTTAGCAATAAGCTTCCCTCCGTACCAAAAGTCAAAAGCCCAAGTGCAAGTAGTGAGGCTCTGAGAGCAAGCGAGCCCAATGCCGGCGTACCAGGACTGGCGGATGCTCTCTCGGGACGGGCCTTCTTGGGCCTTTTCGAGCATTTTGAGGATTCTGTCTTGGGAAGAGAAGGCGGTGATGGTTCGGAGGTTGGAAACGGCTTCGGCGGCGAGCTTGCTGCTCTCGTCCTGTGCTTTCATGGCCTTGCTGGACATGTTTTTGAGAAGGACTCGGCGGGTGTAGAAGCAGACTATGATGATTGGCTGCACGGCGATCATGACCAGAGCAAGCCTCCATGCGATTACTAGCCCCATTGTGAACGCCACCGTTACGGCTGAGAAGGTTTGTACGACAAGAGCCATCCTATCGCCAACTAAAGATCTCACCTGCACAAAAACCCCAAAACCATTTCAATTTTTTTTCCTTTTCAAATAAGTAGTTTAGTAGGAGAGAAAAGAGGAAAATAGAGAAACTAGAAGGGAAAATAATATATATATGTATGTGTGTGTGTGTGTGTGTGTGTGTGTGTGTGTGTGTGTGTGTGGGAGAACTGTTTACACTAACAGCCAGATAAATTTACTTATTGACCGTATTTTTAAATCATCATAAATTTATATTTTATACGCATGATGGTATTTACATGCTAATTTAATTTTGTCCCCTTCTTTAATACCAAATAAAAAAAATCATTTTCTTTAATATATTATCCTTATTTTCTATCATTATCTTTTTTTCGCTTTCCATTCTATTTTATCCAATTTTTAGCTGGATAGTGGGGAAAAAAATATAATTATATTAAGTGGATTTCAAGTCAAGGTCTTTGTAACTTTTCATGTTAATTAAAAAAGTTTTATAAATTAGACTAGTGGTTAAGCATCTTTTTAGGTTTTAGCTGTATGAGACCATAAATTAAGCAAGGATTCTCGTTAAACCGGTATATAATACTCCAATGATTGGCTTTCTCTTTTTAGTTAAACCAATTATTTACTTTAGTATAGTTATGACTTCAGTTAGACGCATTAAAGATAACGATTAAAATTGGTGACAGACAACAAGATATCACACACACACACACACATATATATATATTACGTACCACGTTGGCATCTTTAGCAAGTCTAGAACAGACTGCGCCAGTAGAATTCTCGTCCTGATCGAACCAGCCAACTTCAAACGTTAATATCTTCGAAAGCATCCTCTCCCTGACCCTCTTCGTCAAGCACTCTCCCATGAAAGCGAAGTTGTAGTGCTGGCAGACGTTGATAATCAAAGAGAAGATCGCCAGCCCAAGAAAACACAGCGCATAAATCGTAGTCTTCTTCTTAATCTCGTCGTGATCAGTCAAGAAATAAACCGATATCATCGACCCCATGGAGAACGCGTAAACAGGCTGAACCGCGCCGAACAGAGTCGCGCCCAGACACCCCAGCATCGCCTGCTTCCACTCCGGCAAGTTCAGAGCCAACAACCTCCTAAACGACGGCACCGGCAGTTTCTTTTCCTCCTGAACGACGTCGTCTCCTGCTGTAGAGTAGGCTCGGCCCGAATTGGCTGAGCTCGAGCGGCTCAGAATGGAGAGTCTCCGGCTGCTCGTGTTGTTCATGTCTATGCTTAATATGGAGGACGAACCGGCGTGGTGGTTTGATGAAGAATGTTCCTCCGGGGATTTCTCTTTCTCTGTTTGTTGGAGCCGGACGAGGGAGGTGTAGAGGCCGTCGTCGCGGAGAATGAGCTCGTCGTGGGAGCCGGTCTCCATGACGTGGCCGTTCTGGACGACGGCGATGATGTCGGCGTTTCGGATGGTGGAGAGGCGGTGTGCGATGACGATTGTGGTCCGGCCGACCGCGGCTTTGTCTAAGGCTTCTTGAACCACTCGCTCCGACTCGGAGTCGAGCGCGCTCGTTGCCTCGTCGAGGAGGAGGATTCGGGGTTTCTTGATGATCGCTCTGGCTATGGCTATTCTCTGCTTCTGTCCTCCTGACATTTGAACGCCTCTTTCACCAACCTTCAATATGAGATCAATTCAGTACTTTTGTTTTTCATCGTGCATGTTTTTGTTCAATAGTAAAAAACCAAAGCGTTTGCGTCCAACATCATTTCAAACTAAATTTTTTCTAATTTATTTTTTTTTTTTTTCTAAAATATCAATAAAATTTTTAATTAATTTTTAAAAAATCAAACAATTTTAATATAAAAAAAATTTGATTTCACCAAACACAAGCAGAGCTATTTTGTTTTACATTTTTGATGCTACAAATCTAATCAGATCTTTGTTATACAATATTAAAAGGAACATAGAATTAAACTAGGTACCATGCGGTTCGCCTTTTTTTTTTTTTTTTTTTTTTAACCTAGAAAACATGGTCCATATTAGCTGTGCTTCAATCATAATCAGAAATAATGAAACTATTCTCCTTGTCAACTAACTTGATGATAAAAAAAATTTAAAGTAGAAAAAAAAAAATATTCGTTGTTTTCTTTAATTACTTTTTTTTTGCCCCGAGTATTCATTAAGTGGGTCTAATTACTAAAAACAAAAAACAAAAAAAATTAAAAAAACAAGACAAAACAAAAAAAAAAGAAAGAGGTTTTCAGCGTGATGTTTGATATGACAGCAAGTGGGGTTACGCGTGGCAGTCAACCAAATTTGGGCCATAAAGAAATAAATTAGAACTTTACTTAAACGAAACAGAAGGTCGCTAGCTAGGTAAGTGGGGAACCAAATCATAACAAGACACAAAACCATGAAAAAGACACTAACAAAATCAGAAGCAGAGAATCCTCGAGCACTTTTGATTGTACGCCATTCAATATTGCACAAGCAAATAGCAATCATGTATTCAAATTCAATTCCAACACATTTGTCTATTATATACACATACAAATTGGTAATAAACAAAACATTAAAAAAAAAAAAAAGGCAAAAAAGGGGAATATTGGAAAGTGGCAAGCAAAGAATTATAAAAAAGTTGTAAAATTACCTGAGTGTCATAGCCCTGAGGCAACTTAGAGATGAAATTATGAGCATTGGAAGCTTTAGCAGCCTCAACCACTTGTTCCATATCAGCATCTTCTTTCCCAAACAGTATGTTTTCCTTAATGGTGGTGGCAAAAAGCGCAGGCTCTTGGCTCACCAAACCCATTTGTGACCTTAGCCATTTCAGCTGTAGCTTATCAATGGCAACTCCATCGAGGCGAATTTCTCCACCAAGTGGGTCATAAAATCTCTGCAGCAGTGATATCACTGTTGATTTCCCCGAGCCACTCCCGCCCACCAACGCCACTGTCCTTCCCGATGGAATCTTCAAGCAAAAATCTCTGAAGATCACGCTTTCGGGCCTCGACGGGTATGCGAACTCGACGTGCGAGAATTCCACTTCCCCGGATACATTCTCCAACACTTGGCCTTCCATGTTGTCCGAATCGATCTTGGGGACTCGTCTTATCACTTCTAGTATGCGTTCCCCTGATGAACACGCTTCTGAGAAGTACTTCAAGTTGGACAAACCAGCACCCAATGCTCTGTTTCATTTTTTTTTTATTTTTTATTTTAATCATCAAGGGAAACAAATCTTAAAAAATTACCCTAGAAAGTAAAGATTACTAGTAAAAGAAAAAAAATATTTTGTTATTCAAAAATATCGTAAAATAGTATGTATAGCTGTAGCACTATTATTACGAGTAAAAGTAAAAAAGATATTGCTATTCATAAATATCATAAAACAGTATGTCTAGCTGTAGCACTTTTTTTTTTTTTTTTTTTCCTTTCAAAGTAGTGGAAAAAATTCTACTGACAAATAGTGAAAGGTAAAATGCTGCACCAAGAGTATGGTCTAGTGACAAAGTACTATTTTGAGATGATTACTAAAAATCCTAAGAGTTTTTGACTTAATATGATATTTGTGCAAATATCTGGTTAGTGTATTAGCACTATATATGAGAGGTCCATCTATAATTATGGTGTTTGACACAGGTGGCGCCGAAATATTACCATTATTATTTTCATTGATATAGGACGGTGAGTTTGTTTGTTTTTACATCTCATTTTAAATTAAATTGTATTTTTTCATCATGATTTTTGTTTTTTTCTGAAAAAGTTTTTTATTTTTTCTGAAAAAGTTTTTTGTGTTTTTCGAAAAATCAATAAAAATTACTATTCAAATTTAAAAATCTTAAATTAAACTCATTCACCAAACACCCCCGAAACGAAGGAAAAAAAAAAAAAAAAAAGTAAGAGGGAAAAATGCTTACAATCCACCAACGGCAATAGCAGCACCAACGGCAAAAACAGTCCCTCCTTGGGCCCCATGATACATGACCATTCTGCTACCATAATAAGACATGAAGGACCAAATAGCAAAAACAACACCATTGCTTCCAATGGCCAAGCCTTTGGCCAAACCCTGCCTAAGTCCCAATTTCACCGACCCTTGTAGAGCCGACGAGAATTCCGTTATGGTTTTGCTTTCTCCGACGAAGGCGTAAACAGTGCGTATAGAAGAAATCGCCTGCTCGGCTATATTCCCCGCCGTATTGTACTCTTCCCGGATCTTCCTAGCCAGACTCATTAAGGTCCTTCCGTACATTAAGCCCGGAATTACCAAAAGCGCCACAAATGGAAACCCCACGATTGCTAGTTTCCACAGCATTATAAAAGCCGCTATGTAGCTCCCCAAGAACATTGACGCGTTCATCAGGAAGTTTGGTAGCTGAAAAGGATTATAAATAATTTTGAAATCATCATAAAATAAAATTAAAAAAAATAAAAAAAAACTTTTGTTGGGAATTATTCTGTGAGGAAAAGGAGACCTTTTCGCTTAGAACATCTTGAATCACAAGGCTGTCGTTGGAGACGCTGGTGATGACCTCCGACGTGCTTGTCACGTGCAAATCAAAGTAGCCCACGTCTTGGCGTAGCACTGCTTTCAAGTACCTTGCTCTCATTCTCGCGGCTTGCCTTTCTCCTGTTCTTGTCCAACAATATCCCTCTAAAATCCCCCCAAAAAAAAAAAGTTAATATTCTCTTCCTCAAATTATTCCTCGACAATAGTTTCTTGCAAAACAAAAAAGTACTATACTACCAGTACTGTTGATTAACGTACCGAAGAAACTTGCTACGAATGACCCACAAGCCAAGTACAAGAGCGCCACTGCATTCTGTCACGGCCCACAGAAAGAAATCCAGAACGAAGAAGTATTAGATTTTTTTTTTTTTTCCGGGTTAATATGCATTAGCTTTGATTTTATTTCTTGTTATAAACAAAGAGAGTACATGGAGATCTAAAAGAATTACCTTATTGATGTTATGCAAGAAAAGATCTTGGGCGGCAGTTTGTGATACACCGCCGATATTGTTCATCAAGCGGCTGGTGATCAACAAAACCAACGGCGTAGAGAAGCCGTCGCCGACGGCTCCGATGAAGCCGAAGAACATCAGCCAACAATCTATGCCGTCTGCATGGATGAAAACGGAGCGTAAAGATCCATGGCCTTTCTTCTTCCTGACACCGCCGTTATTTTCCTGTCCCATTTTCCCAGCGGCTTTCTCAGGAACCAAACAGCGGCGCTGGTTATAGGATTCTCCCGGACCACGTGATTCTCGGTGGTGTGTTTTGTGTTAGTAAACGAAAATGATCTTTTTCTTTTGCTTCCAAACAAGGGCCAGACCCTTAATTACTGGGTAAGTCGGACGACTTGGGACAAGCAAATACAGGTCCTGCCTTGTAACTTGTGTTTATAAACTATATATAGGGGGAAAAAAAAAAAAAGAAGCACTTTTAAAATAGTAACAGAAATCAAAATATCACCTCAGAAATTATTAAAGTCAATTAATCTTAAAGGAATTGCATCTGTATATAATATTTAAAATAGAAGTATATACCAAAATGAAATACATGTACGAATACAAGTGCAAAAGAAGACGGTTGACTTTATTGAAATTTCTCTCTCTTTGTGTTATTAGCGTCACTAAGGACGTCGAATTGGGTTACGTGGGACCCACTTTAAGACTATAAGCATCTGTTAATGTGTTGTGTTTTGTTTTGTTTTTTTTTTTTGAGGTAATCATCTGCTAACATGTTTGTGCAGGGAAAATAATAGTAAAGTCAACCTGAATATTTAATCACAATTATTAGATTAGATTAATTACGTCCCTTTCTTTGTTTTTGCATTTTAGGTAGATTATGGTAAAACTAGAGCTTAAATACGATGCTCGAGGGCTAGGTGCAGGGATTGGCTGTCGATCCTTTTTAAGCACGTGATTGAACTTTTTTTTTTTTTTTTTAAGTGCTTATTTGGATACAAAGTTCAAACTATAAGTCTAAACTAAAATTTATCTTTTTCCTAAAAAGTTTTTTATCTTTTCTGAAAAATTTTTTTGTCTTATCTAAAAAATCAACAAAAATTACTATTATAACTTAAAAATCTTAACTTAAACTAACATACCAAACAAACCCAAAGATTATTAATATCATTCCGTTCTTACCTTCATTATTTTATTATATTTTAATTTCAGGTTCGGGGTCGCAAGGTGGAGTATGTGGTTGAACTTGTTTCTCATATATCCAGCTCCTTTATTCTCCTCTTTATGACCTACACTATGTCCTAAAAAAATGATAATATATCAATTATTATATGAGAGTTTAATTAATATGGTATTGTTTTTGTATTACGTGACATTTTAATTAATACAACATATCATGTAGAAAAAAACAACATAACATATTATTATCGAGGACATGTGAATGAAGGCAGCAGGACTAGGATTGCGACACGCAAGTTAAATGTATAGTACAAAACAGTCGTTAATTTGTCGTTTTTTTTTTTTTCCAATCCAAAGCCAAAAAGTTCAATTTTTTTTTATTTTTTAACTAATTTTTGAAAAATCAAACAAACCTAAAATATTTCAACTCAAACCTACCAATTAAAGGCATGTATAATGTCACTGGAATTACTCAATGCATCTCTAAGCCGAGAAAGAAAATATCTATAAACTTCGTATTTGAAAGGTAAATGCTTTCTAATATATGGAAATTAATCTGATTTAATTAGTTTGGATTCATTTGTCTTTTAGAATGTTTTTTTTAAAATTTTTTTAAGCATGTGCTTGGATCTCCTGTTTGAACTGAAAAATTTCAATTCAGTTTTTGTCTTTCTTTAATAAAAAAAATCAAACAAACCTAAAATATTTCAACTCAAACCTACCAACTAAAGTCACTGGAATTACAAAAATTATAAACTACTAATTTTTATAAAATCAGAATGTTTTTTTTTAAAATTTTTTTAGCATGTGCTTGGACCAACTTCAATTTAAAAATTTCAATTCCAAACCCCTGATCCAAACTGGCTTTTAATTTGTTATTGAGGTTGGATTATAATAATCTCTTTTTTTTTTTTCTATTTAATAAATTTAATTGAAAACTTTAGTTTCTTTTTTTCATTTGTGAAGATAAAAAAATTTCTTTTCACATATAGACTGCACATCTTTATCGTATGATGTATGTTGAATATTAAGTTTCATGACTTTTTGGTGCTAGTGAACTTGTACATCTAACATATGTAAGAGTATTGAGGATTAAAACACAATGATATTCTAAACCCCCCGCCGGTACAAATTTGATTTTCATATCTTCAAAGGGATTTTCCAAATCTCCTAGGATTTGCGTACTATTTATATATTTTCAAAATGACAGAGTGATGAAAAAAATTGAGACAAACACTTTTTTGTAAAAATTTTCCAAATTTGAAAATTAGATATACCATCCAAATATACGTCTTTTCATGGAGTAGGATGTTTCATTCAGATTAAACAATATTTTTATGAAATAAATAAAATAAATAACAAGATTCTAAATATTTTAAATAAATAACAAATTCATTAAGTAAATCAAAAATTTTACTAGAGATAAATAATGAATTTATTAAGTAAATTACATATTTAAACTAATCTTATATATATTATTTACTATAAATATTTTAAAAAATTTTTATTTATTTCAACTAGTTTTTGAAAACTGTTGGGTCCGTTCGATGAATGAGTTTGAGTTGAAAAAGTACAGTTTGAGTTGAAAATTTTTATTGACTTTTCAGAAAAGACAAAAATTTTTTCAGAAAAAAATAAAAATTTTTTCAGAAAAAGACAAAAACTGAGATGAAAAAGTACAGTTTGAGTTAAATTATCAAATGAAGACAGTTATTTTATACCTCATTTAATATTTCTTCCCAAAAAATCCCCAGTTATAAATTAATCAGTGGAATTTTCCGGTGAATTTACCATATACTTCAAGCTTTCTTAAACGCAGCAGTGTATGGACGAAAAACGACGAACATTAGAATTGAATCAGTGATCCGATATTGGTAGGCCCCTTTTGTGTTCTTAATTACACCGACAAATTAAATTTAGAGGGAAAAAAAAAAGGGTGAAAATGGTTTCTGTTTGGATGTTTCCCTGTGTTCGGAAACGAAATAATATGCAGGCATTAATATAGTCCTGACACTGTTTTTCTGATCTCGATGGGTCCCGAAGATTAAATGATTAAAATAAATAAAACACAACTAATTATTCTGTCTTTTACAAACACTGAATTACATGCTCTCATTAAAAAAAGAAAACAAAATTTCTAAATTAAGCATTCTATTATTATATTGGAAACCGTATCCATCATGAAGGTAATATAGTATAATATATCGACTTTTATTAATATTAAAAAATTCAACAACGGACAAGTGAAGTTCATATACATGTATGTTATGCTGAGGATGACGTCTTCTCTTACGTCATCTCTAATTTGCGGTTCATTTTTAACCAATAATATTTTGAGAATTAACGTAAATTCAATTACTTAATCCGTTTTGTTGGATCAAAGGTCATTCATTTGTGTTATTAATTTAATTGTTTGGTTTGATGTATCTTGTTATTAATGTAGGCCCCGCATTAAATTTACAATTCTCTTACTTTTTATTTTTATTTTTATTTTTTGGCATGATTCTTTAATGATCCACATTCTCCCAAATTTTGTCAGGATTTTTGATAGAAAAATTTGACACTGAAAAACAGTCTGTTACAAATGCATTGTAAATTGTGCAGCACGTGGAGGGTGGCCACAAAAACGCAATATATATAATAAACTGTTATCACTGAACAAAAACGCTAATTGCTTGACCGGTTAACGATGTTTTATAGGCGTTTCATGTTTAGGTTTAAATTTAAGATTTAAATTTAAATTTTTATCTTTTTCTAAAAAAGTTTTTATCTTTCTGAAAAAATTTTTACCTTTTCTAAAAAGTCAATAAAAATTACTATTCAAATTTAAAAATTTCAACTTAACTTAAACTCATTTACCAAACGGACTCTTAGTCTCCTATCTTCCTAATCGAAAATTGATTTGGTATAGCTTAGGATTCGTTTGGTGGAGTAGAGTCCATTTGAGTGAATGAGATTTTTAAGTTTCAATAGTAAATTTTTTTGAATTTTCAGAAAAGACAAAAAATTTTTTGGACTTTTTAAAAAGACAAAAACTTTTTAGGAAAAAGACAAAAAAAAATTTGAGTTGAGTTATTTGAATTGGTTCACCAAACTCCCCCTTAGTCTCTCTATCTTCCTAATCGAAAATTGATTACGTATAGCTTAGGATCCGTTTGGGAGATACTTAGAGATAATATTTTGAAAGTTAAGTTAGAAATATAGGTTTCGAGGGATAATTTTTGAAAAATTTCTACTATATAAAAAAATAATGCAAAAATAGAACTATAGGTTGGGGGGGGGGAAATTTTTGACAATTTTCTATGATATAAAAAACAATATAAAAATTTGAAATGTGTTTGGAAAAAAAAAAAAACAAAATGGATCTTATCTTGTTCATCTCATCGTTATGAGTATTTGGACATAAAAATTATCTCATTTTGATTTGAAATAAGAAAATTATGGACTTTTAAAGTTTGAGCTTTTTAAAATGAAAGAGAAAGAAAATTTGATATAAAAATAAGATTTTGAAATTCCAGATGGTAAAATAACATCTGGAAATTTGATCCCAAATGGGCCCTAAAAGACATTCTAGTGGTAAAGTCACCTTAAACTCCATAATGCTATGGAACATCAATGTAATTTTTAACATCACTCATTAATAGATGGTGAGTCTTCACAATATGAGACTCACTAATGAGGTTTACTTCTCTATTAGTGTGATGTTAAACGTCATTGATGTTTTAAAGTATTTTTCTACATCTGACTGCGGTTTTAACTCTATTTACTTCAAAAATAATTGATTGATTATTAATATAAAAATATATACACACAACAGCTTATGTAATATTAGTCTTAAATTTATAGCGTAATGACAAAATTTAACATTTGGGTGAAAAAAAATTATCTTCAATCAAATGTTATTTTTAATATTGAAATTTGTTATATACTATAGGTGATGGCAAATTATTTCCCATTGAAGTGTAAAAAATATTAAATTTAACATCTTTGATAAATTGTAAAATTAATATTTGATTGTTATTAGTTAATACTCAGAATTTTTTTATCTATTAAATTATTTTAATATTAAAACTTTACTTTTACCAATATTTCTGAATGGATGATAATGCCAAACGGTTGTTATAATATTAAAAACTACATTAAAACATAAATTTTAATATATAACATTAGCACACATATATTGAAGATGGTTTTAGTTTAGTCCTATAAAAATCTTCTCTCTAGCCTTCACGGTCATTATTGTGCTATATATAGAGACTTTTATCACTTCGATTCGAGTACATCGCATATAATTTACACATTGTACTGCTAAATATTTAAATGCCATTATTCTCAGGTTTCCCTTTAATTATATTGCTAATAAATATACACACCGATCTGTATTAACTTCCCTAACGTGGTGCTAGACAACCAATGTTTAAAATGTGCACGAATATAATACTTTAATACTTTTCACATGATCAGTCGTGACCGGCATGCATGGAAACCTTGTCACATTAGTTTGAAACCAATGTGGTAACTTACAATATCCGGTTTGGATTGATATTGAATTCAATGATTTACGATTGAGAAATATTTGTCATCCGAAAAGAGGAAAAAACGAAGTCTTTGTGTATAATATGTATGATGTTGGTTTTGAACTGATATATCGAATCCAACGATTTACGACTCTGATGGATTTGATGTCAGTTTTATAACCGATGTTGTACCTTACGGATATGGAATCATATCCTTAGTGCAGAGACCTTTGTTATCTCCTTAATCCATGGATTAACTCATTTAACTAGACGTATAATGCACATGCATGCAATATATATTACTGCATGCCTCTCATACAACAGTGGATTAAAATTCCAGACCAACAAAAAATAGTGGATTATAAAATCGATCTGTGGATTGCTGACAAACCGGATGGTGACACGTGGGACAGGAAAAAGTAGTGCTACTTTTATAAAATAGAAAGATAAAAAGCAGTGCTTTTTATCCTATTACTTTGCAAGAAAAGTGAAAGAATAAAGCGCTTGTGGTGCAAGAAAGAACGGAGTCCAAGCAATTCCCTGGTTGTGCGGTACGTATTCATGTGGTGGTTTCTCTTTCGGCTTGACACAGCAAATGGTTGAGAGAAATTTCAGGAAGATAGTGGTGTACTTGCATGTCATACAGGAGCAAAGTTGGACTACTTTAATTCTCGATATCCAAAGTCGGAAAAACGTAAACGACCTCGCATGTGTTTGTTTGGTTTACGTCAATCAAATAATTTCAATTTTTTTTAAACTTTATAGCTTGTTTGGTATTCAAGTTTAACTTAAGTTAAACTGTACTTTTTTTATCTTTTTCTGAAAAAGTTTTTTGTCTTTTCTGAAAATTCAACAAAAATTACTATTTAAACTTAAAAATCTTAGGGTCCGTTTGGTGAATAAGTTTGAGTTGGAAATTTTTGATTTCAATAGTAATTTTTGTTGACTTTTTAAAAAAGACAAAAAACTTTTTCAGAAAAGACAAAAAAACTTTTTCAGAAAAAGACAAAAATTGAGATGAAAATTTTGAGTTTTAACTTGTTTCCCAAACTAAGCCTAAACTAAACTCATTCACCAAACACCCCCTTAGTTTCATTATTTATATTTATAATTTTAATTTAAAAAAATTCAAACTTTAAAAATCTCTAAATTTATTATTTCAAATTGAAATGAGATGATATATTTTTTTGAATTGCATAGGATTTCAGGGAACTAACTAAGATACATATTGATATATTTTTTCTAAACACATTTCAAGTTTTTATACTTTTTAACTCGAAATAGTATATTTAAAACCAAATTCACAATTCTAAAACTTAACTCAACTCAATTTCTCTCACTCAAGCGGATTAACCAAAAACCTCTTAAACTATGTTTGAATCATAAGTTTATACTGACAAGTTAAACATAACTTTAAGTATTTATGAGAAAAAAATATCAACAGGAAAAAATTTTGAAAAATAGATGCAAAAAGTAAATTCAATAATTATAATTGAATGGATATAAACGTGTGTTTGTAACAAAAGTTCTAATTAAAACTTTTGATTGGGTTTTTGTTTTTGTTTTTTTAAATGAAAAATCAACAAAAATTAGAATTAACATGCGTTTGATGCTAATATTTGGATAGTAGAATTTGGACTTGGATTGATTATGCATTTATCGAAGTGTTTAAATTACTGGAGTTAAAAGGTGTAAAAATTTAAAATGTGTTTGGAAAAAAAAATATTAATATAGAGCTTGTTTCATTTGTTTTGAAATTTTATGCAATTTAAAAAAAATAATCTCATTTGAACTTGTCTGTATAAAGTTATGAACTTTTAAAGTTTGAATTACAAAACTGTGTGAACAGTAAAGCTGAAAAAAAAAACAAAAATTAAATTGTAATTTTAAAGTTTAGATTGTATGTCTAAATACATGCTTATTTTTTAAAAAGTCAATTAATTCCAGACTTAAAATTACATTTCAAACATTTTTTCCAAACACAAGCTGCGTATGTCTATTCACCAAAAAAAAATTTTTTTTAATTAAAATTAAAAAGTTGGGGGGCCTAGGCCTATGCTACCTCCATACCATTTTTTTTTTTTTTTTTTAACTCTATGCTGCCTCCATATTGTTGTGTACGTATGTCCCTACGTCTTCTGTGGTGGCTTCATCCTCACTCTTTTCAGAGTTTCACTTACGTTTCCACCAGTACTTTTTTATATACGACATGATGATTATATGTTACTAGTGTTTTGATCAGCCTGGTAAATGCGTTGACATATTTTTTTGTTTTATACATTTGTATATATATAAACATGTGTATTTGTTTTAGAATATAAAACTATAGATGAACTTTACACCAAAGTAAATGACGGCGGTGCCCATTGATCTTTTGGATAATAGTTTAATTAATATATCGATTTGGACTACAATTACAAGTTGGCAAAACCTATACACAATCGATTCTGTTTGCATGCTTTTTTTTTCTTTTTTTTTTAAATAATTAACATCAGGTAACGTAACGTGATGATATAGAATATCAAATATAATCAGATCCTCGATTATTTTTTTTCTCAACTTCGTTTTCCGCAACCTAAATTTAGTTTTATATATTTTGGATTCAATTATTATGAGCTTTGCTTTCATTACCACCAAGGTAGTTCGACCCCCAGATTGAGATGGGCTTGTAATTAATTTTAAGCTACCGATTTAAGATTTTTAAGTTTTAATAGTAATTTTTCAGAAAAGACAAAATTTTTTTTCAGAAAAAGATAAAAATCATGATAAAAAAAATACAATTTAGCTTAAACTAAACTTTCCTTCAAACATGCCTTTAGACTCCGTTTGGTGAAATGGTTTGAGTTGAAATTTTTAAGTTTAAGTTGGTTGACTTTTTAAAAATTAGTTATAATTTTTGTTGATTTTTCAGAAAAAGACAAAAATTGAGATAAAAAAGTACAGTTTAGTTTGAATTAAACCTGATAACCAAACAGGACTTTATGATCGGACTGAGCTGGCACATTTTTTTGTCCATTTAAGTGGTTTTTGATTTAGTACATACATTTCTTCACGTGTGTGGCTCATTATGACACGTTCAAAGAAAGCATCTACAGCCGGTTATCTCATCCCGTGAAAATTTTTTTTTCATTAAAAAAAAAAAAAAAAAACAACATTTGATGGCTGTTGGCATATTATTAGGGTGTGTTTGGTATGTTAGTTTGAGTTGAAATATTTTAGTTGTAATAGTAATTTTTGTTGACTTTTTAGATAAGACAAAAAACTTTTTCAGAAAAGACAAAAAACTTTTTAGGAAAATGACAAAAACAATGATGAAAAAAATACAGTTTAATTTAAAATGAAATGTTTGCCAAACGAACCCTTAAGATTCACTTTCCAAATTATTTTCTGGTTATTTTTCGAACATCATTAAACGTAAGGGATGACGTTTTAGTTCCATAAGATGTTATGTTAGACTTTTCATACTGTCAGTTGGAGAATTGACATTTTCAGAAACTGAATATTAGAGAATAATGATACATTAACTAATATATAGAAGTAGATTTGACTTACTCAAGATATAAAATTAATATAAGTACAGTACTGGAAGATGGATATTGGTCGGCGTGAACAATATTTAATGATATAAACCGAGTTATATCGGGTTAATTTATGATCCGTTTGGTGAATGAATTTGAGTTGAAATTTTTAAGTTTAAATAGTAAATTTTGTTGACTTTTTAGAAAAAATAAAAAAAATTTTCAAAAAAGAAAAAAATTTGAGTTTAAATTTTAACTCCAAACTAACCCTTAGGTCATTTCATGGAATTAAGAAGATATGTCTTTTTTATATGTTAAACACAAGTCACAAATAATGTGGCATGTTCTGTTTTTATTTATGTAATTTTTTTTTTTAATTTGAGAGGATCTAAAGTGTTCACACCTTTACAATAGAGTGAGATGTGACTATGTGAGATTTGAAGCAGCAAATTAAATCGCTCATATTATCAATATCTCGGCCTCATCACTGCTTGCTCAACATGTTCAGAAACAATATCAGGAAAATATATATACTTCATTTCTTTTTCTCTCTGTCATTGTAACTCTTCTATCAAAATAAACAAAACTGCTGATAATCTTTAGATTAATAGCAAATTAATTAGATCTTCTTCAGAATTATTCACGACTCCAAGAACTCAGTTGCAGAGAAATTTAGAAGGATAAATAAATATATTACAATATATACGCAACGGTTTGAAATTGGTATATATATATATATATGTACGTACAGAAAGGTGTAGACAAACGTTTTATTAATAAAAAATGGAACAAATAAATGATGAGAGTGCTAAGGAAATGTCAGTATAGTTAACATGTTTAGATGCATCTGCTGATATCTATGACTATTATTTAGAAAAAAAAAAAAAAGACAGACATATATAATATATATATAGATATAATAGATTTGTCGTCCACTATTCAATGATATGCATGATCACCATTCAATAAGTTGGTGATCTACAGTTGTCCCGTTCGGGCAGGATTCCACTGCCACCTCAATCTGATTGTGATATATACATGTATAGCGCAAACAATGTATATTCATATATACATTTATGTATATTGATATATAGCTTTCAAAACTAAGACATATAGGGCACGCATGCTTGAAGATCGATCAGTGCATGTGAAAGTAGAATCCTAATCACATTTCCAAAGGAATAATGAAAAGCCCCATTTCAAGTCGCATGTTTTTTGTGTCCTTTTGAAAACATTGAACCCCCTCTCTGCGCCTTGTAGTTGCATTTATATACACGTACACAATATATATATATATATATATATATATGGTTTGTCTCTATGACAAGGACTTATGTTAATGTAAAGAGGACGGAGTCATGCACCATGATTGAGTAGCGAATTTCACTTTCAGTGAACTTTTTTTTTTTTTTTTAATTTTATAATTTCATCTATAAAAATTTCACATTAATTTCTCTTATTTTATTCCCATTAAAAATTGATTATAATTATATAAGTTCCTAAAAAACTCGACGTAAACATTAAAAAGTGTTAGTGTAACATTAACATTATATATGTGTAATAATATTACAATACCTTAGATTTCTTAATAGTTTTGAAATCAAAAGTATTGTCTTACAAATATCATGTTATACTTCTAGTTTATATATATTATAAAAAATTGATGATATAGATAATTTTCATTTTATCTTTTGAATTTTAGAAATTTTCATTTTACCCTTTAAAATTGAATTTGTTCCACTCAACCTTTTTAATTCTTTGAAATCTTCATTAAGAAAAGATAGAAAAAGAGAAAAATTAGTTTCACGGTTTGAATTTATATTAAAAACAAATGAAAAAAAAGCATGTGATTGATTAAAGGTATTACCGGAAAATGAGGATCCCTGTAAAAGTATATCTAGATATACATATATCTATATATATTATACTTTTAGTTAGTATTGTGGGACTTTATCCCCGTTCAGGTGGCTTTATCCTTGTGGTTTGATCACTGATTCGACAACTAATAAACCCTTTACTCCTTTGTGAATTACCACACACAGTCCACTCTATGAGAGTCCCATCCCACAAACTCGGTTTGCTTTTAAACGTTTTAATTCTTGTCCAGCCAACTTTTATGAATCCTCGTGATGTGAATGTAACTCTTTATTTGCGTTCGGTGTATAAGTTTGAAATGAAATTTTTAGATTGAAATTAATTGATTTTTTAAAAATTAGTTAAATTTTTATTAACTTTTCAGGAAAAAAAAAAACTGAGATAAAAACTTTAGATTCAAAAATAAAAACCAAACAAACCCTTAATATGTACTACTTCGTTGATTATTATTATTTAAAAATGTAATTTTTTAATTGATCATGAATTTATAGGAGAAAGAACATAATAATATTTAAAAAAAAAGTAAAAATAAATAATGGCTTAAAATTTTAAACATAAAATAATTAGTATAAATTAAATTTACGACCATATAATACAAAAAAAAAAAAAAAAAAGCCTCCTTCCTCCTCTCACTCCACCTCTCTCTTCTCTCTCTACAAGAAACTATGCATATAAATTTATCATTAAAAGTTAATCGTAAATCCGTTATTTTCTAGAAAATCTAAGGATTTACTAGAAAATACAAGGATTTTTTCTAAAAATCCAAGGATTAAATAAACACATGCCATAATCTATCATCTTTTAAAAAACTTAATATAAACTTCAAAAGTACTTATAAAATGTGCTTTTTACTACTATTTACATGCAATATCTTTCATAAGTGGGGAGGTATATTTATTTGTACGAAATTAATCTTTATTTTATATATATAAATATATAGAATGAAATTAGTCAACTTTAATGGTGTGTGTCTGCATGTCCCCTCCCAGCACCATACTAGAAATGAAACTATTCAACTTGATAAATAAGCTATCATCATGTGCAGCAGAAAGAATCCACACTGGCAGATTCTTTAATAAAGCTCGAAAAGATGTAGAATTTTTTAAAATCATATGCTATGAGGTCTAATGTTGTGCCGTGTTGTGTAAACAAATTAAACACGATATTATCAGCAAAACTATAATGAAACCCCAGATATACGATTAAAAAGGATTTAACACACACACACATATACATACATACATACATACATAGATATATATATATATATATTTATAGCATCTAATTCCCACATCAAGTTCGATATGAAAGTTTTGTAAAGTTTTGATTAAGACTTATTACATGCATCCCATTCTCAGTGGGGCACAATCTTATTTGTAAGCATATTTTTCAGCAATATGTTCGTTAAAAAACAATTTTCTTTTTAATTTTTATACCCATGTCACTCTCTAAAAGTAATATAAACAGAATTTAAAAAAGTAATATCAGTATTATTCCTAAAAGAACTCTCATTTCATTTTCGCATCCACTATGTAATTGTTTTCAAAATGCTCCCAGAGACGCGTTTTGGCCCTTTTGATACCTTTCCGCCACCTTTTTCTTTTTCTTTTTTGAAGGGCCGTATTTAAAGTTGCTGATTAATAAACGTGAAAAAGGGGAGAAAAAAGGAAGAAGAAAGACTACTACTTTATCACACACAAATATCTTTTGCCGTCAATTTCAACCCCACAATATTAAGTCTTTATTTGACTCTCTATTCCAGCCCTAATTTCATTAAAGTTTTTTGTTTTTTTAAACAGTCAATAAAAATTTTAACTAGTTTTTGAAAAATCAATTAACTTTAAACATAAAATTTTATTCTTAATCAGTGTATTAAATGCATCCTAAGTCATTCATACGAAGATGATCTGTAGATATTGTGCATGTATGCATATTGACGCATTAGAGCAGCGAAATTTAGCTACTTTTTCGCGCAGAATTAGGTGTTTGGTATTGTATTGTACATATATATATATCCATAAGTATGTGTGTGTATATATATATGTACATATATCAAAGGCTTCGTGTATGAAAATTGATAGTGCGCGCTGATGAGCTACAGTGTGTCTCGAGGTTGTCCTAAACTGATGCTTTGTATGGTTGGTTGGTTCAATTCAACTCAATTCAAACTTTTTTTTGTTTTTTCCTAAAAAGTTTTTGTTTTTTTCCCAAAAAGTTTTTTGTCTTTTCTGAAAATTCAAAAAAATTTAGGCTTGTTTGGTTATGAGTTTAGTTTAAGCTAAAGTGTACTTTTTTAATCATGATTTTTGTCTCTTTCTGAAAAATTTTTTTGTCTTTTCTGAAAAAGTTTTTTGTCTTTTCTGAAAAATTACTATTGAAACTTAAACATTTTAAATTAAACTCATTCACCAAACACCCCCTTACTATTACAACTAAAATATTTCAACTCAAACTAACCAATCAAACACCCTCTGAGCTTCACATCCAAACAGTTACACAATACACTACTCAATAATTGAGTTCAGTGGGAATATTTAGATATATATATGTATATATATATATATGGCAACCTTTGATTCTCTTCCAAGAACAAGCAAACTCCATATCTGAATATCTCACGACAATATTGCCCGAGATCTTGATCAATGGTCGACTTATTAATTACTTTGTTAATTAAACCTATTAACTATATATAAAATAGAAATTTGGGGAAAAAGAAAATAACTTAATAATTATCACGTGTTTTTTATTATTACGTGACATGCATCTTTTAACAAAACTGCAAGCTATCTAAAGCTCTACATATGTTTTTCCTAGAACATCATGACCAATGGTTTCTGCAGACTGTATAATTAAGTTCGAATATTGTTTTCATATATATGCTAGTATAATTAATTAGCTAAGGATCACTTCGTTTCTTTTCTTTTTTTTTTTTTTTTGGAAAAAAATTATTGAAATTACTATTTTTATTTCTTTGATAAGTGGAGATAAAGTAAATAAATAGGAACCACACGTATAAAAGGCAGGGATTTTGAGCAAGCATCAACCCTACTTATAGGATCTTTTTTTTTTTTTGACTTTGCTGTACCTATGGAATTGTTTCTGTCTGTAGGGCTGAAAAATCTAGAAATGATGGGATCATCACCAGATTAAAAAAAAAAAAATCCAAATTTATAAGATAAAAATGTATATTGATGTGGACAAGAAGGAACTGGTATCAGACAATCACTGATATTCAAGTAGTAATGCTCCACTGAAATACTGATAATTGATTAGAAATATGGCTCGAATATTATCTTTTCCTTAAAAGAAGAAAAAGTCTATATATATACGCACACATAAATATGGTACGCTTTTATGTAGATTATTCTGAGTTTATGCGACACAGGTGGTTGAACAGGAAAGAAGATCTCATGGAAGTGCAAGGAAAGTAGAAATCCATAATTGGATAATTAATTACTCGAGCATGGATATTAATAATGTATAATTTGGAATCAAAGTTGCGTGGGGGAGAGTTGAAGGGGAAACAATTTTTCATGCAAACGCAAACGAGAATCCTCCTTCAAATTAGTAGTTGGATATATATATATATATATATTTCTTTTTTTAAATCTATTTTATATGAATTTAAATTATTGAACGTATAATTCTCATTTATTACAAAACGAACGAAAAATACTATCAAATTTTGAACCTAGGAGCTCTTATTCAGAGTACCCTTCCCCTTTCACTTACTGAATTAAGAGTCACAGTGGGGTATCCAAAAAATATCATATTATATGGAGATAAATTAGAGTCATGGTCATTTAGCACCATTAACAAGTAATATGTTGGCCAACATCTATGAGTACTTGTGGCCTGTTAAGCACCCTGAGTAAACTACAGAGACAACCAGCATATATCTCTTTATCTCATAGAAACGAGTGAAGGAGATGGTTCAAATTCAATGCAATTTGATTTAAGTGCTGAATTGGTTTCTTCACTCTATATGTGTATATATATATGTGTGTGTGTGTGTGTGTGTGTGTCCTAGCTATTATAGAGTTAAATATGTGTGTATATGTATATATACTGTGAGGAAAGGGACAAGACTTGACTTTGTCTGAGGACCATAACTCATTATATATATTGCTCCACCTTAGCTATAGCCTGTCAAATGGGATAGATTCTGGCACAAATTTAACGATTGATCAGATATATATTATATTGATCATAATGTCTAATTTTTGTATCTAATGCAAAATTCTTCATAACCAGTGCCCCCCATTGCACTGAAGACCATAATTACTCATAATATTGTTCGTACAGCTTGTCAAAAATTGAAAGATTCTTGAAGAAAATGAGACCACCCCCCCGGTCCCCCCCACCCACATCTTTTGTATCCCGAATCCTTTCCCAGAATTAGAAATGGGGATTTCCGCCCCCGGTCCCACCTCTACATGAAAAATAAAAAAAGAGGGATTTTATAGTAAGAAAAATATTTGATATCTAATTCAAAAATACATTATTAAATTAGATAAAATTATGGCATAAATTTAATGATTCAGATATTTATATCAATTATATACGTCTTTATTTTTAAATCCTAGACAAAATTCTCCATAACCGCGGCCACTCCTTTTTTTTGTTTTTGTGTGTGTGTGTGTGTGTTTTATCTCCCTCTCTTTGTAAAGTTACACCCCAGCCCCCACCACTCAGTGCCACTACCAACAGTTGTCTGCAGAAGCAACAAAAGCAGGCGCCACTGTTACCCAACTAGTCTTTTCCATTTTGATTCCTTACTTTCAGTACTGAGAAATACATACATATATGTATACACACAGATATATCTGATGATCATCAGGTCATTTTGATGTATGGGAATGGCGAAATGTGCCGTATATATGGCCATAGCTCTAGCTATAAAACTAACAAACTTTATGGTCAAGAAGATACAAAGAGTATACATCCCTTGGAAACATGAAGCTTCCACTATATATATGTATATATATAGGGTTGGTTTCTATCCGGTACCAGATGATCTCTTATAATATAAACTTCAGTTACTAAAAATATGGATTCATGCTGAAGGAAATATAAAATAAAGGGAATTCACATTCACTTTCGTTATATTTCATTTTTTTATGAATTTACATTCATAATAATTAAAGTTCACATTCATACAATAACTGAAATTCACATTATCAGATATCATTACGACATCGGATATGAGACTTCACATGTATATATATAATGTATTTTGGACTTGGTTTCAAGCTTAAAACTAGCAGAAATTCAACAGATTAACGAATGAGTCGGTTTTCCAGTAATCCAAGAAAAGAAGTTCTTCCTCTTTGATATAGTTTGAAATTTGGGCAATGACAGTTCCAACCACTTTGAAAACACATCAAAAGGGATATGAGAAATGATGGGGGGTGGATTTCCACTGTTATCTTAAGGGGATTTTCCTTATTGGGTTCCTGCTATAACCAACTAATTAAAGTTTCTGTAAGTAGGAAAACCACTCATAATTTACTTGCATAATAGGCGTGATCTAATTATGAGAGAGAGAGAGAGAGAGAGGGAAAGAGAAAAGAGAAAAGAGAAAAGAGATGGAGGCTAATCAACCCACTAATGAGTTTTATTGTCGATGTGTTTGTGTGTTGATGTCACGTTATATACTGCATTATTGTCAAAGATTTGACAGCCATGTAAAGTGTCCCCTTAAGTAGTATATCCACTCTTTCCCAATCCACTTCATTCACGTTGAAGTACATACTTAATTATGAATCACAAAAAGAAAAAGGGCCTCGGGATCTTTTTAAAAAGTTTTTATTTATTTATTTATTTACCGCAAGACCTAAACAACAATTTTATGATTTAGATTAATGATGCTTTAGTCGTGGAGTTAAGAATTTATTTCAGGGACATAAAGTTAAGATGATATTTTCATTTATACTGAATGTAAAAGATGTTTAAAAATCGAATACGATATATAACTATAGTATGAAAACTAAGGGGGTGTTTGGTTACTTAGTTTGAGTTGAAATATTTTAGTTGTAATAGTAAATTTTTTTGAATTTTCAGAAAAGACAAAAATTTTTTTGAGAAAAAGACAAAAACTTTTTGAGAAAAAGATAAAAAACAGTACGATTTGAGTTGGAATGAACCAACTCTCCAAACACCCCCTAAGAAAACTTAAAAATTAGGATTAATTTTATAAATATCCCTAAACTATACATCATTTTTCATTTTCCTCGACAACATCTCCAAGACACCTTCTATTGATATTTTAATTTAATAGTCAGGATTTTATTTTAAAATATCTTTCGTTTAACATTAATGATGTGCCACATCAGCAAAAACATTAATTTTAGAGAGGGAAAGGATATTTTGATTTGTTTTGTTTATAACATGGGCATTTTGATCGGTTTTACAAAATCAAGGGACAAAATGAACAAGAGTGTATTGTTCGTGAGACACTTATAAAATAAATTCTTATTTTTTATAGAGGTAGACAGCAGGGTCATTTTCACCAGTTTTGTATATAATAAGGGGCATTTTGCAAAATCAAGGGATAAAATGAGTCGCAAAATCGAGGGACAAAATGAAAAAGGATGTATTGTTAATCACTTATGAAATTGAATCCAAAAAACAATAAGTATTTGAAGAAAAATAGAGATAATTTAAATATTCAAACCATAATTCTCAATATTTGACCGGAAACGACAAAATACCACTAGTTGTCTACCTTTTCTCTCTCTTTTATTTTATTTTATTTTATTTATCTGTACATAGATACAAAAAAAAAAAAAAAAAGATATAAACAGTCTTTTACATCATATACAGTGACGCAAATGAATACTAGTGAGAAAACATGGATGGGAATTGCATGTCTGTAAAATTGCTGAATAGTCATCCCAGCATAGCCAAAGAAAAAAGGCCGGACAAAAATTTCAGCATTACAGAAGGTGAGATTTTCTTGTTGCAACCCAAATCTTTAAATAGAAGAATGATACATTTTTGCGGAAAACTATATCCAGATATCTTGTGTTTTATGAAATTAGTGGATTGGTAGTGGATTGTTACTTTAAAGTGTGTAAGACTTTTTTGGGGTAAAAAAATGTCCAATTTTCCCTTTCAGACTTGCAACGTATATTATTTAAAAAAAATAAAATAAAATGAAAACACCGCACCAATTTTTTTTTTTAAAAAAGGGAAATTGTAGCAAATATCATATTTTATAGATATTTTTGAAGTTTTTAATTATAGTTTCTTTTTTTAAAGATGGTAAATTATTGCATATTTTCTAATAAATCCGTAGATCTTTCCTTTTGAATTTTCTAGAAAATAACGGATTTAGTGTTAATTTTTTTATAATAAATTAATGTGCATAGTTTGATGTTAGAGAGAGAAAGATAGGAGGAATGAAGGTTTTTTTTTTTTTTTTTAAATAAATATTGTGTGGTTATGAATTAAATTATTCTATTTATTCCTATATTTAGCTTGTGTTTGGTTCGTCGGTTAGAGATGAAAATTTTAAATTGGAATTGGTTGACTTTTCAAAATCTAATTATAAAATTTGCTGACTTTTAAAAAAAAAAAGATAAAAACTGATATGAAAAAGTACTGTTTAGTTTGTGTTAAATTGAAACGTCAAACGAAGTTTTAAAATTTTATATTATAATTTACTATAATTCTCCTCAAAAAAATTATTTTGCTCTTTCTCTTTAAAAAAAAAAAAAGGCATAATGTCATTTTTTCTTTCTTTCCTTCTTTTTTTGTTATTTATGGAATAAATATATCAAGATGAGAATTTTAATTAAAAGAGCATAAAGGGCATTTTAAATCTCAAAAAATGAATGCGGGGAACTCATAGAATATTTATTAAAATATATAGGTACCCGTTAGATATTGCAATAACATGTATTGAAGTACCAATATACCAATTCGATAAAACACAAAGTGATGCAATATTTTTTCGTACTTTTATCATGTTTTACAGTGTTCACTTGTTGATAAAACAAAAGATCTTGTCCAATTCACTTCTTGATTGAGTGTTGTTGATAAAACAAAAGATCTTGTCCAATTCACTTCTTGATTGAGTGTTTGATTTCGGCCACCTACTGTACGTACATGTCCGACATTTCTGCTTCATCGCCTAGTAGAGATTGTCATTGTGGGCTGTGACCGAGTCAGACTTTGAATTCAGTAGGGACACAACTAAAGATAAAAATTATAAATTAATAACATGAAAATCAAGTAAAATTTCCTACACTTTTTTATAAGCAAGACATCACAATTATTTTTGATAAATTCTTAATTTTTAATACCTTTGCATAATACTTTCGTTGTCAATAATATCAAACGTATCTTTCTCAAAGTAGATAACTAAAATCTGGGTGACATTTAGTGGGGACACAATTAACGTTAACGGACAATAAGTTTAAGAATAATTGAATGAATTTTTCTTTAAAAAAAAGAAAAAAAACTATATGAACTTTTTTTTCCCCAGTGGGGGCTTGGCCCCTGGGGAGCTTTATTTGTTGAACCCAGCACAGTCCGAAAGCAACGATAAAGTCAGAAATTATTACAAAAGAGGGTATATGTAAATTTTGTTTGGATTATTATAGGCTTTAAAAAAAGAAAAAAAAAAAAAAAAAAAAGGAAGGGGGGCGGGGGCGGCGGCTTTAAGGGGCCATATGTAAAGTTATTCAATAATATGTAAGCTTAAAAAAGGAGGGGGGTGGGTTGGGGGCGGCGGCGGCGGCTTTAAGGGGCCGTATGTAAAGTTATTCAATAATATATAAGCTAAAAAGGGAAAAAGAAAAAAAAAAGTTGAGGAGGGGGTTATTCCCCCGGCCTTCATTGACTTCATCCATGCCCCTTAACATGTTGTCCAAGTAGGTTAGGAAAAATGATTAAGAAGAAAAGGGTGATGTATAATTTGCACCATTTCCATTAGAGGTTTCATAAGCAGCAACGAAAAATAAACAAAAACAGTGGTTTAAATTAAATTTGTAATGCAGTAACTTTAAGTACTTGTTTTACTTCGATAATTATATTACATTGAGCAATACCCGTTTATTCAATCAAACAACCGTGCAATAAGAAATGTAGTAGCGCTATTGATGCATATGTTCTGACTTTGTAGTTGTAGTTTGGAAGCTTACAAGATAGTGGTAAGCTCCCATGGGGCCCTTGGCCATCAAAGATGAGTGAGTCCCTATTTCCACCACATGCCCTTTATCCAACACTGCAATTTCATCACAGTTTTGTATTGTACACAATCTATGTGCCACAACAATGCTAGTCCTCCCAATCATCGTGTGGTCCAAGGCATTTTGCACGACTTTCTCCGAGTGACTATCGAGTGCACTTGTCGCCTCGTCTAATAGCAACACCGCCGGGTTTCTCAATATCGCGCGTGCAATCGCAATCCGTTGCTTTTGGCCGCCAGATAGTTGTACTCCTCTGTCCCCGCAATGTGTCTGGTATGCTTCCTCTTGTCTCATGATGAAATCATGAATGTTAGCCGCCCTCGCGGCTTCTATAATCTCAACTTCACCGATGTCCCTTGACACTCCATAGGTAATGTTCTCCCTTATAGTGCCGGAAAATAAAGTTGGCTCTTGATTAACAAGTGCGATGAATTTTCTTAAGGACCTAAGTTGATAGGACCTTATATCGCGACCATCAATTTTCACCACGCCTTTGAGAGGGTCATAAAACCTTTCAATTAACCCAATTATTGTGGATTTACCGGATCCACTTTTCCCCACCAAAGCCATAGATTTACCAGCCTCAACATCAATCGAGAAACCTTGGAAGATCATGACATTGGGTCTAGTAGGGTATGCGAAATAGACGTCACATAATTCTACACGACCAGTTACTTTTTCGGGTTGGTAACCTTCTGGATTTTCAGGCTCAATATTTGTGTCCTTGTCCAATATTGCAAAGACGGCACGAATTGCGTCCCAGCCCTTAGCAAGGATAGTGGTCATACTTCCAGCATCGGCGATGACACGGCCGGTGGTCACTATGATAATTATGGTTTGAAATACCGCTCTAGGCTTAATGTAGCCTTCAGAGACGAGCTTTCCACCATACCAATAGTTCAAGCACCAATTACAGCTGCTGATGCTTACGGAACAACCAAGGGCGACACCTGCAAACCATGACTGCCGAATGCTTTCTTTCCGTGGGCCTTCTTGAGCCTTTTTTAGCATATTTAATATTCGATTTTGGGAGGAGAATGCGGTAACAGTTCGTAGGTTGGACACTGCTTCAGTAGCAACTTTGGTGCTCTCATTTTGCTCTTTGATGGCCTTGCTGGACATCCTTTTGAGTAGAACACGCCTCGTGTAGAAGCATGCGATAATGAGCGGTTGAACGGCTATTGAGACAATGGCAAGTCTCCAAGAGATGAACAAGCCCATTGTCCATGCAATAGTTACTGCCGAGGTTGCTTGTACAAGAAGGGACATTTTATCACCCACTAAAGTTCTTACCTACAAACAATGACACAAAATGAAATGCACTTTTAGTTAAACTTTCAATTTAATTATTATTTTTTTCTATTAATAAAACCGGTGACAAGGGGGGAAAAAAAAGAAGAAGTTATGTTTACATACCACGTTGGCATCTTTGGCGAGTCTAGAGCAAACGATACTGCTAGAGTTCTCTTCTTGATCGAACCATCCGACTTCAAATGTGAGTATCTTTTGAAACATCCTCTCTCGAATCCGCTTAGTTAGATGTTCTCCCATGTATGCAAAACTATAATGTTGGCTTAGATTGATTAGGAATGAAAAGACTGACAATCCCAAAAACCACAATGCAAAAGTCCTAATTCTTTCTTCAATCTCTTCATGATCGGTTAAGAAATACACCGATACTGTCGTTCCCATGGCGATCGCGTACAATGGCTGAATTGCACCGAAAATAATTGCACTCAAGCATCCTATGGTTGCTTGCTTCCACTCTGGCCTATTTAGGCGAAACAATCTCCAAAACGACGGTGTAGAACTCTTTGAATCTTTCAAGCTGTTGTTGTTTCGAGCTAAAGAACCCACACTATCTGCTACAAAGTTGGTAGGATTTGATTTGTTCACATCTGAGAGGCAATAGTTTCTTTTAGCATCGTCGAAATCGTTATTTGATGAAGGGGATAAGACGTCACAATTGTTCTCTTCTTTGCTTTTCTCAATCTCCATTCTTTGGAGACGGACAAGAGAAGTGTACAATCCATTTTCTCCTTTTATCAACCCGTCATGTGACCCAATTTCCTTCACTTGGCCATTTTCCACCACTGCAATAACATCAGCATTTTTTATCGTCGATAAGCGATGAGCGATGATTATGGTGGTTCTACCTGCAGCCACCTTATCTATAGCTTCTTGGACTGATTGTTCCGATTCTGAGTCTAGTGCACTGGTTGCCTCATCTAGTAGGAGAATCCGAGGTTTCCTTATGATTGCCCGGGCAATTGCTAGTCTTTGCTTTTGTCCTCCTGATAATTGCATACCTTTCTCGCCGACCTGTTGATTTCCACATGATTGACTAACAATTAAAATTACATCATTTCATTCAAATTATCGAGCTCATCAGCTCCAATCCAAACATCTCTCCTCTTACCCGCTGGACTAGTCCCAGCGACGCTATTTCAAGGCATATTACAATAGAGAAACAAGTAGGAATACCAACCTGTGTATCATAACCTTGAGGCAGTTGTGAGATAAAACTATGAGCATCACAAGCTGTAGAAGCTTCTAGAATCTCCTCCATTTGTGCATCTTCTTTACCAAAAAGTATGTTTTCTTTGATGCTGGCCGAGAAAAGCGAAGGCTCTTGGCTAACTAGAGCCATTTGAGACCTTAGCCACTTAAGCTGCAACTTATCAATGGAAATCCCATCCAGAAGAATCTCCCCTTCAAGCGGGTCATAGAAGCGTTGTAGTAAAGATAAAGCAGTGGATTTTCCAGAGCCACTAGCCCCGACTAAGGCAGTCGTTTTTCCTGGCGGGATGGTTAGACTAAAGTTGCTGAAGACAATACTTTCGGGTCTGGAGGGATAAGAGAAATTTACTTGCTTAAATTCGACTTTGCCAGAAACGACGTCCAAAATTATGCCTTTCATGTCCTCTGAATCAATCTTGGGAGCCCGTTTTATCACCTCCCTTATATATTTGCCAGCAGAACACGCATCGGCCATGTCCTTCATGTTTGATAGTGCAGCGCCTAATGCCCTGTTAACCAATGATGCAATAACCAAACAATTAAGTAGGGATGGCAATATTCCTCTCAGGAATTGGCCCCACAGAGCTTCGATCTGAATGGGACGGAGATAAGGGATAACATTCGAGGATGGGAAGGGAGTTTATTCCCCAAATTGAAAGCGGGGCAGGGATGGGGAAGTACCTCCTTTGAATTAGAATCCAAAATAGTCTTAATTCGAATTAGAATCCTTTTGAAGTCAACTTTTCAAAACCTATGTTTCAAACACAAACTAATATATATTATTTAAGCATTCGTTTTGATTAATTACTTACTCAATTTGATATCTGATTCTAATGTATATTTGTATTCCAACATGCATATGGGTACACAACTATTCTGATACAAGTATTTAAACATTTAACTATTTTACAACTTGTCAATTCAAATGTATAAAGAATTTTTACTTTTTTAGAATCCCTATCACACTCATTTTTCTACTTTTGCACTATTTAGATATTACCTTTAACAAAAAGTATCCAAATATACGTTTTATTCGAATACCCAATTCAAATTCTACATATAAATACAAACATTCAAGTAAAACGAATATTTCAAAAGAACATGTGATACAAACAAATACAAAATTCTTTAATAATATAGTGTCCTACAAATAGGTATGCAACTTCATGCAAGGCAATATAGGTTAAATGAAAGCCATTATGTGAAGAAATAGAGTATTATAACAAAGAGATTTCTAAATTTTCCTAGAAAAGAATAGAAATGGAAGAGAATGATCTTACAGTCCGCCATTGACAACGGAGATCCCAGCAGCAAAAACCGTTCCACCCTGGACTCCGTCATGCATGACCAATCTGCTGCCATAGTAAGAAAGGAAAGACCAAATAGCAAACACAGTGGCATTGCTTCCAATGGCCAAGCCTTTCACCAAACCCTGCCTCAACCCCAATTTGGTACACCCATTTAGAGCTTGGGAAAACTCTGCCAGAGTCTGCTTCTCTCCGACGAAGGCATAAACCGTTCGAATGGAGGATATCGCCTTCTCCGCTATTGTGCCGGCATTGTGGAATTCTTTCCTGATCTTCCCTGCTAAATCCATCATAGATCTCCCACACAACCACCCTGGAATTACTAGAAGCAACGCTAGAGGGAGTGCCACCATAGCCAATTGCCACACCAATATGAACGCTACCATGTAACCCCCTATGAATGCAAACATGTTGCTCACAAAGTATGGCACCTGTTGATTTCATAATCTTTAGGTTCAGTTTTTAAATTGCTTTTAAATTTGTGGAAAGACTAATATAAGACTATCTCTAATGTATATGATACTGTCAATATTGTATTTGTTACAAATAGAAAAAAGAAATATAGCCTATTTGATATTTGTGGCCCAATGTTATTCTCATGATATATATCTTTTTATTATCATCATCGTTAAATTTCAAAATTTATTAAAAAAAATTAGTATTTAAATGATTTAAAAGTGGTAAAATTATTATAATCAGATACAAAAAATTGAGATATCAATAAATAAAAATCAAGTACCACAATTTACGTGATAATTTAACATCAAACATAACACGAGAGTATTTTATCCATCAATATGCCGTAATTTATTTTTTGGTGAAAAACACACCATAATTTATTATTGGCATAACAATTTGACACTTCCGTAAAGATGTTCTAAAAATGGTACTTTGATAAAGTTAAAAACTACTTTGCACAAATACTGAGACAATTTTTAAGCAATTATTTTAAGTACTTTTAGCTTATTTTTCTATTCCTTCTTTTGTTTAAAGTAAAAGTGATGCTTTTATTAGAAAAGACAACATTTTCATACTAGACTAGAGTGAAATATATAATAAAGTTATTTTTCTCCGAAAACTAAGATTTTTTTTTCTTTGGTAAACAAGGAAATAAGTTAATATAATGATAATGTTCACCAAATAACAAAAGTTAAAAGAGTTGTACCTTTTTATTTGTGTTTGGTTCGTCAGTTGGAGATGAAATTTTTAAGTTCGAATATGTTGATTTTTTAAAAACTAATTATAAATTTTATTTACTTTTCAGAAAAAAAAATAAATAAATAAAAGAGTAAGACGAAAATGTACAGTTTAATTGTAGTTGAACTTAACTGTCAAATAAAGCCTTCATTTTGGATCTATATCCTATGTCCAATTTTTTGTGTCATAAATTATGTTTAACCAATAATATTATAACACTTCATCTGAAAAAGTTTAAAATGCTTTATAACTAATTTTTTTTAATCTTAAAATATAACTTCTTTTAATAATATGCAATAATATAATTAGTTAAATATCATTTAGGATACTAAAATTAGACAGAACATGTTATTTAAGATACTAAAATTAAACCGAACATGTTAATCCTTTCATTTCACCCAAAAGAAGGGGGGGGGGGGGGGGGAGTCGAGTCGTACCTTTTCGCTTATAACTTCTTGAATCACGACAGTGTCATTGGAGATGCTTGTTATGACTCGAGAGGTGCTTGTTGCATCCAAGTCAAAGTAAGCCAGGTCCTGCCTTAGTACTGCTTTCAAGTATTTCGCTCTCATCCTTGCGGCTTGCCTCTCTCCTGTTCTTGTCCAACAATATCCTTCTGAAAAATTTCCATTTACACAACATGATCAGCCCAAAAAAAAAAAAAAAAGTTCTCACTAATCTATTTTAGCGATTGGTATTAAATTTTAAACCGTTTAATTTATATATATTTGTCACGTACTATGAATTTTTAAGATCTAGTTCCTATAGATAACAATAGAATAACTCAATATTTATATAAATCAAAATTGAAAGAGACGGTGAGAAAGAGTTCACCTAGAAAACAAGCAACAAATGACATAATAGCCAAGTATAAAATTGCCACTGCATTCTGCCACCCACAAAAAAAAAAAAAAAAAAAAAAATTAATACCTTGCTACTAATAATCGCTTTTTAGAGAGGGTAAATGAAAGAGAGAGATATATTAGACGAGAGAGAGACCTTGTTGAGGCTATGCCGCAGAGTTTCTCCGTCCAACTTTGAGGAACTGCCGATACTGTTAATCATCCGGCTGGTAAAAAGCAACCCAAGGCGTTCGGAAAAGCCGTTGAAAACGGCTCCAACGAAACCGAAAGCCATCAACCACATATCTACTCCATCTGCATGCATGAAAATGGAGCGTACGGACCCCTTTCCATGTTTTTTGACCTGCATCTTGCTTTCCTTCGTACTCGTGTTTTTCCCCTCAATGTCTTTCTTATAGCCCTATAGCACTCAAAAGTGGTCACTTAGATATCTTATCCACACACATACACACATGCATATATACTACATGCAGACATATAATAACATAACGTCCTCAATTGTTAAAATTATATACACACATGCATGTGTAATATACACATACGTATAAGAACATAACAACTCATTATCAGTAGTTGAGTTGATATTCAAAAATTTGGATTAAAACCGCTATGTCCGGTTCTGTAGTCACGTTATCGTATCTTTGTCTTCAGAATATGTATGATATTATACAAATTAGGTGTAGATTATTGATAATCTAGATATTTAGGATTGTCCCCAGCAAATAAATAGACAGTATTGTGGATTGCTGAGTAGGAGTCAAACCATGCTTTTGTTAAAGTGAGGACCAGAAAATAAAAAAGGTGATTGGGACACAACTTGCTTTTGTTGCCAAAACTGTTAATGAGCGTGTTCCTTACGCCCGACTTGGTAGTTGATACCATCCCACAATGTTAAAAACATCAGTAATGCTGGGTTTCTCAAAAGGAAAAAAAAAAGTTGGCTAAAGTTGGCTCTTGATTAACAAGTGCGATAAATTTTCCGAATGACCTAAGACGATAAGACCTTACACTCGACCATCAAGAACCTTTCGATTAACCCAATTATTGTGGATTTTCCGGATCCACTTTTCCCCACCAAAGCTATAGATTTACCAGCGTCAACATCAATCGAGAAACCTTGGAAGATCATCACATTGGGCCTAGTAGGGTATGCGAAATAGATGTCACATAATTCCACACGACCAATTACTTTTTCGGGGAGGTGACTTTCTGGATTTTCAAGCTGAATGTTTGTGTCCTTGTCCAATATTGCAAATACAGTCCGAATTGCGTCCCAGCCCTTAGCAAGGATAGTAGTCATACTTCCAGCTTCTGCGATGACCACTTAAGCTGCAACTTATCAATGGAAATCCCATCCAGAAGAATCTCCCCGTCAAGCGGGTCATAGAAGCGTTGTAGTATAGATAAAGCAGTGGATTTTCCAGAGCCACTAGCCCCGACTAAGGCAGTCGTTTTTCCTGGTGGGATGGTTAGACTAAAGTTGCTGAAGACAATACTTTCAGGTCTGGAGGGATAATAGAAATTTACTTGCTTAAATTCGACTTTGCCAGAAACGACGTCCAAAATTATGCCTTTCATGTCCTCTGAATCAATCTTGGAAGCCCATTTTATCACCTCCCTTGCATGTTTGCCAGCAGAACACGCCACGGCCATGTCCTTCATGTTTGATAGTGCAGCACCTAATGCCTTGCTCACCAATGATGCATTAACCAAACAATTAAGTAGGGACGGCAATATTCCTCTTCGGAACTGGCCCCACAGAGCTTCGATCCGAATGAGACGGAGATGAGGGATAATATTTGGGGATGGAAAAGGAGTTTATTCCCCAAATTGAAAGTGGGGCAGGGACAAAGGAAGTACCTCATTTGAATTAAAATCCAAAATAGTCTTTAATTTGAACTAGAATCCTTTTGAAGTCTAATTTTTCAAAACCTATGTTTCAAACACAAGCTAATATATATTGATTAAGCATTCGTTTGGATTATTTACTCAATTTGATATCTGAATCTAAGGTAATATTTATATTCTAATATACACCTGGTTACACAACTATTCTAATACAAGTATTTAAATATTTAACTATTTTACAACTTTTTAATTCAAATGTAAATAAAGAATTTTCACTTTTTTAGGATCTGTATGACACTCATCTTTATAATTTTACACTATTTAGGTGTTACATTCAACAAAAATTATCCACATACATATTTTATTTGAATACCCAATTCAAATTCTACATATAAATGCAAACATTCAAGTAAAATGAATATCTCAAAAGAACAGGTGATACAAACGAATACTAAATTATTTAGTAATATAGTGTCCTACAAATAGGTATGCAACTTCATGCAAGGCAATATAGGTTAAAGGAAAGCCATTAAGTGAAGAAATAGAGTATAACAACAAAGAGATTTCTAAATTTTCCTAGAAAAGAATAGAAATGGAAGAGAAAGAGCATCACATTAATCTATTTTAGCGATTGGTATTAATTTTAAACTGTTTAATTTATATCAGGAGCTGTGCCACATACTATAAATTTTTAAGATCTAGTTCCTACCGATTACGATAGACTGACTCAATATGTATATAAATCAAGACTGAACGAGATGGTGAGAAAGACTTCACCTAGAAGACAAGCAACAAATGACATGCAAGCCAGGTATAACATTGCCACTGCATTCTGCCACCCACAAAAAAAAAAAAAAAAAAAAAAAAAAAAAAAATTAATACCTTGCCACTAATAATCGCTTTTTCGAGAGAGCAAATGAGAGAGAGAGAGACCTTGTTGAGGCTATGCCGCAGAGTTTCTCCGTCCAACTTTGAGGAACAAAAAGCAACGGAAGGCGGTCTGAAAAGCGGTCGAAAACTGCTCCGACAAAACCGAAAGCCATCAACCACATATCTTCTCCATCTGCCTGCGTGAAAATGGAGAGTACGGACGTTTTTTGCCCTGCTTCTTGCTTTCCTTTCGACCCTTTTTTTTATTTTTTTTTTGCCCCCAGTATCTTTCTTAGAGCCCCAAAGCACTCCAAGTGGTCCCTGAAGATACTTTATGTATCGTCTCTCCACAACGTCCTCAATTATTAAAAGAAGTATATAGACGTCCTCAATTATTAAAAGAAGTTTATAGTTTGCGTTTGGTTCGTCCGTTGGAGATGAAATTTTTAAATTAGAATCGGTTGATTTTTTAAAAATTAATTATAATTTTTATTAATTTTTAAAAAAAAAACGAGATTAAAAAATACTGTTTAATTAAAGTTGAATTAAAATGTCAAACGAAGCAATAGACTTATACTTATATAATACGTACATGCATATAAAAGGATAACAACTGATCACTGTTACGTGAGTTGATACTCAAAAATTTAAAATATAGAATCAATATTCCGGTACTATACGGCACGTTAACTTACCTTTATTTTCAGAATATGAGCAATATTAATACATATAGGCTGATTCTTGATAGCCTAGATACTTTGGATTCTCATTAATTAAAAAAAATAAAACAAATAAAGAAATAAATAGACATTATTATAGTGGATCGTCGAGTAGGAGTTACAAAACTTTTGCTAAAGTGAGTACCAGAAAATTAAAAAAAGGTGATGGGACACAACTTGCTTAATAAATATCTGTAATGCCATCATTTATATTTCTATATATACCACACAAAAAATAGATAAATGAATAGTTTCTAAAAGGACTCTATGGTTATGCATATATACATCAATCTGCGCAAGAAATTAGATAATTAACAACATAATCTCATTTAGGAAACATATTTTAAATCAAATCAAAGTAGATTCGCATATCGAGTTAATCATTCCTCGGTATATGTGAATTGTGCAATAAAATCAGGTATAAGAGATAATAAATCTTTCTCAGAATCAAGTTTGAACAAATAAATAAAAAAAATACACTCAACAGTACAAAAAGATTCTTGACGAAATCAACGAGTCAAATTCCAGCTCGACAAAACCAGGTCCTAGTTCAACCAACTCAGACCCTATGCAAATTCCCAACTCAGGAGAGAAAACAGATGAATCCTAACTAATCAGATTCAAATCCGAAGGCGCCTCTATATATATATTCCCTAGAATTATTAGGGCGGAGATCTGTATATCCCAGAGACGACAATATGACTTCGGAAATAACAATTCGTGACGTGCATGCAATATTTTGCGGGATTTTATATATTTAATTATTACAATTTTCAAATCAAAACTGTGCAAAAGAAAATCCACTTAAAAAAAAAAAAAAAAAAAGATAACAAAAGTAAACGCTGTTGCATCTGGGAAAACGTAATATGAAACCCCACAACTGCACGAGTAAAAAAAAATCGATATTAATAAAATGAATGAAAGATATTATGCATTAATTATACCATAAATGATGTATAAATATTTCTATATAATATCGAGATTCGGCATCTTCAACAGATTTTGAAAGATATTTTTGTTGGAGGAGACCTCCTAACCGTACTTCTAAACACTGATTGCTTAGTGGAAGCACGACGCAGCATCTATTAATTAATTATTGCAACACATATAAAACATGGACTTGTACGATCCTCTATTTCTTTCCTCTTTTTTTTTGGTTGTTAAATCTCTTTCTCTATCCCCCAATTACTTTTGGACACGCTATTTAAAATAGCAACTCTTTTTTGTTAATTATATTTTTAATATCCCACTGTGTTAAGATGAAGATGTGAAGTTTTTCATATGGGACAAAGTAATTTGGACAACTTCGATCCAATTTGCGATGGCATATATGGAGGCTAATTTGGACCACTTTGATCCAATTTGCGAGGGCATATACGCAAATTTGGACCACTTTGATCCATTTTTCCGATGGCATGGGCTTCATTCCCCGTTCGGTCAATTGGAGAAGGTAGTATTTAACAAACTTAAGGACCTCATTAATCAAGAGGTCATGCTGTTTGAATTCCCTACTAATTCAGGGGAGTGTAAACCATATTTGTGTGGTGTTACGAAATAGGAAATGATAGAGTCACCATCAAATTCTTTTTTTAGTAAAAAAAAAAAAAGAGAGAACAAATCCCAAAAGAAAAAGAAAGCAACTAAAACGATATAAATTTAAATATCATTACACGACACAAAAATAAAAATAAATCTATATCATGTTAGTCAAAAGGAAAGAATTTGTGTCATATTGATCAATGAATAAAAAGAAAAAAAAGTGAGTATTTGAGTAATTTTCTCAATCTCTTATAAATTATAATAATAATAATAATAATAATGAATATATTTGTAACGTATAACAATATAAAAGGAAAATTCGTAAAAACATATTTTTGGACTTATTCAAAAAATATAGTAATCTGTTTCAAACTACATCAAGTATATTGCAAGACATTTAAATGCATATCAAATTCATATTATAGAGCTGTCTTCGTTTAATTTCAACTATTATAACATCATTTCTCCTTTAGCAGCAAAAATAAATAAATAAATATAAATAAAAACACCAAATAACATCAAAACACCCTAAAAAAAGGAAAATTAAAAAAAAATTAAAGAAGAAAAAGAAATGGTGTTTTCTTTTTAGCCAAACATGTTGAGGTATTGATAACTCTAAAAATTAGAGTTATTTTAGACACTTTTAGACTTGGATGCAATTGGTTTAGAGAGTATTTGTGTTATTTTTAGCATATTTTCCTTTATTTTATGTCTGTGTGAATTTTTTTATCTTGGGTTTAGCGTTTGATTGAAATTTTGGTAATTGTGAAGCAAATTCTGGTCAAATGAGGGCTGATTTGTGTTTTCACCCTTGAATGAATTGCAGATTTAAAAAAAAAAGTGAAAGAAGTTGAGCCAAAAATGCTACAGCAATTCTTGCAGCATTTTTTAGCTGGCATTTTTCTAAAAGAGCAAAAAGGAGATGACAGCTCATATTTGTGGGGGCCATTTTTTTTTTTTTTTTTTGCTACCTCAGCTGGGGAGTTCACGTGAACCGGGATTTTTGCCCTAAAAGGGTTAGTGCATTTGGGGAGGAGCAGCCGAATGAGGGAGGAGAGCTAGAAAGAGAGAAATTGGAGATTACAGAGAAGAAAAAGAGGAAGGGCATTGGGCGAAAGTGGAGCTGGATTTTTGCTTCCATTTTCACGTCTATTTTGGAGGGTGAGCTCAGGAAAAGAAGGAAGGATGAGATAGACCACATCTAGCTGTTTGGAGTTTTTCCCTTTTTTACTCTTTCCTCGATTTATTTCTTGATTTCTATTCTTTGTCGAACATGGAATTCATTTTATTGCTTGTTTTTGTAATCCTAAACATGAGCTAAATTTCTTAAGCTGGGATTGTTGATGAACCCGAAATTGGGAGGATGATTTGAATGTTAATGGGAATGTTGAGCAATTTCCTTCCTGTTCATTCAAGTGCTTTAATTGTTTAATTTCTATTGTTGATTGGCCATCAATTTATAGGAAACTAGGTTTTGATTAACTTTGGAAAGATTAATTTCAACTGGATCTAGTTTGGATGATGCAAGTTCAATATGTTTTTTGAAGTTTATATTGATTTGTGAATCGTATAGGAATATGCTATTTACCTTATATAACTCATTGAAATTGGTGTATGAATTTGTGTTCTGAGAACTAGATTCACATAGGAATATGTTGAAAAATGTTTAAAGAATTTTAGTCATAATTAATTCAGAAGAATTTTATGATAAAATTGAATTTCAGTTAACAGGACGGTTTTGCTGTAGCATTTCTACAGCATTCAGATCAGACTTGCAATTGAGGGAAATTTGGCAATTCGAGCTTCATACTCATTCTTGATTTACAAACTCTTGATTGAATCTTGTTCATTTTGTTTATTTTAGTACCTTTTCATTATACCCATTTTACTTCATTAGTTTATTGCATTTTTCTAAGTTTAATTTCCAAATTCAAATTGATTGAATCTTGTTCATTTTGTCTATTTTAATGCCTTTTCATTATACCCATTTTACTTCATTAGTTTATTGCATTTTTCTAAGTTTAATTTCCAAATTCAAATTGATTGAATTTTGTTCATTTTGTCTATTTTAATGCCTTTTCATTATACCCATTTTACTTCATTAGTTTATTGCATTTTTCTAAGTTTAATTTCCAAATTCAAATTGATTTGTGCTTTATTTTTTTTTGCAATTCATTTTAGTAATTCAATCCATGTGAAGACGATACTCAACTCACATTCTATATTACTTGTGCGATTACGTACATTTGCGTAGGTTTATAGACACTAAATAATCGCAAATAGGTATGTAAGATGCACGTAAAGTTTTAATTGAAATTTTCATACATAGAACATGAACAACAATATGCAAACAAGAAAGATAAAAGAAAATTTTACTTGGAGATTCCAAAGGAGTATACATTGATAGAAGTATAAGCAAAAAAAAACAAAAACAAAAACAAAAACAAAAAAACAAAATCGCGCCACACAAATTTGATTATGAAAAGAATGAAAAAAAACTCACAAGAACAAGAAATTAGACTTGAACACAAGCAAGGAGATTAAGTCATGTGATAGAGAGATCTAAGAAGAAATCCCTGATAGAGAGAATGACAAAAGTCGAGCTTCTAACAAAGAGAAATTATATGTTAGATTAAGTCATGCGTTGTGCATATGTCAAAATTTTGTTAAAAATTGGTCGGATGTTTCTGATTTTAGCAAGACTACAACTAATTCAACAATTCAAAAATCGATATGTTAAAATTACAAATTTAAGAACCAAGCTGTCACAATTCGTAATGTTCATCGACCAATGGTGCAAATAGCCAAAATAAAAAGAAAGAAAAAAAGGAGTTAAAAAAAAGGTGAAGTACCAAAACACACTGTTTTGGACTACCATAAAATGAATAGTAGACACACATCCGATCTTCTAGATATTTAGGGAAAAATTTTTTTTTTTTTTGTTTTCGGGTGTTTTTAACAAAATTTTTTTTTTTCATCGATGATCATATTTTGTGGTATGAACTTGACATGCAATATATAATTTAATGAGATTTGAAATAAACAGTTTTAAAAATACACGATTTTTTTATATAATAAGTCTTGATATACCGTCGTAATATGCACTCAAATAATAAAAGAAATTTCAAGTGACTTTCTATTATGTCGATTTAATATTTTCTCTCCCAAAAAGACCCCAAAAAAAAAAGTTATGATGTATATAACTATAAACTATGGATTTGGAAATGTCTCCAAATTGAGTCTGGATTTAAAATTAGATTTTTTTTTTACGCCCGTGCACCCATAAATTTTATTGCACAGTTATTATTTGCACGACAATTTATATCCTTTAACTTATAAATGTGTAACATAATTAAAATGTATTGAGTAAGAATTAAAATTTAAAAATCTTGAGAAAATTAAGTTGGGTGGCCTTTTTTAGTCACCTAATATAATATATTGCCGAACTTTTTTTTATTTAATAAAATGATCGTTAGTCATGTTTTCAGATATGGTTAATCAGTGATTGACTAATGATTTTTTGGTTATATACTGCATACTAATGATTTGGTTATATACTGCATTATTGTCAAAGATTTGACAACCATCTAAAGGGTCCCCTCGAGTAGTATATCCACTCTTTCCCAATCCACTTCATTCACGTTGAAGTACATACTTAATTATGAATCACAAAAAGAAAAAAGGTCTTGGGATCTTTTTAAAAAGTTTTCATTTATTTATTTATTTATTTAATTCAAGACCTAAACAACAATTTTATGATTTAGATCAATGATGCTTTAGTCGTGGAGTTAAGAATTTATTTCGGGGACATAAAGTTAAGATGATATTTTGATTTATACCGATTGTAAAAGATGTTTAAAAATCAAATATGATATATAACTATAGTATGAATTGAACAAAGAAAACTTAAAAATTAGGATTAATTTTATAAATATCCCTAAACTATACATCATTTTTCATTTTTTCTCGACAACATCTCCAACACACCTTCTATTGATATTTTAATTTAATAGTTATGATATTTTTAAATATCTTTCGTTTAACATTAAGGATGTGTCACACCAGCAAAAACATTAATTTTAGAGATGGAAAGGATATTTTGATTTGTTTTGTTTATAACATGGGCATTTTGATCGGTTTTGCAAAATCAAGGGGCAAAATGAACAAGAGTGTATTGTTCGTGAGACACTTGTGAAATAAATTCTTATTTTTTATAGAGGTAGACACAGGGTCATTTTCACCAGTTTTGTATATAATAAGGGGCATTTTGCAAAATCAAGGGATAAAATGAGTTGCAAAATCGAGGGACAAAATGAAAAAGGATGTATTGTTAATCCCTTATGAAATTAATCCAAAAAAAAAAAATAAGTATTTGACGAAAAATAGAGATAATTTAAATATTCAAACCATAATTCTCAATATTTGACCAGAAACGACAAAATAGCACTACTTGTCTACCTTTTCTTTCTCTTTTATTTTATTTTATTTATCTGCACATACATACAAAAAAAAAAAAAAAAAAAAAAAAAGATATAAACATTCTATTTCATCATATGCAGTGACGCAAAATGAATACTTTTGAGAAAACATGAATGGGAATTGCATGTCTGTAAAATTGCTGAATAGTCATCCCAGCACATTAGCCATAGAAAAAAAAAGGCCGGACAGAAATTTCAACATCACAGAAGGTGAGATTTTCTTGTTGCAACCCAAATCTTTAAATAGAAGAATGATACATTTTTATGGAAAACTATATCCGGATATCTTGTGTTTTATGAAATTAGTGGATTGTTACTTCAAAGTGAGTGTGTGTATTTTAATTTGTTACTCAATGTTTGATTAAATCAAATAGATACCTCTTAATTCCCCCCCCCCCCCCCCCCCCCAAAAAAAAAAAAGAGAAAGAAAATCCCTCCAGGTACCTTAAGACTTTTTGGGGGTAAAAAAATTTCAATTTTCCTTTTCAGACTAGCAACGTATATAATTAAAAAAAAAAAAATGAAAACACCGCACCAATTTAAAAAAAAAAAAAAAAAGGAAATTGTAGCAAATATCATATTTTAAAGGTACTTTTAAAGTTTTTAATAGTAGTTTTTTTTTTTAAAGATGGTAAATTATTGCATGTTTTTTTGATAAATCCATGGATCTTTCCTTTTGAATTTTCTAGAAAATAGTGGATTTAGTTTTAATTTTTTATAATAAATTAATGTGCGTAGTTTGATGTTAGAGAGAGAAACAGAGGAGGAATGAAGGTTTTTTTTTTTTAATAAATATTATGTGGTTATGATTTAAATTATTCTACTTATTCCAATTTTAGCTTGTGTTTGGTTCATCAGTTGGAGATGAAAATTTTAAGTTGGAGTTGGTTGACTTTTCAAAATCTAATTATAAATTTTGTCGACTTTTTAAAAAAAGACAAAAACTGATATAAAAAAGTACTGTTTAGTTGGAGTCAAACTGAAACGCCAAACGAAGTTTTAAAATTTTATGTTATAATTTACTATAATTCTCTTCAAAAAAAATTATTTTGCTCTTTCTCTTTGAAAAAAAAAAAAAGGGCATAATGTCATTTTTTCTTTCTTTCCTTCTTTTTTTGTTATTTATGAAATAAATATATCAATGTGAGAATTTCAATTAAAAGAGCATAAAGGGCATTTTAAATCTCAAAAAATGAATGTGGGGAACTCATAGAATATTTATTAAAATATATAGGTACCCGTTAGATATTGCAGTAACATATATTGAAGTAACAATATACTAATTCGAGAAAACACAAAGTGATGCAATATTTTTTCGTACTGTTATCATGTTTTACAGTGTTCACTTATTGATAAAACAAAAGATCTTGTCCAATTCACTTATTGATTCAGGGTTCGTTTGGTGAATGAGTTTAAGTTGGAAATTTTAAATTTCAACAGTAATTTTTGTTGACTTTTCAGAAAAGACAAAAAACATTTTCAAAAAAAACAGAAAACTTTTCAGAAAAAGATAAAAACTGATATGAAAATTTTGAGTTTGAACTCAAATCCCAAACAAGGCCTCAGTGTTTGATTTCGGCCACCCAATGTACGTACATGTCTGACACTTCTACTTTATCCCCTAGTAGAGAGCGTGGTTGTGGGCTGTGACGGAGTCAGATTTTGAGTTCAGTAGGGACACAACTAAAGATAAAAATTATAAATTAATACCATGAAAATCAAGTAAAATTTTCTACACTTTTTATAAGCAAGACATCACAATTATTTTTGACAAGTTCTTAATTTTTAATAAGGCAGCATAATACCTTCATTGCCAATAATATCAAAAATATCTTTCTCAAAGTAGATAATTTAAATTTGGATGACGTTTAGTTCGGGTACAATTAATGTTAATGGACTATAAGTTTAAGAATAACTAAATGAACTTTTCTTTAAAAAAAAATAAAACAAAATAAAAAAGCTAGATGAACTTTTTTTCCCCAGTGGGGGCTTGTCCCCTGGGGAGCTTTAGGGTTAGTTTGGAGTTAAAGTTTAAACTCTAATTTTTGTCTTTTTTTGAAAAAGTTTTTTGTTTTTTCTGAAAAAGTTTTTTTATCTTTTTTAAAAAGTCAACAAAAGTTACTATTTAAACTTAAAAATTTCAACTCAAACTCATTCACCACATAGGCCCTTATTTGTTGAACCCAGCACAGTACGAAGGCAACGACAAAGTCATAAATTATTTCAAAAAGGGTATATGTAAATTTTGTTTGGGTTATTATAGGCTTTAGAAAAGAAAGAAGAAAAAAAAGGGAAGGGGGGCGGCTTTAAGGGGGACATATGTAAAGTTATTCAATAATATATAAGCTAAAAAAATGAGGGGGGTGGGTCGGGGGGGGGGGGGGGGGCGGCGGCGGCGGCTTTAAGGGGGCGTATGTAAAGTTATTCACTAATATATAAGCTAAAAAGGGAAAAATTAAAAAAAAAAAAAAGTTGAGTAGTGGGTTATTCCCCCGGCCTTCATTGACTTCATCCATGCACCTTAACATGTTGTCCAAGTAGGTTAGGAAAAATGATTAAGAAGAAAAGGGTGATATATAATTTGCACCATTTCCATTAGAGGTTTCATAAGCAGCAAGGAAAAATAAACAAAAACAGTGGTTTCAATTAAATTAGTAATGCAGTAACTATAAGTATACTTGATTTACTTTGATAATTATATTACATTGAGCAATACCCGTTTATTCAATCAAACAACCGTGCAATATGAAATATTGTACTAGCGCTATTGATGCTTATGTTCTGACTTTGTAGTTTGGAAGCTTACAAGCCGGTGGTAAGCTCCCATGGGGCCTTTGGCCATCAAAGATGAGTGAGTCCCTATTTCCACCACATGCCCTTTATCCAACACTGCAATTTCATCACAGTTTTGTATTGTACACAATCTATGTGCCACAACAATGCTAGTCCTCCCAATCATCGTGTGGTCCAAGGCATTTTGCACGACTTTCTCCGAGTGACTATCGAGTGCACTTGTCGCCTCGTCTAATAGCAACACCGCCGGGTTTCTCAATATCGCGCGTGCAATCGCAATCCGTTGCTTTTGGCCGCCAGATAGTTGTACTCCTCTGTCCCCGCAATGTGTCTGGTATGCTTCCTCTTGTCTCATGATGAAATCATGAATGTTAGCCGCCCTCGCGGCTTCTATAATCTCAACTTCACCGATGTCCCTTGACACTCCATAGGTAATGTTCTCCCTTATAGTGCCGGAAAATAAAGTTGGCTCTTGATTAACAAGTGCGATGAATTTTCTTAAGGACCTAAGTTGATAGGACCTTATATCTCGACCATCAATTTTCACCACGCCTTTGAGAGGGTCATAGAACCTTTCGATTAACCCAATTATTGTGGATTTACCGGATCCACTTTTCCCCACCAAAGCCATAGATTTACCGGCCTCAACATCAATCGAGAAACCTTGGAAGATCATGACATGGGGTCTAGTAGGGTATGCGAAATAGACGTCACATAATTCTACACGACCAGTTACTTTTTCGGGTTGGTAACCTTCTGGATTTTCAGGCTCAATATTTGTGTCCTTATCCAATATTGCAAAGACGGCACGAATTGCGTCCCAGCCCTTAGCAAGGATAGTGGTCATACTTCCAGCATCGGCGATGACACGGCCGGTGGTCACTATGATAATTATGGTTTGAAATACCGCTCTAGGCTTAATGTAGCCTTCAGAGACGAGCTTTCCACCATACCAATAGTTCAAGCACCAATTACAGCTGCTGATGCTTACGGAACAACCAAGGGCGATACCTGCAAACCATGACTGCCGAATGCTTTCTTTCCGTGGGCCTTCTTGAGCCTTTTTTAGCATATTTAATATTCGATTTTGGGAGGAGAATGCGGTAACAGTTCGTAGGTTGGACACTGCTTCAGTAGCAACTTTGGTGCTCTCATTTTGCTCTTTGATGGCCTTGCTGGACATCCTTTTGAGTAGAACACGCCTCGTGTAGAAGCATGCGATAATGAGCGGTTGAACGGCTATTGAGACAATGGCAAGTCTCCAAGAGATGACCAAGCCCATTGTCCATGCAATAGTTACTGCCGAGGTTGCTTGTACAAGAAGGGACATTTTATCACCCACTAAAGTTCTTACCTACAAACAATGACACAAAATGAAATGCACTTTTAGTTGAACTTTCAATTTAATTATTATTTTTTTCTATTAATAAAACCGGTGACAAGGGGGGAAAATAATAAAGAAGTTATGTTTACATACCACGTTGGCATCTTTGGCAAGTCTAGAGCAAACGATACTGCTAGAGTTCTCTTCTTGATCGAACCATCCGACTTCAAATGTGAGTATCTTTTGAAACATCCTCTCTCGAATCCGCTTAGTTAGATGTTCTCCCATGTATGCAAAACTATAATGTTGGCTTAGACTGATTAGGAGTGAAAAGACTGACAATCCCAAAAACCACAATGCAAAAGTCCTAATTCTTTCTTTAATCTCTTCATGATCGGTTAAGAAATACACCGATACTGTCGTTCCCATGGCGATCGCGTACAATGGCTGAATTGCACCGAAAATAATTGCACTCAAGCATCCTATGGTTGCTTGCTTCCACTCTGGCCTATTTAGGCGAAACAATCTCCAAAACGACGGTGTAGAACTCTTTGAATCTTTCAAACTGTTGTTGTTTCGAGCTAAAGAACCCACACTACCTGCTACAAAGTCGGTAGGATTTGATTTGCTCACATCTGAGGGGCAATAGTTTCTTTTAGCATCGTCGAAATCCTTATTTGATGAAGGGGATAAGACGTCACAATTGTTCTCTTCTTTGCTTTTCTCAATCTCCATTCTTTGGAGACGGACAAGTGAAGTGTACAATCCATTTTCTCCTTTTATCAACCCGTCATGTGACCCAATTTCCTTCACTTGGCCATTTTCCACCACTGCAATAACATCAGCATTTTTTATCGTCGACAAGCGATGAGCGACGATTATGGTGGTTCTACCTGCAGCCACCTTATCTATAGCTTCTTGGACTGATTGTTCCGATTCTGAGTCTAGTGCACTGGTTGCCTCATCTAGTAGGAGAATCCGAGGTTTCCTTATGATTGCTCGGGCAATTGCTATTCTTTGCTTTTGTCCTCCTGATAATTGCATACCTTTCTCGCCGACCTGTTGATTTCCACATGATTAGTCACAATTTAAATTACATCATTTCATTCAAATTATCGAGCTCATATTCAAACATCTCTCCTTTTACCCGCTGGACTAGTCCCAGCGAGGCTATTTCAAGGCATGTTACAATAGAGAAACAAGTAGGAATACCAACCTGTGTATCATAACCTTGAGGCAGTTGTGAGATAAAACTATGAGCATCACAAGCTGTAGAAGCTTCTAGAATCTCCTCCATTTGTGCATCTTCTTTACCAAAAAGTATGTTTTCTTTGATGCTGGCCGAGAAAAGCGAAGGCTCTTGGCTAACTAGAGCCATTTGAGACCTTAGCCACTTAAGCTGCAACTTATCAATGGAAATCCCATCCAGAAGAATCTCCCCTTCTAGCGGGTCATAGAAGCGTTGTAGTAAAGATAAAACAGTGGATTTTCCAGAGCCACTAGCCCCGACTAAGGCAGTCGTTTTTCCTGGTGGGATGGTTAGACTAAAGTTGCTGAAGACAATACTTTCGGGTCTGGAGGGATAAGAGAAATTTACTTGCTTAAATTCGACTTTGCCAGAAACGACGTCCAAAATTATGCCTTTCATGTCCTCTGAATCAATCTTGGGAGCCCGTTTTATCACCTCCCTTATATATTTGCCAGCAGAACACGCCTCGGCCATGTCCTTCATGTGTGATAGTGCAGCACCTAACGCCCTATTCACCAATGATGCAATAACCAAACAATTAAGTAGGGATGGCAATATCCCTCTCGGGAATTGGCCCCACAGAGCTTCGATCTGAATGGGACGGAGATAAGGGATAACATTCAAGGATGGGAAGGGAGTTTATTCCCCAAATTGAAAGCGGGGCGGGGATAAGGGAAGTACCTCTTTTGAATTAGAATCCAAAGTAATCTTAATTTGAATTAGAATCCTTTCGAAGTCAACTTTTCAAAACCTATGTTTCAAATACAAACTAATATATTTGTTTAAGCATTCGTTTAGATTACTTACTTAATTTGATATCTGATTCTAATGTAATATTTATATTCCAACATGCATCTGGGTACACAACTATTCCGATACAAGTATTTAAACATTTAACTATTTTACAACTTTCCAATTCAAATGTAAATAAAGAATTTTTACTCTTTTAGAATCCGTATCATACTTATTTTTCTACTTTTGCACTATTTAGATATTACCTTTAACAAAAAGTATCCAAATACACGTTTTATTTGAATACCCAATTCAAATTCTACATATAAATACAAGCATTCAAGTAAAACGAATATTTCAAAAGAACAGGTGATACAAACAAATACTAAATTCTTTAATAATGTAGTATCCTACAAATAGGCATGCAACTTCATGCAAGGCAATATTATAGGTCAAATGAAAGCCATTATGTGAAGAAAAAAGAGTATAATAACAAAGAGATTTCTAAATTTTCCTAGAAAAGAATAGAAATGGAAGAGAATGATCTTACAGTCCGCCATTGACAACGGAGATCCCAGCAGCAAAAACCGTTCCACCCTGGACTCCGTCATGCATGACCAATCTGCTGCCATAGTAAGAAAGGAAAGACCAAATAGCAAACACAGTGGCATTGCTTCCAATGGCCAAGCCTTTCACCAAACCCTGCCTCAACCCCAATTTGGTACACCCATTTAGAGCTTGGGAAAACTCTGCCAGAGTCTGCTTCTCTCCGACGAAGGCGTAAACCGTTCGAATGGAGGATATCGCCTTCTCCGCTATTGTGCCGGCATTGTGGAATTCTTTCCTGATCTTCCCTGCTAAATCCATCATAGATCTCCCACACAACCACCCTGGAATTACTAGAAGCAACGCTAGAGGGAGTGCCACCATAGCCAATTGCCACACCAATATGAACGCTACCATGTAACCCCCTATAAATGCAAACATGTTGCTCACAAAGTATGGCACCTGTTGATTTCATAATCTTTAGGTTCAGTTTTTAAATTGCTTTTAAATTTGTGGAAAGACTAATATAAGACTATCTCTAATGTATATGATACTGTCAATATTGTATTTATTACAAGTAGAAAAAAGAAATCCAATGTTATTCTCATGATATATATCTTTTTATTATCTACCATCGTTAAATTTCGAAATTCGTTAAAACAAAAAAAATTTAGTATTTAAATGATTTAAAAGGAGTAAAATTATTATAATCAGATACAAAAAATTGAGATATCAATCAATAAAAATCAAGTACCACAACTTACGTGATAATTTAACATCAAACATAACACGAGAGTATTTTATCCATCAACATGCCATAATTTATTTTTTGGTGAATAACACACCATAATTTATTATTGGCATAACAATTTGATGCTTCAGTAAAGATGTTCTAAAAACGGTACTTTGATAAAGTTAAAAACTACTTTGCACAAATACTGATACGATTTTTCAGCAATTATCTTAAGTACTTTTAGCTTATTCTTCTATGCCTTCTTTTGTTTAAAGTAAAAGTGATGCTTTTATTAGAAAACACAACATTATTATTATTATATATACTAAGGGGATATAATTTTACGGTTCATGTACAGTAAAATTACGTCTCTGCCCCTTGAGTTTCTTTCTGATGTTCTTTAAGCATAGTTAACTACTGGTTTTGCCCTTATTTTATTGTGTTGACGTTTTTGCCCCTCTCAGTTTGCCTACCGGTTATATTCTCTACAGTGGTTTCCCTTTTTTGTCCCTCTAACCCTACTGTGTTCTCTCTTCCTTCTCCCTGCCGCCACTACCCTTCATTGTTGCATGTGATATCTGATTTTTCATCTTCCTCTTCCTCTCTCTCTCTCTGTTGCTGTTTTTTTTTTTTCTTCTTCTTTCTGGCTATTCTCTCTTTCTCCTCTCTGCCGCTACCTCCCTTCATCTACAAAAGTTAAAAGAGTTGTACCTTCTCGTTTGTATTTGGTTTGTCAGTTGGAGATAAAATTTTTAAGTTGGAGTAGGTTGATCTTTCAAAAACTGGTTATAAATTTTGTTGACTTTTCAGAAAAAGATAAAAGAGTAAGATGAAAAGGTATAGTTTAGTTGTAGTTGAACTAAAATGCCTAATAAAGCCTTCATTTTGGATCTAATCCTATGTCCAATTTTTTGTGTCATAAATGATATCTAACCAATAATATTATGACACTTCATCTGAAAAAGTTTAAAATACTTTATAACTAATTTTTTTAATCTTAAAACATAACTTCTTTTAATAATATGCAATAATATAATTGGTTAAATATCATTTAAGATACTAAAATTAGACAAAACATGTTAATCCTTTCATTTCACCCAAAAGAGGGGGGAGGGGGGAAGTAGTACCTTTTCACTTATAACTTCTTGAATCACGACAGTGTCATTGGAGATGCTTGTTATGACTTGAGAGGTGCTTGTTGCATCCAAGTCAAAGTAAGCCAGGTCCTGCCTTAGTACTGCTTTCAAGTATTTCGCTCTCATTCTTGCGGCTTGCCTCTCTCCTGTTCTTGTCCAACAATATCCTTCTGAAAAATTTCCATTTACACAACATGATCAGCCCAAATTTAAAAAAAAAAAAAAAAAAGGAAAAGAAAAGAAAAAAAGTCTCACTAATCTATTTTAGCGATTGGTATTAAATTTTAAACCGTTTAATTTATATCGGATAATTCAATATTTATATAAATCAAAATTGAAAGAGACGGTGAGAAAGAGTTCACCTAGAAAACAAGCAACAAATGACATAATAGCCAAGTATAAAACTGCCACTGCATTCTGCCACCCACAAAAAAAAAAAAAAAATTAATTCCTTGCTACTAATAATCGCTTTTTAGAGAGACCAAATGAAAGAGAGAGAGAGATATTAGATGAGAGAGAGACCTTGTTGAGGCTATGCCGCAGAGTTTCTCCGTCCAACTTTGAGGAACTGCCGATACTGTTCATCATCTGGCTGGTAAAAAGCAACGGAAGGCGTTCGGAAAAGCCGTGGAAAACGGCTCCAACGAAACCGAAAGCCATCAACCACATATCTACTCCATCTGCATGCATGAAAATGGAGCGTACGGACCCCTTTCCATGTTTTTTGACCTGCATCTTGCTTTCCTTCGGACTCGTGTTTTTCCCCTCAATGTCTTTCTTATAGCCCTATAGCACTCAAAAGTGGTCACTTAGATATCTTATCCACACACATACACACATGCATATATACTACATGCAGACATATAATAACATAACGTCCTCAATTGTTAAAATTATATACACACATGCATACGTAATATACAGATACGTATAAGAACATAACAACTCATTATCAGTAAATGAGTTGATATTCAAAAATTTGGATTAAAACCGCTATATCTAGTTCTGTATAGCACGTTGTCGCATCTTTGTCTTTAGAATATGTATGATATTATACATATTAGGTGTAGATTATTGATAATCTAGATATTTAGGATTGTCCCCAGCAAATAAATGGACAGTATTGTGGATTGTTGAGTAGGATTTACACCATGCTTTTGTTAAAGTGAGGACGGAAAAAAAAAGGGTGATTGGGACACAACTTGCTTTTGTTGCCTAAACTATTAATGAGCATGTTCCTTACGCCGACTTGGTAGTTGATACCATCGCACAATGTTATAAACATCTGTGATGCTGTGTTCTCAATACCGCGCGCGCAATTGCAATCCGTTGCTTTTGGCCACCGGATAGTTGTATTTCCCTATCCCAGCAACGTGTCGTGTAATACCGAGCTTAATTAATTTAAAATAGTTAAGTTTAATAAATATGTTTAGTATCTTATTAGTATTATTATTAAGTACTCATTAGTAGTTATGTTAATCATTTTATATGAAATGTGTGTTTTTTTTTTTAAAGAAATTTATGTATTACAAAAATTATTTAACTACATTTTCTTTAAGTAACTATGCAGAAGAGAGTTGACAACCACTGGAAGTGAAGCTGATCGATTTGCTTAGTCCATGAGATTGTTTGTATAAGAATGGTAATCTAAAGTTATAGAATATACTTTAAATTAAGTTTATTAAAATTTTTATGGACTTATTTGCAGAGAATATATATTTTTAAGGATTTAGCATCGTTTTAAATTCTTTTGGGCCTTTATGAAATTTTTAAAAATTGTTTTACTGCTGTCTTTGTTTGTGCATTACAGCTGCCTTTCATGTGATATTAGACTGATTTAACGAAATCTGATTCTTCCTCACACCTCTCATCTCCAGACAGTTTTATGTGCCAAAAAAAAAAAAAAAAAAAAAAAAAACCCAAAACACAAAACTCCAACAACTGATCTTCTTCATCATAAGACCTTCTCCTCCTCCTAAATCACAAAACAAATCAAGACTAAGCTTCACTCAAAAACCCATTCTTGGATTCCACCAAACACTCATTTTTCTTCCAAGGTAGTTGAGCTAAAAGTGGAGTTTGGCATCATTTTTGGAGTCAGAATTTTGTAAGCTACCTAAGGTCAGTTTTAATTAGGGTTTTTACTGGATTTTGAAGCTATTCAAAGTTAGAGATATGAGGTTTCAAGTTGTGTGTGATTTGAATTATTTGAGATGTCTTATGTTAAAAAGTGTGCATTGATTTTATTCCAAATGTGTAATTTCTGGTTTTATTCAAGATGCTTGATGGTTCTATGTTATTTGAGATGTAAAACATTGTAAGGTCTAATTGGAAAATAGTTTTTATTGTTTTTGAAGTATTTTATGAAGTTGTATAAAAGGTGTTTATGAAAATATTTGACTGAGATTTTATAAACAGGACACTAGGATTTCGAATTTCATTTCTCTGGTTATACCCTGTATTTGAAGCTAAAATTTTGTGAAGTTAAAGTATACATATGAATCTTGCTTCCCACAAAATTTCATGTGAAAATGTTGTAAAACGGATTTTTGGTGAATTTTCAAATGTTGGATTCTGTTGTTGGAAATAGTGGACAGTCACTAGGTAAAGATTTTGTTTGTACTTAGAATTTATCCTAAAGGACCTTAAATGGTCTAAAATATTGAAAAGTGATATTATAATGCATATATTTCTATTTTATATGAGTGGTAATTGATTGAAGATATTTTTAAATGTAAAATAACTTGGTCATGGATCTTAGGACAAGCACGATTAACTTCCTCAAAACGGTAGAGTCAATTTCTCTACAGAAATTCAATTTTAAAGAGGTAAGTAGGAATTCTACTTACTGTGTCATAGAAACTTAAAAATTATATGATATAGGGTTTTAATGTTTTTGACAAATGTTTAACATTTCAAGTGAGACTATGGATATAATGTTTCCCTTCATTGGAAAGGGTATGATTTGCAAGTAGGAAAACTAAAGAATGTATGGTTTATTGAAAGCTTTTATGATATGTTTATAATGTTTTTGCAAAGTTTTAGATATGGCTTATGAAATGATAGGAATATTTATGGAATGTGTAACCTCATTATAATGATGTCATTGGGATTGACTGATACCCACAGATGGGTCCTGAAAGGGACATGACTGATACCAACGTTTGGGATCCCAATGAGAGTAATGAAAGTGTTTGGCCAAACCTAAAGGAAATGAATGGTAAATGATTCTGTAGCTTAAGCCCAATTTGTGCCATATCTCAAGGATTTTCATGTTATGTTTTAAATGTTGGTTTAGATTTCTATTTGCTGTAACAAAATTCGAAATCCATTGAAAACTATATTTTAGATACAGATTGTAGATTAAAGGTTTTGTATTTAATTGTATTCCACTTAATGGGCTTTTAGCTCACTTTAAAGTTTCATGGTACAGATGAGGAAGAAAAGAACGAGGAAGCAACATAGTGGCAGGCTGAACCTTTTTTGGGACCTTGATGTCACGGAACCTATGTACATACTAAACTAAAGTTATTTCATGAAAAATGATTATCAAAGTACTCTGTTAGCTAAACTAGAAAAAGTTTTGTTTTGAGATAGTGCTAATAATATAGGATAGTTGTAATATCAACTCTTCATATTTTGACCAAACTTTGATAAAGAATCTATAAATATTTTATATTAATATTTTATCATACAACTATCTTGGTTTTACTATGTTTACGTGTTATAGCAGATTTTATGAATGTATGGATTAGTGACATGTTCTAATTAAGTTTAGTTAGGCTAAACTGGTTAGGGGGTGTGACATGTCGCGTATGCTTCCGTTCGTCTCATGATGAAATCGTGAACGTTGGCTTCCATGATCTCAGCTTCACCGATGACGTCCCTTGACACTCCATAGGTAATGTTCTCCCTTATGGTGCCAGAAAATAAAGTTGGCTCTTGATTAACAAGTGTGATGAATTTTCTTAATGACCTAAGACGATAAGACCATATACTCGACAACCCAATTATTGTGGATTTACCGGATCCACTTTTCCCCACCAAAGCTATAGATTTACCAGCGTCAACATCAATCGAGAAACCTTGGAAGATCATCACATTGGGCCTAGTAGGGTATGCGAAGTAGATGTCACATAATTCCACACGACCAATTACTTTTTCGGGGCGGTGACTTTCTGGATTTTCAAGCTCAATGTTTGTGTCCTTGTCCAATATTCCCAGCCCACCATGATAATTACTGTTTGAAATACCGCTCAAGGCTTGAAAGCGAAGGCTCTCGGCTAGCTAGAGCCATTTGAGACCTTAGCCACTTAAACTGCAACTTATCAATGGAAATCCCATCCAGAAGAATCTCCCCGTCAATCGGGTCATAGAAGCGTTGTAGTAAAGATAAAGCAGTGGATTTTCCAGCGCCACTAGCCCCGGCTAAGGCAGTCGTTTTTCCTGGTGGGATGGTTAGACTAAAGTTGCTGAAGACAATACTTTCGGGTCTGGAGGGATGAGAGAAGTTTACTTGCTTAAATTCATGTTTGATAGTGCAGCACCTAATGCCCTGCTCACCAATGGTGCATTAACCAAATAATTAAGTAGGGACGGCAATATTCCTCTCAGGAATTGGCCCCACAGAGCTTCGATCCGAATGAGACGGAGATGAGGGATAATATTTGGGGATGGGAAAGGAGTTTATTCCCCAAATTGAAAGTGGGGTGGGGACAAAGGAAGTACCTCATTTAAATTAAAATCCAAAATAGTCTTAATTTGAATTAGAATCCTTTTGAAGTCTAATTTTTCAAAACCTATGCTTCAAACACAAGTTAATATATATTGATTAAGCATTCGTTTGGATTACTTACTCAATTTGATATCTGAATCTAAGGTAATATTTATATTCCAATATACATCTGGTTACACAACTATTCTAATACAAGTATTTAAATATTTAACTATTTTACAACTTTTCAATTCAAATGTAAATAAAGAATTTTTACTTTTTTAGAATCTGCATCACGCTCATTTTTCTACTTTTGCACTATTTAGGTGTTACCTTTAACAAAAATTATCCACATACACGTTTTATTTGAATACCCAATTCAAATTCTATATGTAAATACAAACATTTAAGTGAAACGAATATCTCAAAAGAACAGGTGATACAAACGAATACTAAATTCTTTAATAATATAGTGTCCTACAAATAGGTATGCAACTTCATGCAAGGCAATATAGGTTAAAGGAAAGCCATTATGTGAAGAAATAGAGTATAACAACAAAGAGATTTCTAAATTTTTCTAGAAAAGAATAGAAATGGAAGAGAAAGAGCATCACATTAATCTATTTTAGCGATTGGTATTAATTTTAAACTGTTTAATTTATATCAGGAGCCGTGCCACAAACTATAAATTTTTTAGATCTAGTTCCTACCGATAACGATAGACTGACTCAATATGTATATACATCAAGATTGAACGGGATGGTGAGAGAGAGTTCACCTAGAAAACAAGCAACAGATGACATGCAAGCCAGGTATGACATTGCCACTGCATTCTGCCACCCACAAAAAAAATAATAATAATAATAATAATAATAATAATACCTTGCCACTAATAATCGCTTTTTCGAGAGAGTAAATGAAAGAGAGAGAGAGACCTTGTTGAGGCTATGCCGCAGAGTTTCTCCGTCCAACTTTATGGAACAAAAAGCAACGGAAGGCAGTCCGAAAAGCGGTCGAAAACTGCTCCGACGAAACCGAAAGCCATCAACCACATATCTTCTCCATCTGCCTGCATGAAAATGGAGCGTACGGACGTTTTTTGCCCTGCTTCTTGCTTTCCTTCCGACCCTTTTTTTTTTTTTTTTTGCCCCAGTATCTTTCTTAGAGCCCCAAAGCATTCAAAGTGGTCACTGAGATATTTTATGCACCGTCTCTCCACAACGTCCTCAATTATTGAAAGAAGTATATAGACGTCCTCAATTATTAAAAGAAGTATATAGCTTGCATTTGGTTCGTCCGTTGGAGATGAAATTTTTAAATTATAATTGATCGACTTTTCAAAAATTAATTATAATTTTTATTGATTTAAAAAAAACGAGATAAAAAAGTACAGTTTAATTAAAGTTGAATTAAAATGTCAAGCGAAGCAATAGACACATACTTATATAATATGTACAAGCATATAAAAGGATAACAACTAATCACTGTTACGTGAGTTGAAAGGCTATTTCAATAGTGGCATCCAAAATGCCTATACGAACTCAATTCATTATTTCAGGATAGGAATGTAGAACGAAAAGAAAGAGGTTTTTCGGATGAAAAAAACAAATTGCAGGTTTCTTTATTTTGTTTTGAACCAACAATATTTCTTTTTTTTTTTTTTACTGAGCCCTTTGCTTTGCCCTTGCATTGAAAAAACAGATAACCTCTATGGTGTTTACGGAATCGGGTTCTTTTGGGGTTATAGTTGATGGTTATTTATTACTTCCATCTCTACTACAGAACTGGACATGAGATTTTCTTCTCATCCAGCTCCTCACGAACGAAACGATTAACGATTATAAAATAATATACATGTATTTAATAAATTAAATAATATGATACTCAAAAATTTAAAATATAGAATCAATATTCCCGTACTATACGGCACGTTAACTTACCTTTATTTTCAGAATATGAGCAATATTAATACATATAGGCTGATTCTTGATAGCCTAGATACTTTGGATTGTCTCATTAATTAAAAAAAATAATAAAACAAATAAATAAATAAATAGACATTATTACAGTGGATTGTTGAGTTGGAGTTACAACACTTTTGCTAAAGTGAGTACCAGAAAATAAAAAAAAGGTGATGGGACACAACTTGCTTAATAAATATCTGTAATGCCATCATTTATATTTCTATATATACCACACAAAAAATAGATAAATGAATAGTTTCTAAAAGGACTCTATGGTTATGTATATATACATATTCAATCTGCGCAAGAAATTAGATAATGAACAACATAATCTCATTTAGGAAACATATTTTAGATCAAATCAAAGTATATTCGCATATCGAGTTAATCATTCCTCGGCATATGTGAATTGTGATATAAAATCAGGTATCGGAGATAATAAATCTTATTCTCAGAATCAAGTTTGAACAAATAAATAAATAAATATATATATATATATGTGTGTTAAAGAAAGTGGGTGGTCGAAAATTGTTTGGGTGTAAAGAAACGGAATCAAAAGGGTTTGAGGCGTAGGAATTACTTTCCTTAAGGTTTTATTTGCCCCCAGTATGAAAGTTTGCTATCGGGTGTTTTGGCAAATTACCTCCAAGATACAACAAACCCACGAATTCAATAAGTAGCAATCTTATTAAATTCCAGAACAAGATATAAAACTAATATCAGAAAACTGGAGTTTTATAGCCTTTGATATGCCTGTTCATGAAACGTTGCAAGCCTTTGACATGCCTGTTCATGAAGCGTTGCAACAGATACAACAATCGCACCTTTTAAATTAAAAGGTATCTTTTCATTAAAAATAAAACGTATCTGATTGAACAGACATACCTGTTGGCAATCAGAATTAATTATGACCGTTAGATCGAAACGATTCAAAAAATTAAATCTGAATTCATTCAAATCCGACCGTTAGATCGTGTCCGATCAAAACAACGGTCCAGATTTAATTTGGAAAAACGCTACATCGAAAAAGAGAGTGCTCCTTGACTCCTTGCGATGATGGTGCAAAGTGCGCCCTAAACGCCCAATCGCCATCGCGCGCACGTGTGGTGGTGCATAGTGGTAGCATAATACCCCCTATACACTAGTAATCCTTACACTTCACTTGTTTCATTTTATACCACTATACTTGTTTGTGCTTTTCCAATATGGAACTTTTGTTTCAACTACCCAAAGGTAATACGAGAGATATTACAATCTCTCTAACAATATATATTCCCAGAATTATTAGAGCGGAGATCTGTATATCCCGGAGACGACAATATGACTTCGGAAATAACAATTCGTGACGTGCATGCAATATTTTGCGGGATTTTATATATTTAATTATTACAATTTTCAAATCAAAACTGTGCAAAAGAAAATCCACTTAAAAAAAAAAATAATAATAACAAAAGTAAACGTTAATGCATTTGGGAAAACGTAATATAAAACCCCACAACTGTACGATGATTTAAAAAAAAATTCGATATGAATAAAATCAATGAAAGATATTATTCATTAATTATACCATAAATGATGTATATTTCTATATAATATCGAGAATCGGCGTCTTCCACAAATTTTGAAAGATATTTTTGTTGGAGGAGACCTAAGTCCTAACTGTACTTCTAAACACTGATTGCTTAGTGGAAGCACGACGCAGCATCTATTAATTAATTATTGCAACACATATAAAACATGGACTTGTACGATCCTCTGTTTCTTTCCTCTTCTTTTTTTTTTTTTGGTTAAATCTCAGTCTCCATCCACCAATTACTTTTGGACACGCTATTTAAAATGGCAACTCTTTTTATATTTTTAATATCCCACTGTGTTAAGATGAACATGTGAAGTTCTTCGTATGGGACAAAGTAATTTGGACAAATTCGATCCAATTTGCGATGCCATATAGGCTAATTTGGACCACTTTAATCCATTTTTCCGATGGCATGGGCTTCATTCCCTGTTCGTCAATGGGAGAAGGTAGTGTTTACGTGGAATCATGAACAAATCCCAAAAAGTCCACAAAGCGGTAGATGAGTTAACATGGATGGGATCTCGTTAATCAAGAGGTCACGAGATCCAAATTCCCTACCAATTCAGGGGAGTGTAAACCATGCTTGTGGTGTTATGAAACGGGAAATGATAGAATCACCATCAAATTCTTTTTTTAGTCAAAAAAAAAAAAAAGAACAAATCCCAAAAGAAAAAGAAAGCAACTAAACGATATAATAAATTTAAATATCATTACACGACACAAAATAAAAATAAGTCTATATCATATTGGTTAAAAGGAAAAAATTTGTGTCATATTGATCAATGAATAAAAATAAAAAAAAGTGAGTATTTGAGTAATTTTCTCAATCTCTTATACAAAATAATAATAATAATAATAATAATAATGAATATATTTGTAACGTATAACAATATAAAAGGAAAATTGGTAAAAATATATTATGCTTTTTGGACTTATTCAAAAAATATAATAATCTGTTTCAAACCACATCAAGTATATTGCAAGACATTTAAATGCATATCAAATTCATATTATAGAGCTGTCTTTGCTTAATTTCAACTATTATAACATCATTTCTCCTTTAGCAGCAAAAAAAATAAAAATACAAAATAACATCAAAACACCCTAAAAAAAGGAAAATTTAAACAAAAAAATTAAAGAAGAAAAAGAAATGGTGTTTTCTTGTTAGCAAAACATGTTGAGGTATGTAAGATGCACGTAAAGTTTTAATTGAAATTTTCATACATAGAACATGAACGACAATATGCAAACAAGAAAGATAAAAGAGAATTTTACTTGGAGATTCCAAAGGAGTATACATTGATAGTAGTATAAGCAAAAAAACAAAAACAAAAACAAAAAACAAAAAACAAAAACAAAAACAAAACCAAAACAAAAAGAAAAAAAAAAAAACAAAATCGCACCACACCAATTTGATTATGAAAAGAATGAAAAAAAACTCACAAGAATAAGAAATTAGACTTGAACACAAGCAAGGAGATTAAGTCATGTGATAGAGAGATCTAAGAAGAAATCCCTGATAGAGAGAATGACAAAAGTCGAGCTTCTAACAAAGAGAAATTATATGTTAGATTAAGTCATGCGTTGTGCATATGTCAAAATTTTGTTAAAAATTGGTCGGACGTTTCTGATTTTAGCAAGACTACAACTAATTCAACAATTCAAATATCGATCTGTTAAAATTACAAATTTAAGAACCAAGTTGTCACAATTCGTAATGTTCATCGACCAATGGTGCAAATAGCCAAAATAAAAGAAAGAAAAAAAGGAGTTAAAAAAAAAGGTGAAGTACCAAAACACACTGTTTTGGACTACCATAAAATGAATAGTAGACACACATCCTATCTTCTAGATATTTAGGGAAAAAAAATTCTTTTGTTTTCAGATGTTTTTAACAAAAATTTTTTTTTTCATCGATGATCATATTTTATGGTATGAACTTGACATACAATATATAATTTAATGAGATTTGAAATAAACAGTTTTAAAAATACACGATTTTTTTATATAATAAGTCTTGATATACCGTCGTAATATGCACTCAAATAATAAAAGAAATTTCGAGAGACTTTCTATTATGTCGATTTAATATTTTCTCTCACCCAAAAAAAAAAAAAGTTATGATGTATATAACTATGGATTTGGAAATGTCTCCAAATTGAGTCTGGATTTAAAATTAGATTTTTTTTTTACACCCGTGCATCATAAATTTTATTGCAAAGTTAGTATTTACACGACAATTTATATCCTTTAACTTATAAATGTGTAACATAATTAAAATGTAATGAGTAAGAATTAAAATTTAAAAATCTTGAGAAAATTTAGCTGGATGGCCTTTTTTAGTCACCTAATATAATATATTGTTGAACTTTTTTTTATTTAACAAAATGATCGTTAATCATTTTTTCAGATTTGGTTAATCAGTGATTGACTAGTGATTAATTAATAATAAATTACGCAATCAGTAATAAATTATAGATGATATTTTTACTCACAGATGCGGGTACCCGTGATTATAGGGGATAATATATGGGTGCGAGGGCGGGTATAAGAGTTAAGATTAACCACCCATGTAAGTGCTGGGTGGGGGGTGGGGAAGGTCCCCCCATAGCCGCACCCACCCCATATATATTCTTTTATAATACAAAAAGAATAAAATTAGAGTTTTAATATTTTAGTTTGCTTTATAAATTTAATTTTAAGAATTTCTGAAGTTTAGATTTGTTTTTAATATTCCAATTTCATTTTTAATTATAACTAAGTTTTTAAAATTTATGAAAACTTTAATGGAAGTTATTTTAAATTTAAAAAAAAAATAATTCTTGATAGGTAAATGAGTATGGTATGCATACAGCATCCTTAGCGAGTATTACTCGTCCTTGTACCTGCATTAAATTAGGTGGATAGGGGGGTAAAAGAAGATCCGAGTATGAGGATAGGGGAGGCATACCCACCCTCGTCCCATCCTATTGCCATTCCTATGATTAACTAATGGCCAATTAATAACTAATTATGAAATTTGATGATTTATGTTACAGTCAATTATTGATTGATTAAATTAACAATATCATGTGGTTGAATATTGATTAACCATTTAAAACAATTGATTGAATATTTTAGGGAAAAAAAAAACTTTTTAACTAATTTTTAAAAACTTCAATCATTTGTTAGAAAATTTATTAAAAAAAGCTTATTCACCTCCAAATCCCAAATTTTTATTGGTTAGTGATTAAAAAAATAAAAGAGTGGGGAAAAATAGTCAAAGGGTTTCAATAAATCCTCCCTATACCTTATTGGTCAAAATTCAAACGAAAGTTCACACTGATTGGGTGGTGCGAGGGCATAACTGTAATTTTAAAACATACCATGAAAAAGGCGCCTTAATAAAAGAACTGGTGGCAATATAATGTAATATAATTTTCCAGTCCATAATTTATATGTATATATCTATACATATATTAGATATCGCAAAATATTACTGTGCAAAATATTTTCATCCAAAACAATTTATTCTGGGTGAAAATATTTTGTTTTTACTTTTTAATCCTTTGTTTTCTTATTTTTTTTATTTTATCCTATTTTTTATTTTTTACAATTTAATCCTTTTTCGAATCCTTTGATTTTCTTTTTTTGGGCTTTTTTTTTATTTTTTACAATTTAATCTTTTTAATTGGACGAAAATATTTTATGTTAACGTTTTAGTCCTTTGATTTTCTTTTTTCTTTTTTATTTTGCTTTAAATTTTTTTTATAATTTAATTATTTTTTGTATTGGTCAATTTTTTTAATATTTTATTTTATTTTTTAAATATTTCTTATGCCTATCTTTTTATTTTTATTTTTATTTGTGGGAAGGGTTGTGGTAGAGACTCTTTGAGGGTCTCTACGGGTAAAATCAATTTTTTGACTATTAAGATTTAATCGAATGGTTAAAACGTTGTTGATGTACCAAATTTATCATACACCTTACCTCATTTGATTCTTCCCACCCATAGTCTTCTCCGTTGCCGGCGATCTTACCGCCGCCGGCAACGGACGCCGGCGACCCACATCCGGCCCTCCACCACCGGCCCCAGCCCCGCTGCCAACGACCCCCTTTCTCTCTCTTCCCCTTTCTCTCTCCTCTCTTCTCTCTCTCTCTTCCCCTTTCTCTCTTCCCCTCTCTCCCGTGGCCCCTATCCCCACCACCGCCCCCACCCAGCCCCGGCAGCCGGCAAACTCCCCTCTCTCTCTTCTCTTTTCTCTCTCTTCCCCTCTCTCCCGCGGCCCCTCTACCCTGCCCGGCGGCCCCCTTCCCCCGACCTCCCTAACCCCCGCCTCCCCCCTCTCTCTCTTCTCTCTCTCTTTTCTTTTCTCTTCCACTCTCTCTCTCTTCCCGACCCTCAGCCCCCCACACCCCGACCGCCCCCCCATCCCACCACCACCCGCGACTCCCCTTCTCTTTCTCTCTCTCTTCTCGCGTCAGGGGTGGTGTAGGGGGCTGGGGCTGGGGCTGGGGTTGGGGAAGGGTAGAGAGAGGGGGGAGGCAAGGGGTGGGGAGGTTGGGGGAGGGGGCCGCCGGGCAGGGGGGCTGTGGGAGAGAGGGGAAGAGAGAGAAGAGAAGAAAGAGAAAGGGGAAGAGAGAGGGGGGAGTTCACCGGCGGCCGGGGCTGGGGCCGGTGGTGGGGGGTTGGCCGGGAGAGAGGGGAAGAGAAAAAGAAGAGAGGAGAGAGAAAGGGGTCGCCAACGGTGGGGCTGGGGCCTGTGGTAGGGGGCCGGATGTGGGTCGCCGGCGTCTGTCGCTGACGGCGGCAAGGTCGCCGATGACGGAGAAGACTTTGGGTGGGAAGAATCAGATGAGGTAAGGTGTATGGTAAATTTGATACATCAACAACGTTTTAACCGTTCGATTAAATCTCAACGGTCAAAAAATTGACTTTACCACCACAGTCCTTCCTTTATTCGTAGGTCTTTTTTTTGTTGATCTATTTTTAAAATTTTTATTTTAAATTTTCTAAAATGCATATAGCACGTGCTTTAGGGTAGTCTATATATTATGGCCTTGAGTGAGTACCGAAACCGTTGGAAGCTCTGCAGAAGAAGCGCGAAACAATGGCGGGAACGCCAGGAAATGATTCTCAGAAGCAGTTTCTTGCCCTAATTCACAACTTCGCCACCGAGAAATCACAAGGAGGTAACACATTCAGCACAGACCACTCGTTTGGTTCCGGAGAAAATTAATTTGACCGAGAAAATGTAGAATTAATTGACATTTTGCTCAGACTAATCGTTTGGCTCCCGAGAAAATGTAGAATTAGGCGGTGAATGGTGGTCAGTTACAACATCACGCCTTACCGATTCCGAGATTAAGCTTCTAATTTTCAGTTCTCTGCTATTTATTGTGCGGACTGTTAAATTTTTGGTTTTGAAATTCTCTCAAAATCAAACGAGAGAGAGATTAGTGTTCTTGTTTCGAAATTTGCAGAACGAAGAATAGTAGGTCTGAAGAAAAGAATTGAAGAGCTTCGTTCCGAGGCGGAAGTCGCAAATGCGGAGCTTGAAGACGCTAAACGGAGCAAAGAAATCGCTGAGCAAGAGCTTAAGGGCTATGAAGTTGAGTTGGCTTTGAGCGAAACTTCGATTCAAAGCCTGAAGGTTAGCTCGAATCAGTCGAAAGAGGTTTAGTTTATAATTTGTTTAGGTTTTTAATCTAATTGTGTGTAATTCTACTTATATTATTTTCAGTCGAGGATTTCTCTGATTCAAGAAGAAATTTCCACCGTCGGATCCGATTTAGAAGCTCTTAAGGTAATTAAGCGCGCCTCTTGATATTGTATTCCTTTTCCTGATAATTACTGAAAAAAAAAAAAAAAAAAAAAAAAAAAAAAAAAAAAAAAAAAGAGAATGCATAACAATCTGACTCTTACTATTTTTGTGTATTTTGTCTTTGGAACTTCAATCTTCGAAAATTATGCTTGGATCCTGCAAAGAACGAAGAAGGAGCTTTACGGTCAGACTTTCCTTTAAATTTTAAACGGTCTAAACTTTAATTTAGTTGCTTTAAAGTGTTGGGTTTCTTTTTCCTCTTTTTTTTGGTTGAAAAATATTGAGCTTCTTGCATGTATTGCTCATGCAGTGAGGAGTTTACAAGTCAAATGTTTGAGCTCAATGCTCAGATAAGGTTGGCTTTTTATATTAAGGTCCTGGCACCATGTAGATTGTATTTTATTGAGACGCTTAGCGGATACTTACCCAGATGTTGCTTTTACAAAGTGCATTGTGCGTATTGGTATCACACTACTTGTAAATTATGATACATCTTGGTACTTGATTAATGCGATACATCTTGGTACTTGATTAATGCAGGAAGTTCCAAGAGACTTTTTCTTGCAATGTTCACAAAGGAGGTTCGCTTGATACTTCAGCTGGTATTGACTAATTTACACTGGTCAAATTTCTAGTCATTGATTGGTGATTTCTTTTATTTTGGAGAGACTAAGAGATCAGTCGATTTGGAATCAGAAGAAGACCACAAACTTGCAGGGGAGGAGCCGAATGGAGTGGCTTTATCTGCTCTGGAGGACATGATAGCCCATGTAATTTCTCAAACAACTACAGAAGAAGAAGAATACCTAGAAGAGCAGAACATTCAAAAGCAGGTGGTAAATCAGTCGTTTGAACCATTATAAATCTTCTAAACTGAAGGTTTAGCCTGTTGTTAATCTAAAATATTATTCTTAAGAACTAACTAAGGATACGCTACTGCAGACACAGAAGGAGTTGATTGATTGTGAGAGAAATGTGGCTCTGATTGAGGTCATACTGAAAACATTACAAGAATTGCGGGACTTGACAAGATATCCTTATTCGAAAATTTTTTTATTTTTGTCTTTTTAATCATAGCGGTTTTTCAAAATCTGAGTACGGCATTCCCAGTTCTCTTAGCTATTTAAAATTTTCTGTTTGATTAAGAATCATCGCTTTTTCTGCTTTTCTGACCTATATTATTCAATTGAAGGTTTATCTCTGATTATAATATTATAATGTACTACCATGACCTACTGAAATTGTTTCTTTGACTGAAAACAAGCAGACTTCTGAATTAGAACATGTGTACACTACCCTTGGTGAGGAGTTGCAAACAAGATGCATTTGTCCCAACTGTCATTTAGACAACGTGGAGGTCCTGAGTGGAATTCTTCAGCCAAGGGAGGCAAATTAATGTATTGTAAGCATTTTACTTGACATTACTATATCTTACCAAATATGTACCGGACTAGAAACTTGTATACATTTCGTCACACCGCATACCACAAATGGCTTTGGGAGGTCATAACATTTAAGGGCTCATTTGCACAGGGTGGGACATAATATGCCTAAGTTTTCTGCTGATCTTGCTTTTTAAAAGTTACATTGATCATTTTTGGTCCTTTCAAGAACATTTATGAATAGCAATGCTTTAACTCTGTTACCGTCTCTCTGTTGTTAGATTACCACAACACGGTACTTTTTGCAAGGTCAGATATACATCTTAAGTAATTTCTTTAGTCTTTACCCGTTTCCATTAATCTAGAGTATCTAGCTTGCGGTTTCCTTTATATAAAACCTCAAATGTGAAGAGAATATGATTATAGTAAAAGAAGATGGATTTTTTTTTTTTTTTTGGTTGGCATATGCCCTTTAAGCCAGCTACAACAAACCAACCTTGAAAGCCCGGCTGCATCCACTCTCAACTGTTCTGACTAAATTGCTGCATAAACCTTGGTGATGCTTCTATGTCCTTTACCATTAAAGAAAGTAACGTAGAGTTGCCTTTATCATCACCTCCGCTTGTTCCCTGCATTGTCAATTATATATTCTCTATCACATCCTGACGCTCTTAAACCTGGAAATCAAGTTGATTCGTGCAACCAAGATGTCTTAAAAATAGAATCTGCGATTACAGTGATATTATGATAGAGAACTCACAGTTTGCTCGTAAGGCAGTACGGTGGGATGAATGGTTTGCAGACCAACAACTCTTGTATTGTTAGATTTCACCACTTCTATCTGCGTCGAGAATAGGGCAGATACTGGCCGATGATCGGAGAACTTACTTTCACTGCGAAAATAGGATAGTTGCTTCACACCTTTTCCATACCATAGAATTCTGTCACACCTGCAACCATTGTATCTTCTAGCGTCAATTCTTGGAAAAGCATTTGTAGATTAGAGAATATCATATATTCACACATGCATACTTTCTTGTTTGTTCGTGTTTTTTACAGAATATATTCATACATTAGGATAGACAGTTTAACAGAATTCCAAACTTGCCACCTAGAATAAGGTTCTGGTAGGGGCTTGTGATACTCGTAGATTTTGGATCTAAGAAGGGCCTAAATGCAAGAGTTGACGTTTAGTAGTAGCCGTTTTGTAGTTTTAAGTGGTGGAAAGGAAAAGGCTGATTATTCTTACCATGCTGGAGTTCTTTGCTTCTCTCCCGACCTGCTGGGAACACCACCTGAATATCGATTGCGATTTGACTGACTATACTTGTAGGTGGGTGCGAATTCTACGTCCCCCTCTTTCCAACCCTGAAATACTCCACCATATTCTTGCTCTCTTCGAAGTTGATCGAAATCTTGCAACGCCATCCAGTCTTTCTTCTTTATAAGCTGCCTGGCTAGACTGTCCTCCAAATACAGCCTATAGTTGAGATCCCCGAACCAGAATATCCGACTGTTTCAGGACAGATTTTTGTTATTTCCTTATTTGATAACTAACCAATTCCCTCTTTTTTCCCCTGTTAAGGTTCTCTTTTGTACATTTCTAAGCTCATCTAGGTCTATTGTGTTCGTGTTTGTGTTTGTGTTCCTTTTTTTTTCCTTTTTCTTTTTCTTTTTTTTGCGGGCTAATGTAGTCTGGTATAAACGTAGCCTATATATTTTAGTATAATCTGATATTGATTGGAGTTCAGTTAAAATTGGTGATATATATTAGATAATTTACATTTACCAGCCAAATTGTTTTGCTGCATGAAGATGTTTGAATTAAGATCTTGTTGGAAAACTTAATAGTTTGTATAAAAGTAAATTTATCTTGGAACTGAAAGATGAAATTACATTCTATATCATAAGATTGACTTGTAATTGTTGTTGAAAATACACAAAAGAAATCTAGTGATGTAAAATATAGTGAAATTAATTTTTTGTTGCATTTTTGGAAAATACCAAGTTGGAAGCGAGCATTTATTTTTTAAAAAAGAAAAAAAAAAATTTCGCCACTAAGCTGTACTTTGCTGGAGTGCCACTTACTCGTGTCCTAAGATGGTAAGAGGATGAGGATTATCGTCATCTCTAGAGGAGCGAGGGAAACAAGTTCTCCTAAAAATCTCAGAAACTTGGTGATTCCTTCTACCTTCATCGCCTTTCTTCTCGCCGGAAGCTAAATGGGCGGTGATGAAGCAAAAGCTAGTCCCTTCAATCGACATGCTAACCGAAACCGAACCTTTGTTTCCCAAATAACCCATGATGCCACAAGCCACGGAACAAACTTTGACGTTGGAAACGCAGTACTTTCTGAGCAATTCACTTTTCATCCACACACTTATAAAGACTCCAACCATCTTTTTGCTTGCCATTAGCTTGTACTTGCTCCCAAAGTTTGGCATCCCATTTATAGTTTTTGATCTTTCTATCATCGGAGCCGCTCCATAGCCACTAACACTCTTTCTCCTTTCAGAGTCATCAAACGGCACAAAGAGGTAATTGTCACTCGAAATTCGGCTTACCATTGGTGTCAACCAAGGACAACCATACTTGTCGTTTAGAGTCTTCCCTATGAGCCGGTTCCAATTTGTGGCTTCCGTTGGATCTTCAGCTCCAATCACTGTTCGGGTCCTTAAAGGTACGATCTCTTGAAATCTGCATGTTGGAAACCACTTGCCGTCAAACGACACTTAATTTTGTTATGTTAACAAAGATTAAGAAGAGATGACCAAAAAGTTTGTGTTGACTTGATATCATACAACGTACCCAAGAACATAAATGTCGGCGGCATCTTTGAGATTCAACCACTCATCCAAATCTACAGCCAAACTCCCTATGGGAGATCTCCCAGCCACATTCCAAGTACCCACAAAGATTCTAGAATTTGCATAGTCAAATACATCACTCTAAAGAGGTGAAGAGAAAAACAAATATTGCTTTTTCTGTTCAATTAACTTGGACAAAATTCAAAAAACCTACCTTAGCTCATTGTTGGTTGAAGTGCATGGATCCGTCTCGATGGACCGAAGGACGATAACATCCGAGTAGTCATCACTGTCATCTGAAGAAACATTCTCACCGGCCGGTTAGTATCGAAAGTCTTAAACAGGTATTTGAATGAAAAAAAAAAAAAAAAAATCGAAGAAGATGATAAAAATACCTGAAAGTTCATTTGGTTGACACAGGTCAGCTCTCTTGTTTTTTCTCTTGAGCCACTTCGAAATCCTACCAGTTTTTGATGACTTTTGGTTCTCGCTATACATGGCTAACAAGAGAGATCCGGTCCATTCCACCCTACAATATGATAAGAATTTATATTCATGCTACTTTGTTAAAACACCTTCTGTATTTTTATTTTTATTTATTCATTTTTGCTCATAAGAAACCTGGTACCTCCAAGTACTACTACACAATACACATGGCTCTTTCTAGTTTCCAGGTTTCTAGTTTCGTTGTTCTCAACAGAAGCAGATTTGGCTGTAAATGATCATCGTGACAACCGCCGTATATACCAAAGAAATTGAAGAGAGACAAAGACATGAAACTTCAGAAGAAAAAATTTATAATTCTTCTAGCGACAAACCCGAGAGAGTTTAGAGAGAGAAAGAGAGAAATTATAATACAAGTCAAAGTTGGATAAACAAGGAAGAAGCTTCCTTCTCTCTCTCTCTGTTGACATCGGGTGGTGCAAGTTGAATAGAACTGGACAAACAGGAAACCAAAAGAGAGATATTGGCCTCACAATCTTCTATGATCATTTGCTACATTAATAGAGTTTGTTGCTTGCAACTTTGTTAGTGCCGGTCACGTACGTCTTGTGGCCTTTTAGCTGACAAAATTCATTGCATATTATATAAATGTGAATATTTATAGATATATATTTAATGTGAAAGATTTTTTAACCATTTCAAAATCCTAGGGGTCCCCCAACTATTTATGGGTGGTCCAAGGAAGAGATAATAATGCCCAAGCACATGTACATATATATTTATATACGCTCTTAACTACTTCAGATAGATCTCCTGTATTAATTTAACCGATAGATATCCGGGTATATAATGGCCAGTTCCATTTTGTTTTCAAAAATAAAAAATTACTTTTTAACAATAAATTTGTCTCAAAGTCTCCGTTTAATTGCTAAGAACGACAAATGTGATATGAAAATGGCCTTTGTTTTTTGTTTGTTGTATTTGGTTCTAATCAATGTAGGAAAAAAAAAATTAGAAACATTTTTTTTCCTTTTTATTTATGTTTATTTTAATATTTTTTTTGGAAGTATATGTTTTGACATATTGAGAAATTAATCTTGAATATACTCATTACTCAAAAAATAAATTACAACACTATAAGCCAATCATTATTTCTTAATTTGTAAAAGTCATGGCTATAAAGTTCCTCTCCAAGTCAACTAATTTATATTAATATTATTACTTACTAAATCAACCTTACCGTCTCACCAATAGTGTGGTGGCCTTTGATATGTTTCCTCTTTCTTTCACTTTCTGACTGTGTTTTTGCTGATAAGATCGTCTCGCTATCAATACAGGTAACCAATATGTATTAGAGGTGGAAATTTGCATCAGTATTAATGAGGCCTAAAACTTGTGGGGTTAGTTTTTCTTTTTTTCTTTTTTTTTTTTCTTTTTTTGTTTGGTAGTACTATAGTTAGGTTGTTTGTTTGGACATTCCAGCCAAAAACAATGTGGACCGTAACTCCGCCAAAATACAAGATAATAATAATGTCACAACTATTTAAAAGTGTATTTAATCACTCACACGTAATTTCGTAGGTCAAGACTCATGTCCAATTCTCTGGTCCATAGCCACGTGATATTCTAACAATCTGTAAATCATGTCATATATTTTGCGAGAGTTTTTTTTTTTTGTACCGTCATTACTTCTTCATCCTTGTGATCTTGAGAATCTCACGTTTAATAAATAGAATAGAATTATAAATTCATCATGCTCTCTCTTATTAAATTATTGAGCTATTGTGCTATTGCTTATTTGCATGGCACATTAGACGTCAGAAAGATGTTGGATTTAAAATTTACCCAACATCGTTAAGTTATTAGACTGTTGTAGTGTTTATATGTAAATTAAGCTTCTCTTCTCTTAATTAGTTTTTGGATGGGTACGACCCATACTTATTTAATAATTCCATCAATTGTACATTTAGTCATAATTAAATAATTATCACTCGTTCACAGAGCCAACAAAGGCCTCACCTTTTTTATTACAAAAAAATCTATATATAAATAGGTGTTATTTTGTATTAATACACATACAGCCCCACTAAAAAAGAAAAAATTGTACATTTAGTCATAATTAAATAATTATCACTCGTTCACAGAGCCAACAAAGGCCTCACCTTTTTTATTACAAAAAATCTATATATAAGTAGGTGTTATTTTGTATTAATACACATAAAGCCCCACTAAAAATAAAAAATTTATTCTTTTAGTCCATATCAAATTTATTAAATTTGGGTTTTAGTTATTAACCTCTCATTAATAAGAATTTTTGACTTCAAGGATCGTACCATACCACAAAATTTTTATATTCTGGTTTGGGCTCCTCAAACTCGAGCAACCCTTTTGGTTCCGTTATTTTATTTTATTTTATTTTATTTCCACAACAGACTTTCCAAATTGCCATAGATCCCTGCACATTGAGAACCATTGGCACTTTGAAGTTTTTGTACCAGAAATGCTAAAAAAGACCTCAGAGAGTGTACCAAAAGTCCCTCTATCTTACTTTCAAAAAAAAAAGAAAAAGAAAAAGAAAAAGAATTAATAAGAGTAAAAGTCTCTCAACCATTAATGGAGGAACTGGGACCAAGAGACCTAGACACATTTATTTTATAGAGCTTTCATAGGTTTGGACATTCTTTTGAGTAGTAGATGTGATTGCAGGTTTTGCAGATATATATCAGCCTCAAGCCATTATGAGAGATGTATGACACTCTATTTTCCTTTACTTGGACCATTGCATTGCTTCATTTCTTTCAAGTATTTATTGTTTTTCCTAACTTTTCAATCAACACTGTTAGGTTTTTAATATTGGCATTTGTGGCAATTTAAGAAAAACAAAAAAATTGTTTAGGAATTTAAGCGCAAGTTGTGTTGCAAAATGTTGCAACAATTTACAGATTAAAGCAAATCGTGACTTGAAAACTATTGAGAAATTGACTCGAATTGTGAATAACGTGGCGAATTTAGTTTGAATGCGATCTGGAGAGACAAGTAAATAATGGATAATACTGCAGATTATAAAAATAAAAAATAAAAAAGGAAATCTTGTGGATTTTTTTTAAAAAGGAAAATCTATTTTAAATGAGATCTCCTAATCCTATTTAAATTAGGATTTCAAAAAATCCAAGTTTTATTCTTTGAATAGCTATGATTTCAAGGGAAACTACTATGCAGAGGATTTTGGAGATTGATGTCCAATATATTGAGAAAATACTCGGATAATGATGAAAAATCTGTTTCCTAAAATAAACAGATTTGAATTTTGAATTTTGGGATTGTTACGGAATATGTTTCAACATTATCTGTAATAAGTTCAAAATTTGAATGAAATTCAAATTTTGAAGTATGGATCTGAGATTTGATTTAGAATTACGTGCAGCATATTTGTAAGTCTCAAAAATAGTTTACAAAGCGTAGTCCACGTAGTTATTCATGTAGATCTAGAGACTTTGAAGTTTTATTGTTCTATCATTCTTCGGGAGAAGAATTTGGAGACTTTGGGAGGAGATATTATTGTTCTTTGACAAGAACTTGAAGCTTTCAGGAGAAGGCGTTTTCAGTTAAAGGGAGTTCAACAACAAGTTGAGTGGTACTTGCCGAATAGATCCAGCTAACAGGTTCAAGATGACTGGCGACAATAGAAAGAGGGATTCTTTGGATTGTATTAGTCCGAGAGTGCTTATAATTATTTGATATTAATAGATTATTCGATAGCTGGACGTGACCTTAACAAGTAGATGTGACCGAACCTCGTAAACATTATTTGTCTTTAATTTATTTACATTTTCTGTAATTTAATTAGATTCGGTAAGTGATAAAAATGAATTTAACAAACATCTTTATATAAATATATATATATATATATATATTTATACATATTCATCTGTAGTGGGTCTTCCTTTATTATGAGGACACAGAAGTGCCCATGGGATTCAGCTAGTTAAATGTATCTCTCCTGCTTGGACAGGTTCAATTGTTCCATCAAAATTTTCTCACATTATTGGTATTTCTCATCCAATTCGGACCGACAAAACAGTATTTTAAAGCATTATATATTTATCAAATTCTGTACGTTTTTATTTTTTAATTTATTTTAATTTTATACTATTTTGGTAATATATATTTAAAAAATGCAGTAATGACAGTGTTATCTAAAATAGAAAGCGTGATTTTTTAAAACTTAAAAAAATAAAAAAATAAAAAAAAGTGTCTTGTGAACAATGATTGTGTAGTAGTGCACTTTACACAGTTCCATTTAGATTTTAACCGAGGCTTACCAAGAACTTTCAGCAACATACTGATACTTGACCTGAGGCTTATCAAGAACTTTAAAGAAATATATTGATATGCTCAGGCTTTGACTGTCTAATTTCTGGGGTAAAAAATTAAAAAGAAAAAAAAAAAAAGAAAGAAAGAAAGAAAAGAAAAGATGTCTATTGAGAAAAGAGAGAGAGAATTTGACTGTATAATGTGAACTAATTTGCACCTTCGAGCCTCCGTTCAAATTTCTAATGAAGAACAAATAGTTAGTGATTGACATTAAATTGACTAATTTCAATTTTACGTTGTTTTAAAGGTTTAAGATTCCATAGTTGTAAACATAATATGAAGGTGATTATATATCTGACTAACTTTATTATAAGACGGAGACTTCGGATCTCTTTATCTCAAAAGTTAAAAGAAAAAAAGAAAAAAAAAAAGTTTGAGATTCCCCACGTTGTGCTGGTTTTATCTTTTCCCTTTACCTCCTGCCCTCTTTTTTATTTTATTTTATTTTATTTTATTTTTAAATTACATTTAGGAAGCACCATTTACTCCAAGTTTTCATGCAATTATATTTATACTTTATAATGGTCCCCAAGAGCAAGCTGACCCTTGATCGTCTGAACAGTGAAATTATGGAGTGGAACTACCAAAGGAAAAGTAAGAGGCGCCATTTAAGACTCATCTTTTGCCAATTTATTTACTTTTAGTAAAAAGCTGAGGGTTTGGTACCATGTGTTCTTCAATTTTTCAACAGTTGACAGTTTGGTATGTATAGTTTCAATTCGAACAGTCATATCATTAAACTTTTTCTTTTTCTCCCAACGTTGATAAAATTCACGAGTCCCGTTCATAAGAAAATTCGTACCAATTTTATAACAATTGAAAGAATCCACATAATTGAGCTTTTGATTTTGCTCTCAATGTCAATAAAATTGGTGAGTTGCGTTTACACGAAAACTCGTACCAATTTTATCACAATTAAAAGAATACACATCACTGAACTTTCGATTTTTCTCACAATGTTGACAAAATTGGTGAGTTGCTTTTATAAGAAAACTCAAACCAACTCTATGAAATTTGAAAGAAATCAATAATTCAATAACTTGATTTTTCATTTTTTTTTTCATTTTTGAAAAAAAGACTAAACTGTCAATCTAAATAATTCAAGACTAATCAATCACTAACCATGCTAATTACCCGAGCAATTGAGAGTTTGATCTCTACGTTTTAGCATGCGTTTGGAACACAGGTTTAAGAAGTGATTTTTATGTTAAAGTTGGTTGACTTTTCTAAAACTAGTTATAATTTTTGTTGACTTTCCAGGAAAAAAACAAAAACTTAAATAAAAACTTTAGGTTCACATCTAAGAATTAAATAAGCCATTAATTTGGAGATCAAGTCATTGAACCCCCCCCCCCCCCTCCCAATGTTTATAAAATAGATGAGTTACAATTATACGAAGATTCGTACCTTTTTTCTTTTTGAAATTTGAGAACGGGGAATTTAAACTCTACGCTTATGATCCATCACTGCTAGATTATACTAGTAACCATTAAAATTACCAGTTTTACCAAACTTAAAAGGACTTGATTTTCCATTTTCTTTTTAGGACAGAACTATCGATTACTGAACAATTCAAGACTAATCAATTACTAATCATGCGAATTACCTGTATTTTCCTTGAAGGGAATAAAAAAAATGATGAAACACAGTAGCAATCTGATATTAACTTGACGTGAAACATACCCTAAACTCAATACTCATTAATTTGACTTCAAACGGGGATTTTGTTGCTATAGACATAATAATAAAGTGCAAAATAGAATTACAATGTCAAGGATACTTGGTCAGTAAATAGCATACTTTAGAAACCAAAACTGAAACACATAATGGAACTAAAATAAACAACCTCTAAACTTCCACAATGCTGGAAGAATTTAAAAAGAAATAGAGAGAGAGAGAGAGAGATGAAACTCCTTTGAGAACAAATTAAGGAGTAACAAATTTCATGTCATTTTGCACAAGTATGAAACTTGACACGCTCTACTTGTCCCCGCCTTTCGAACAAGTACTCTTTCCCGCATTTTCTCGCATCCAAAACCAAATGTTGTTTAAACATGACAATAAAAGCCTCAGCTCTCTCATTGAGCTCTTCCTTGGACAGCCTAGGTGGCTCTGCTTCTGCGTCTGCGTCTGCGTCGGCCTCTGCCTCGTCTTCGGTTCGAGCAATTCGATCATCGCTGCCGTTTCTTGATGATGATTTCTCACTTATCTTTTCACATTCCTCGGACTCTACCTCGGACTTTTCATGTTCGGAACCAGCACTTAGAATGTTGTTTCTTGACCTTCTTGTTCCTCTTAAGTCTTCACCCTCTGCATTGCTTTCCTTCGGGCAATCCTGGCTCTCTTTCGATTTCGAAAGCGTTGAGGTGAAGAGAATGGCTAAGAGGACGAGGTTGAGGAAGAGGAAAACCCAAGCCCGCCATTCCTGTAGAAGAAACACCACCAACACACGCTTCAAACAAGCCATTAACACTGCTGTTCCTGCTGTGACCAAAACCAGAAGAATATAACACTCTTCTTCAAACTCTCTCTCCTTTGTCACTCTCTCACTCTCTTTGAAATTTCCCTTGTCCATTTTTTTCTTTTTTTTTTCGGTTTAATTTCTCGAGTAAATAAAACAAGCTTCAGCAAATGGGCTTTTATAAACAAGACTTTCAACAAGCTTAGCTCCACTTTAGAGAGGCCAGCTGTGATGTGATGATCTGTAAAAGAGGTGACTGGTGGGAGCTAAAGCTGCTTCACTGCTTAGAGGAGACAAGCAGACATATATGCTAAAAGTTCACAAGCACTATAGCGACCGTATGATAATTTCTCCAACTCTATAAATTCTCTCTCTCTTTTTTTTTTTCCTTCGAATCTGAGGAAAATTGAAAGTTGGGAAATTTACACTTATGACGAATGACAATTCATATGGTTTTCACTTTCATCTGGGCCAATGGTGCTATATATTAGTAGGGGGCATAAAAAAGAAATATTCTAATTTTGGTTTAGTGACGTAATTGTTTTTGGGGAAAGGAAGATTTTTTTGTTCTTTTTTCTTTCTTTATTTTTGGACATGGGAAAGTGGAAAATCTAGTGGTGAAAGGTGCACGCCTTTTGGCATGGAAAAGAGAGAGAGAGAGAGAGAGAGAGAGAGAGAGAGAGGTGTGCAGAGTGGAACAGAAGGGTGAGGCAGGATTATGCCGGGGAAGGTGAGTGAGTGAGAGAGAGAGAGAGAGAGAGAATAAAGGAAACGTGAGCAGAGCAGGCCAAAAAAGCAGGCCGTGCTTCTTGCTATGTTGGGGTTACCGTTCAGTCGTTCATCATCAGAAAACGACCCCACATGAACCTTTTCTTGCTACATCAGTTAACAGCTCAAGCAGAGAATCATTCCCTGTCGTTGGTTTTCTTTACGAGGTTCTTTTTCTTTTTTCTTTTAAGCAATTGGATTAAAGGTTTGAACAACTACTTAAAACTAATGTCAAGACTGTTGTTTTTAGTTTTGGATGTCTGAAAAATCAGTGTTTGTATGGATAGGCCTCCATATCCGTAATAATCTCTCGAAAGCTAGTGCAGTATCACAGAGTAAACAGTTACTGTAACTAGATACGTTCGAATCTGTACGGTAAATAATGTCAAGATTCTTTTGTTTTAGGCTTTTAGTCTAACAATAACCTGAGTTCATGCAGAATGCAGAACGAGCTATTCTGAAAAAGGACTTTCTTATAACGTATGCCTAGAGTATAATTTTGAGAATTCTTTTGAGGGTATTGCTTGCTTTTTTTTTTTTTCTTTTTTTAAATTTTATTTTAACGTGATTTTAACTAAATCTAACATTCACAAACACACTACCAACAGATGTTCCTACATAGAAAGCTCTGCTTATTTATTTTTGGTTTTCAAGCATAGTTGTTGAAAATTAGCTTGAATAACAACCCAGCTGCGAAAGCTAAAACGAATTCCTCTGCTTTTGAATAGGATCATATCCGAATGAAATAAAGGTATTCAGCCGCAGCTAGTTTTCGTATCTTTGGAACAAAACAGAAATATCTAAGCTTCGTTCAGCCACGCCATATGGTTTAGCAATTCAAATAGTTAAATTCAGGCATCTTCTTTATGGGGAAAAGAAGATATAAAGAAAGAAAGAACTGTAGTTACAGATCTTTCTTTCCCATTGAACGAGGCAAATAAGAGAAGTACATTTCTATTCAATAAGAGAAAATTGATGATGAGGTATATAGCCATTTCTTTGGTAACTTCAAATGTATTATAAAACAAAACTGAAATAATGCATGACTAATTACTGTTAACGGATATAATGCAGACTCTCTCTCCCTCTTTCTCTCTGTCTCTCTCTCCCTCATGGACATATGAATATTAAGAAACAATCCCCTTTGTTACCTCCATCGTTTCCCGGACAACGATATAAGCTGCAAAAAAGACAGGACAAAAGGATGAAGAGAATGGTCAATCATGAAGTGGGGTAAACTCAACAAGAATGCAAACGAAATCCAAACAAACTAATAACACTTCTTTCATTTTCTTCACTCTCTGGTTCTACAGATTCACATGCGAATGAAATCCACTTTCATGTAGGGTGGTCAATTTACCACAAGCCTCTAATGTATGAGAGAGACATATGAGGATTAAACAGATAGAAAAATAAGAAGAGGATGGAACTGAACCAACCTGACGGGCAACCTGAGCCAGTCGCCGACTGTCCCTTGATGATTCATCCATCAATCTAGACTTCTGTGTCTCCGGTGCAGTATATTCTTCCGTTGTCTTCCTTCTCACAATGCTCTTTTCAGGAGAAGCGATTTCATCAGGACTGCTAGTGGCGTCCTTCTTGCGCTTCCTCTGAAATGTGTATTTGAGCAGCCTATTTTTGTCAACGTGACAAGGAGATTCGTTCAATCTTTCAGATGCTTTTGTAGTGTCTTGGTCACAATTTATTAATGATACATTCGCCATTTCAATGTTCAGTCCAGAACTTGGAAACCTCGACTCCTCCACAACATCACTTTCTTGTTTTGCCAACTTCTGCCCAGCCTTCAACTCCATGTCCTTTTCTTTAGCATCCTGAAGCTTTCCTGTTTTGTTAACCGTCCTAACATCCAAAGTAACACTAGTAGAACCTGATATAGACTTCACATCACTTTCGGTTAACGTCAATCCTGGATCCAACCGCAGTAATGGCTTCATCTTAGCCTCATTTTCACATGTTTTGGACTCATCCTCAACCGATTCAATCCCTCCATTAAGTAAATATGCAATTGACCTGCAACGAGACAGAAGAGGCGATGGCTTACAAGGTTTTGCAAGCTGGCCAGAAGGACAAGTGGACGAGGCTTCAACATGATTTCCACTTTTGCTTGTCCTCATTCTCTGTCCTTTGTAAAGTATCATAATTTCATCCTTCCTGTTGCAGCTTACATGTTCCAAATTTCCTTTCGATCCATCTAAAGCTTCTGTCATTCCCTCAACAGAATCAGAAACACCGTCACTGGATCTATCATTCCCGTTCAGTAAGTTTGGCTTGCAATGAAAAGAACCAGAATTTGGCTGGCCAGATTTCAGAAGCTGGCCTTGATGAGACCTGCGTAAGGTTTTTGCTTTCCCAAATCGAGTCTTTCTTCTTCGCGACGTGCGGACTTTAACGGGCCGCTTCTTTTCTTCCTGAGATAACTTCTTGTCCATTTCTATCTTGTCATGCTCAATATTGATATCTTTACATACTTTCTTGCCAGCGGCTTTGGTGACAAACTCGTTCTCAATGAGGGAATCGCCACTGTCTGCATATCCAGAGTGAGATAATTTTCCATCCAGCAAATTTCTTTCAAATGCACGAATTCTCTGTGTGCATCCGTTTCTGTACAGCTCGGGCTTTTTGCTCCTCATAATAATGGAAGCGATATCTGATTTACTATGGTCAAAGTTATCCAGATCTGAAGAACTTAATCTTTCAGTCTGGTTCATGGTAATACAACACTTGTCATCCAAAACTCTCTGATTTGTCAGCATTTTATTCATGTCAGAAGTTTCCATAGTTTCACATCCTGAACTTGAAAAATTTGCTGACTTTTTTGAAAATAATTCCTCTTCCCGTGAAAATTTTCCATTAAGAGGCTGAACTTGATTGTTCGTCACTTTCTCTAACTCATCTCCTATCTGTTTTAACTCCGATCTAAGATCAGTTATCACCTCCTCTGCCTCTTCAAGTTGTGCTTCAAGCTCTGCAATCCTTCGTTGCTGGCTTAAGGACGTTAACTCTGCCTCAGTAGTCTGTAACGAATAAAACATTAGTCAACAACTAGTATATTATGTAGGAGATGAAACAAAGGTTTAAAATCATAGCTTATATACTTATTCACATTTACATGTGACATGTTTTATATAGAATAGTGCTTAAACAAATACAAACTTGCATCAATACACATTTCCAAACAGAAAATTCAACTTCCATATATAACTAGATATCTTCTGTTCTTCTTAAACCTAATGTTAAGTACACCGTGCTTTGCTCTCCAGCCACTACAAGAGGATACTCACAAGTGGATGACACAGATATACAATATATAATCGTTCACACTCATCTGGAATTCCGAATAGCGAAAATAATTAGGTAACATTTTACATTCTGGTATTACTATTCCTTGAAGGAGCAGACCATTAGCCATTGCTTCTGTAATTACGTGGAACAATGGCAAACAAGCAGAAGAATGGCCTAAACTGAAAATCCTAAGACTTGGGGTCAGACATGACCAAAAAATGAAAATAAAAGGACAAAATTCAACCACATAAGTTGACAAGAAATTCCCTCACAAGCTAGTTTCCAAACAACGCACAATTTACTGAGAGAAGGCACAACACAACAAGAAGATATAAGCTATCATACGTCAAAAAGGGAAATTACTTAAATCGAGAAGACTCAAAACCGCTTAGATCACTAAAATGCGCAAAAGCAAATCAAGTTATTCAATCAAAATATTTTGGTGAGAATTGTCTTGATTACCGGTGTGTAAACGGAAGAAAGGTACTTCAAAACATTCAAAGAGCCTAAACAAACAGCAACAAGAAGATCTCCGAGACCGAAATTCTTCCAAAGAATCCTCCTTTATAAACTAAAGGTATAATTGAAACAAGGAACTGGCGATTCAACTTCCTTTTAATCTAACATGTTGGTTAAATGCGAACTAATTGATCATCGATATCAAATTTCCTGACTTTATTCAGAAAAAAGAAAGAGTAAAAGTAAAGACGAAAACTTTAGCCAATTTCTTCAAAGGCGACCACGGACCAAAGACATCGCAAGACCGATTCAATCAAAACGAAAGGAAAAAAGGAGACAAAAAGAAAATCGAGCAAACAAAATCGTGAAGAAAAAACAATGGCGAAATCGAAGGAAAACCTTGGAGTCGATCATATGCTTCAAGCGGAGAAGCATTCGAAGCGCCTCCTCTTTGGAAGCGGACAGATCCTGCTGAAAGCGGAGAGCTTTGCGCTCCGACACCATAATCCGAGCCGCCGCCTCCTTCGCCGTGTTCAGGATTATCTCCGCGTAGGCCTTCTTCAACGCCACCATTTTCTGCAAATCACCAACCACGACGCCATTGATCAATATCTCAAACTCACCAAAAAAAAAAAAAAAAGAAAAAGTGGAAATAAAGTCGATGATGGTGGTCGTAAACAACGTATTTGAAATGTCAGTGAGGGAGATGTTCAGAATTTCTCACCTGAGCTTCGTCTTCCATGGCTGAGAAGTCAAATCATCTCAGTGCTTGAGAACCAGCACACACAGAGAGAGAAGAACAAGAAGAAAGGAGGCTATTTGGTTATTTTTCCCCAACTTCTCCTGTTAGCTTCCTCTCTCTCTCTCTCTCTCTCTCTCTCCTGTGTCTCAGTTAGGAACCCGAAAGTCCGTTTCTTTTTCCTTTATTACGAAACTACCCCTCCATTCGACACAGAATTACGAGGTTGTGTGACTTACGAGTGAGAGCCACCTGACACCGGGACTTCTGACGAGGTTGTTCAGTGGTTCGTCAATTTCTCAGAGCAAGGGGTAAAGGCCTAATGATTTTCTCTCTCCTGGTCAACCAATTTTCGAGGAAAAACGACATCGTACCAAGGTCCTATATTCGAGATCACTTACAACGTGCGGCGTCGTTTCACTGTCCCAGCCCTTGGAGAGATAGGGTCTGTTTCGTCTTTCTACTGCTAAAAGCGCGCAAGATGAGAGAAAGCGGGCCCCACCGGCAATCGAGAGAATATTATGCGGATGTTTTTTTATTGGGAAAAAGTGGGCCCCGTCCCTTTTTTTTCATTTTTTTCTCCTTTTTTTAAATATAACGCGCGGTTACGCAACGTTTTTTCAGTTTTTAAAATTTGAAATTCCGCACCGGTGGTTGTTTGTGTGACGTGTCAACGGCGGCGAACGCCGTTTTATACTCCTCCGTTATCTCACGGCGACATAGAAGACGATTTCAATGATTCGACGACGAATTTGTGGCTCAAACGACACGACGGTGCCGTAAATAGACGCAGCTCGCCGAGTAGCGGGAACATCGCCGGCGCCGCTCTTTTTTATTTCTGCTATGCAGAGGAAACTAGGTTGCAAGGATGGGCCAGAATCAAGGATGGACAGGAATGAAGATCTTGGGCCCATTTTGCTCTCCTACACTGGCCCAATTTTTGGGTAGCCCGTTGACAGGATTGTCATCGTATGGTACAATTACAGCATCATTAAATTGTAAGTGTCAAAAACAAATTTTTGACATTTAAATTTCAAAAAAAAATTTATAATGCACCGTTAATGTTAAATTTATCATATGATAAACTTGATAGCAAATTATATATAATCGAATGAAATTTTTCAAAGAAAAATTGGGAATGGACAAATTTAAATTCTGTACTTTAAAATAAAATTGAATTAATAAAGTTAAATTGTCACTGGATTTTACTTATAATCATAATATCAGGATTTTTTTTAATTGACGCAGGACGTGGTTATCTGCCAATTATGCTCCTGTCAAAAATATGAAAATTTAGTAAGGGTCCATTTGGTGAATGAGTTTGAATTGAAAAAGTACCGTTTGAGTTGAAAATTTTTATTGATTTTTTAGAAAAAGATAAAAACTAAAATAAAAAAGTACAGTTTAAGTTAAATTATCAAACAAAACTTAAAAAAAATTATAAAAAATTAAGGAGAAAAAAGGTAGATCGGGTGTCATGTCAAGCACTAACATATCATGAACCGATGGACCATATAATTATCTTATCAAAGAATAAAACCAAAGACATATAAAATTGGAAAGTAGCCCAATGAACGGTTGGAAGGTGGCAAGGACTTTTCCTCTTGTAACTATTGGAAGTTAATGGATGGTTAAATTTGAAAATCTGTTTTATTTTTGTCCTTGAATTTTTTTGTGTTTGAAAATCAGTTATTAAATTTAAAATCTTAGTAATTAACCCCTTAAATTTCAAAATTATTACATTTTAACCCTAATTGAAAACGGGAGTATTTTTAAAGATAGAAATACTTAAAAGACTAACTTTAATCTTAACTTTTGAGTACTAATCTATGTGACATATGAGTTATTATTATTTTATTAATAGATGTTTAAATTAATGCTACATTAATTGATTATATAAATCAATAAAAATATGACAGCATACTGCTATATTAATTAGTACTCAAAAGTTTATATTAGAATTGGTGTTTTTAATACTACTCTTCTTCCTTTATTTTTTATTTTTAATGATTTTCTTATATGCAACTTGCATGTGACCTACTATTGTGAGCAACTTTGGTCTTTTTTGTTCGAATTGAATCCAATACGAACAAAACTCCGTCCCTTGCACGGTTGATTATTTTTGAATTCATCATGTGAAAGAGGATATTTTATTTTTATGGAGTCCAATTCGAACAAAAAAAAAAAAAAAAAAGCCTATAGTAGGTCGCATAGAAGCGACATGCAAGAAAACCATTAAAAAAAAAAAAAAAACCACAACAACAACAACTATAGTTCCAATAAGGGCTAAAATAAAATAGATTTTGAAGTTTCGAAAGGTCAATTATTAAGATTTTTAATTAAGAACTGATATTACCAAACGTGAGAAACTCAGAGGGCATCCATGCAAAAAAGCCAGAATAAGCTTCATGACGTCCACAGCAACCGTTCAAAATCCTGGGTGGGTGTGGGTGCTTTTACTCTTTTTGAATCAATACCACCTAAATCCACTTTTCACCAACAAAACAAAATAGTGTTTCAACCAAAAAAAAAAAAAAAAAAGCGTGCTCACCCAAAAAGGACTTCACTACTAAAATATTTACATCGATAATGAGTTGAGTTTGAAAATATTAAGTTTGAGTTTAAAATTTTAAATTTGAATTGAAAATTTTTGTTGAATTTTTAGAAAAGACAAAAATTTTTTCAGAAAAAGACAAAAATTGAAATAAAAAGTACATTTTAGTTGGAGATGAGATGAAACACCAAACAAGGCATGAGTCTCCATTCTTTTCTAATTTAGAAAAAAAAAAAAAAAAAAAAAAGAAAAAGAAATTTTCATCCTCCATTGTCCATAACCCAAAAAAAAAAAAATTCCGGTCTTCTCATAAAAAAACCTGAGCAGCCTTGGTATTCCTTCCACCCACTTGACTTGAACTTTTATGGCCACTTAATGCATGTTTGGTTCGTCGAGCAGCCTTGGTCTTAACTCTATTAAAAAAACCTGACCATAATTTCACCTTATTGAATTCTTATTTTTATTTTTTTTATCTTTTTCAATCTATATCATCATTTTTGTCTTTTGAAATTGAAAAACAAAGAACATAAAATAATTTTCTCAAAATAACATTCTAATATTAGCAACCATGTAATTGGAGGAGCATCTTCAAAGAAGTCCTAAATGGAACTACCCATAATAGTTTGGGCCTATAATATATAACTCACAATCTTGTGTGAAAATTATATTTCATGCTCTAAATTAGCTATAAATTATATATGATTACATGAAACAAAATTACACGATCATGTATAATATATATGATTACATTCAAAGTAGACACATACAATCTCATTTGTTGTAGTCCGTATAATATTAGATTAATAACGTTAACTATATGGACGCTTCTTTATTTTTCTAAAATAATAATGACACCCCCTTGATTGAAAAAAAAAAAAAAAAAAAAAACACCCAAACAACAAACAGAGATAATAAATTAAAATGGGAGAATCTGCGGTAGAGACCCTAACAAACAAAGGGTCTCTATCGGTACAATCCCTTTTTAAGCTGTTGATATTTAATCGAACAGTTGAAATATTGTTAGTATACCATATTTATTATATACCTTACCTCATATTATCTTTCCCACCTAAAGTCTTCTCCGCTGCAGGTGACTCTCCTGCCACCGACGACGAACGCCGACGACGTACCCCCGGCCCCAGCACCGACGTCGGTGACCCATCCTCAGCCCCCCCACCACTGGCTGCCCTTCCCCTACCGGCACCCACCCTCTTTCTCTTCCCCTCTCTCTCTTCCTGGCCCGGCGCCCCCCACCCCAAGCCCCCTCCCCTGGCCTCCCCCCACACCCGACACCCCCCAACGACCCCTCGACCCCCTATTTCTCTTCCCCTTTCTCTCTTTTTTCCTCTCTTCTCTCTTTCTCTTCCCCCTCTCTCTCTTGCCGGCCCTCAGCCCCCCACCCCTGGCTGCTCGGCGCCGCCCCATCCCACCCCCACCCACGACTCAGCTCAAGCCCCCCACCCTACCCCCGACGTGAGAAAAGAGAAAGAAATAGAAGGGGATTTGCGCGTGGGGAAGAGAAAGAGGGGAAGAGAGGAAAAGAGAGAGAAAGGGGAAGAGAATAAGGGGTCGAGGGGGTCATCGGGGGGGCGGGGGGGTGGGGGGAGGCCTGGGGTGAGGGGGCGTCGGGCCGGGACGAGAGAGAGGGGAAGAGAGAAAGAGGAGAAGAGAGGGGGAAGAGAGAGAGAGGAGAAGAGAGAGGGGGTGCCGGGGGTGGCCGGCCTAGGCGGTGGTGGGGTGGCCGCTGGCGTCGATGCTGGGGTCGGGGTGGAAAAGAAAAAGGGAAGAGAGAGAGAAGAAGAGAGAGAAAGGGGTGCCGTCGGGGAGGGGGCGGCCGGGGTGGGGGGCCAGGGGTGAGTCGTCGGCGTCTATCGCCGACGGCGGGACGGAGGAAGACTTTGGGTGGAAAGGATAATATGAGGTAAAATGTATGATAAATATAGTATACCAACAACATTTCAACCATTCGATTAAATATCAACGTCTTAAAAAGATGCTGTACCGGTAGAGACCTCACCACATATTCTCCCAATTAAAATAAGTTTTTAAAATTTAAAAGTACTTTTTAAAAATAGAAGAATAATAATGAAAAAGAATGAATCATGAAATCTTTCACTTGATTTGACTGTTTATTTACAATTATGAATTGAATAATTCGTGACACGGCTCTTCGCATACGTTGGAGCAAAATAAAATTAAGTTTTATTTGATACATTAATTTAATTTTAATTAAATTATATTTTTTAATTAAATTTATGTTTTTTAATTAATAAAAATTATAATTAATTTTTAAAAGATAAATCAATTAAAATTTAAAAATTTTAACTCTAATCCAAACGGACATTTTAGTTTCCTTTTATTAACATAAAAATTGTACTAACAATGAACACAACTAGCTAAACTTTTTAACTAATTTTGAACAGGAAAGTAAGTGGCAAGTTAAAAAAATAAAAATAAAAACGCAAAAAGGCGATTCCGCGTCGATAAGACTCGAAAGATAATAGAATCATTAAACCAGAGAAAAGAAGAATCACCTCCACTTTTTTTTAATTTTCGTTTAGTTGGCCAACAGAAAAAAAAAAAATAATAATAATAATAAGAATAACAATAATGTCTAGTGCAGTGACCACATATCGCCGTTCTATGTGGACCTCAACCTCCAAAAAAAAGAAAAGAAAAAAAGAAAAAAATCCCAGTCAAACTAATCCACATTTGAATTTTTTTTTCTTTTATTTTTATTTTTATTATTTAAATTTTTTCCTCAGTCAAAGAAGCTCTAAAATAATTTATCAACAAACACCACACATTCACCCATTTGAGAAAAATCAACTAAATTGATATCACGCAAGCAACGAAGCAATTGTCTGGCAAGGAAACAATAGTCAATGACCCCCTCTCTCTCTATCTCAGTTCGTGTCTCTAAAGCAGGTAGTTTAGTTGAGAGAGCTTTAGTTGTGGTGAGCACCGCACCCGAAAGACCCATCAATTTTGCGAACCATTCACGAAAAAACCCTTTTCAAATCTCGCCATGAAAGGGTCATCAGCAGCCACTAGAATCTCATCGTCCTCATCAATAATATTGTTGCTAGTGGCGGCGTCCTTGAGCTTCGGGGTCTGTGCCCGTGTGGCGGAGGACGACGTCAAGTGTTTGCAGGGAATCAAGGACTATCTGAAGGACCCAAACGGGAAGCTCTCCTCATGGGACTTCTCGAACACCTCTGTCGGAGTCATCTGCAAGTTCGTCGGCGTCACCTGCTGGAACGACCGCGAGAATCGGATCCTCAACCTCGAGCTCCGCGACATGAAGCTGGGGGGATCCGTCCCCCAGGCCCTCGAGTACTGCGGAAGCCTCCAGAAGCTCGATCTCGCCGGCAACGAACTCTCAGGTACGATGCCCTCTCAGATCTGCGACTGGGTACCCTACATCGTTGACTTGGACTTGTCCAGCAACAAGTTCTCCGGCCCAATTCCACCGGAGCTCGGGAAGTGCCAGTACCTCAACAACCTCGCGCTCGCCGAGAACGACCTCTCCGGCTCGATTCCGTTCGAGATCGCCAGTTTGGGCCGGCTGAAGAGACTCTCCGTCGCTGATAACCATCTCACGGGAACGGTCCCGTCGTCGCTGAGCCACTTCGACAAGGAGAGTTTTGATGGCAACAGTGGTCTCTGCGGGAAGCCCTTGGGGAGCTGCGGCGGGTTGAGCAAGAAGAATCTGGCGATTATCATCGCCGCCGGAGTTTTCGGCGCCGCCGGATCTCTTCTCCTGGCTTTTGGGCTCTGGTGGTGGTACCATTTGAGGCTGAGCAAGAGGAGGAAGAGAGGAGGATTTGGGGTTGGAGGAGATGGGGATTGGGCTGAGAGATTAAGGGCTTATAAGTTGACCCAAGTTTCCTTGTTTCAGAAACCGCTTGTTAAGGTTAAATTGGCTGATTTAATGGCTGCTACGAATAATTTTAGTCCTGAGAATGTGATTGTTTCGACTAGAACCGGGACTACTTACAAGGCGGATCTGCCTGATGGGTCGGCCTTGGCGATCAAGAGGTTGAATACTTGTAAGCTTGGTGAGAAGCAGTTTAGGATGGAGATGAACCGTTTGGGGCAGATTAGGCATCCAAATTTGACACCCCTTTTGGGGTTTTGTATTGTGGATGAGGAGAAGCTTCTGGTTTATAAGCACTTGTCTAATGGGACTTTGAACTCTTTGTTACATGGGAGTAATGGTGGTGATTTGGATTGGCCTACTAGGTTTAGGATTGGTCTTGGAGCTGCTAGGGGTTTGGCTTGGCTTCACCACGGGTGTCACCCGCCAATTATTCATCAGAATATATGTTCGAGTGTGATATTGATTGACGAGGACTATGATTCTAGGATAATGGATTTTGGGTTGGCAAGGCTCATGACTTCTGATTCGCACGAGAGTAGTTTTGTTAATGGGGATTTGGGAGAGCTCGGTTATGTGGCTCCGGAGTATCCTAGCACTCTGGTTGCTTCGCTGAAAGGGGATGCTTATGGTTTCGGGGTGGTGCTTCTGGAGCTGGTGACGGGACAAAAGCCACTTGAAGTGAACACCGGAGATGAGGGTTTTAAGGGGAAGCTGGTGGACTGGGTTAATCACCTGTCCAATACCGGTCGGATCAAGGATGTTATCGATAGGTCGCTCCTTGGGAAAGGACATGAAGAGGATATTTTGCAGTTCCTGAAAGTTGCTTGTAATTGTGTGGTTTCCCGGCCGAAAGAGCGGTGGTCCATGTACCAAGTATACCAATCATTGAAGGTTATGACCAAAGATCGTGGCTTCTCCGAACAGGATGACGAATTCCCACTTGTTTTTGGAAAGCAAGAAAATGATTAAATGTATCTTTGGAGTGAAGATGGGATAAGAATCCAGATGGTCGAAAGGACTTTCATCTTGAGGTAAGTTCTCAAATGCTCTGTAAGTAAATGGTTTGATATCCATTTTAACTTATTTTCCCATTTGTTAGTCTAGCACTGTATAATATAATAAACTATCTGAACGATCGGGTTCTGCGGTAAAGAAATTATTGTTATGCCCTTTATGATATGAAATTGCAGTGTTTTTGAGGCTCCATATGTTTATAATAAGCGTCTTGGACATATAGAAATTTAACTCAATACAAGGATGGCAAATGAACAGAACAATCTTTTGCATCACCAGGGCCTTCTAACATTAGAGAATCACAGTTTTGTATACATAAATGTTATTAAAAAAAAAAAAAGAGAGAGTATATTGCCTCGTCTGCTAATGGGGCCGAGGGACATTGAGCTTGACTAGCTGTTAGTAAAATAAGCGTGTGATTCAAATGCCGATCATTTCAATCAGTCTTCTTCATCAACTTTAGTTAAATTGTTATTTAGAGAGAGAGAAAAAAAATGGTAACTTTGGTGGATCGATTATGTCGTTATCTAGGCGATCTAGACTTAATGTTTATGACGAGGTGCTAAATGCTAGTTATGGCATCAAACCGAAGCTGTTCTTAGTTTGATACTCTGCCTGTGAATGTTTAAACCTTCTTCCTATTCTCATCTCTAGAACAGACAGAATCGACGTGCAAAATTAGTTAAAACATCCGGATTACGTTTTTCTTGAGGAAAACGTCTTTGTTAGGGGGTGTGTAATCTAAAACATAGGTCCCAGCTCACTGTGTTTTTATTTTAGTTTTTTATTTTCAAGAAAGAAAAGGAGGAAAAACTGATGCTGATGATTCTGTGCGTCTTTTGGCAACCCTGAGGGTGGTCCAAAATCGGTTACCGTTCTTTACGCTAAAATAAAGAAAGGAATGCCTGCCGTTTTCCGGACATATTGAGAGTGGCCGAACGTGAAGAATTTTTACCGACCGTCTGTGTTGAAGAATATTTTCACTGAAAGCAATTCTACATTACATGCTGTAAATTTTTAACTTGGAAATTGCCGTTGAAACTTTGATAGCCAAAACAACAGTATCTACCGTAGGAAAAAAGAAATAGTTCGACTAATAAATTTTACATATTAGATAATAATTAGCTTATGTTTACAACTTGTATAATGTCAAAGGAAGATATAATTAACGATGGAAAAGATTTAACAAATAAAATTTATCATAATCTGCAACCTAACCATTTTAGACGACAATGAAGACTAGAAAGGAAAAATAAGTTAGAGTTGACTGACCATCTGTGTTCTAGCCATAAGATGGCGTGTGTAATCGGGTTTCTACTAGTTTGACCAAAGAATTCTGCGTTCTCAACTTCTCATTCCAAAATCAGTGTGGAATTTGAATGGAAATATCCAATTCCAAACTGAGCATGCCTTTAGGTAAAAGCTAAAACCAGAGATGAAAGCTTCAAATTTGTTACCATGTAAGAGCTTTGAAAATACAGCAAGAGAAGCTGAATTTAGTGTGCCTGGTCATATTGGTGGGTAGATATTGATGTTGTACGTTGGATTTTGTTGTTTTTTTGTGTCCTCACTTGTTGAAACAACAAAATCATACATGGTGGCTGTGGAATAGCATGCGCACACAGGCATATATGGAGTCCATGTGAGGCAGGTTTGCAAATCTATACCTATACAATGACGGAGTCAGCCTATTGTGTCAGTAAGAACGTACATGATAAAGTTTTTAAGAGAGAGAAAATTGATTAAAAGAAAAATTCACGAGGGCAGAAGCCTCCACTTGACCAGAAATGGTTCCGCCCTTTTCTATACATTATTAAGAAATGTCAATCCATTGTACTGTTTTCATCCAAAACGGTTCGTTTTGGACAAAAATAGTATTTCTTTTTTTTTTTGGGTCCTTTAATTCTTTTTTTTTTTCACCCTAATTTTTTTTTTCATTTTGGTCCCTTTTAAATAAGTTTTTCTTTTTTTAGTCCTTCATTTCTTTTTTTCATTTTCGCCGTAAAATTTATCCATTTTTCATTTGGTCCCTTATAATGGTCTCTCCTTTTTTTTTTCCCTTACAATTTTAGTCCTTTTATCTTTTTGGTTCTTTTTTAAATTTTTTATTATTTTTGAATTTTTTTTCTTTTACACTTTTGCTATTAATTTGCTTTGCTTGTCTATCCCTTCTATATCTATAGCTATATATTAGAAAGAAAAAAAATTATTACTGTCGAAGCTTTTTTTTTCTTCTTTTTTTTTTTTTTTTTTTCACTATTTAGTCCTTTTTATAATGATCAAAAAAATTTTTTTTTCATTTTAATCTTTTAATCTTTTTTTTTTATGTCTCTCGTTTTTTATTCTCAGGTCTTTTTTTTTTTGTTTTGTTTTTTGTTCTTATTTTGTGGGTTTATTTTTTTAACTTATTATTTTAATTTTTTCTATGTAAAAATTTTTTCTCGAATATGTCTAGCATGTCCGAAGCACATAGAACGTTGAAAAAAAAGCTACTATTGTTGTGCAAAACGAAAAACTTTTTTTTTTTTGTCCTTCATCTTTCATTTTTTTTCTTTTGGCCCATTTTTTATTTTTTTCATTTTAGTCTTTTTTTTGTTTTCTTTTTTGTTTCTTTTGGCCCAATTTTTTTTATTTTTTTTCATTTTAGTCCTTTTATCTTTTTGATCTTCTTTCACGCCTCTTTTATATAAGTTTTAGATACTTGGTTGTTTTTTTTTTTTTTTGTTGCTTGTGTCTATTTTGTACGTATATATTTTTTTCCTACGTAAATAAATTTTCTCAAATATGTCCAATCATGTGTATTGCACATGCTTTAAACCAGTATATACATATACACACATATATATATATATCTATAACTATATATAGAAAGCACAACGTGCTTTACTGTGCAAAGCATTTTCATCCAAAACAGTATGTTTTGGACAAAAATGTTTTGTATTTGTTTTTTTAGTTTTTAATTTTTTTAATTTTTTTTATTTTGACCCAATTTTTAATTTTTTTACAATTTAGTCCTTAAATTTTTTTATTTTGGCCTAAATTTTTTTTATTTTTTACATTTAGTCCTTTTGTATTAGACAAAAAATGTTTTGCATTTACTTTTTAGTCCTTTGATTTTCTTTTTTAATTTTGGCCCAAATTTTTATTTATTTTTTTTACAATTTAATCCTTTTATATGTTGGTAATTTTTTTTTTCTATTTTAGTCCTTTTATCTTTTTTTTTTTTGGTATTTTTCCATGCCTTTCTTTTTTAATTTTTAGGTCCTTTTTTTTTTTTGTAATATATAGAAAGCACAATGTGCTTTACTGTGCAAAGCATTTTTGTCCAAAACAGTTCATTTTGGATGAAAATGTTTTGTATTTGCTTTTAAGTCCTGTATTTTTTATTTTCTATTTTTTATTTTTTATTATTTTGGGATATTTTTTTTACAATTTAGTCCCTTTTTAGTCCTTCGATTTTCTTTTTTTTCTTTTTATTTTTATTTTGGCCTAATTTTTTTTATTTTTTACAATTTAGTCCTTTTTGGTGTTAGACAAAAATGTTTTGTATTTACTTTTTAGTCTTTTGATTTCTTTTTTTTTTTTATTTGTCCCAATTTTTTAAATTTTTTTACAATTTTTATCCTTTTCTGTATTGATCAAATTTTCCCATTTTAGTCCTTTTATCTTTTTTTTTTTTTTCATGCCTCTCTTTTTTTTTAGGTCCTTTTTTGGTCGGTAAATTTATATTAAATTTTTTATATGTAGATAAAATTTTTCAATTGCATTTAACATGTTTATAGTACATACTTTAGATTAGGGTGTGCGTGTATATATATATATATGTGTGTGTATGTGTGTGTGTGTTTGTGTAAACACACGCACATGTAATGTTTCTAGTGACGTCAATCGGTATTGTGAGCAGAAAGGAAACGTGTTTGGGCCATGAAGTCATCTGTATAAGCCACTAACCACTGTTACCAGTGGTGAATGGGTTAAACCACTAAATTCCTCGTTTAATATGATTTCAAGTAAATGACTTATTAAAGGGAAATTTCAAGTAAATGACGGGCAAGTCACCTCATTTTACTTAATAATTGAGATTCATAAATTTACTTTAGTCAGTAAATAATATATGTTGATTAATTTTAACCCATAAATATGAGATTATCAATTAGTCTTGGGCACTTAATATGAGATTACCAAAAATGATCCTTTTTTTTTTTTCCCAGCCCAATTTTTTTTAAAGCACCCAAGCGAATTACTTAAGTTATTTGAGTAAAGATAAGTTTGGTACTTCCACTCTAGTTAGAGTTTTCCCAATAGTCTTTTTCTTAAAAAAAAAAAACCCAATTTTACTATTCACATAACCAAATCTATCTTTTTTTCCCAAATATAATTTTAAAAAATATTTTTTCAAAATGAGATTATTTTTTTCTCAAAAAAAGATCTATCTTTTTAAAAAGATTATTTTGTCTTTTTCTTAAAAAAAAACCAATTTTACTATTCACAAAACCAAATCTATCTTTTTTATTCTCAAACAAATATAATATTAAAAATTCATAACTTTTTTATTTGAAGTCGAAATGAGATGATTTTTTTAAACTACATAGAATGATGAGATAAATAAAATAAGATCTATATTGTTATTTTTTTTTTCCAAACACATTTCAAGTCTTTACACTTTTTAACTATCATAATTTATTTTTGACTAATGTACATTTTCAAATATTCACTTATTTTCAATCAAGACATTTTCGAAATACTAACTCCAATTAGTGTTCCAAACACCTCCTAAGCGATCAGATTGTTAAATTTAAATAGAGTGAAAAGAGAGTTAAGAAGACAGGAAAATTGGAATAATAGATCCAAGCTCATTATGAAAGGGCTGTTTTAACACGTGGGAGCAAAGTTTTAAGAGCTACTATGACCGTTTAGAACCGAAGGACCACCCTACACAAGAGGCCTACTTCGTGGCCTCCCATGATTTTTGTTAAATCCATGCTTTCTAGGACCAGCGTTTTGTACTTGGAGAGTACGAAAAAGTTCTGTTGCAAGCTTGACGCAAGCTTTGGCTATTGGCTAAGCCTAGAAGGGCCTGTTTTTGTGTTACCATAGACGCTCGTCTTACAAATTAACTCGCTAATGATAAAAGAGTGTTTGGTAAATGAGATTTGGCATCAAAAGCACAAAATCAGAGCCATATTTGTTGTCCATAAACAGATAAACTGTTGAGAAAGACAGTGGCCCGACCTTCATGCATCAACGCGCGAGCTATTCTTGATCAACATGGCTTAAAGCCTTAAAAATACATGGGAGCTCGTCGTTATGATTCGAAAAAAAAATATCTATCAAGCAATGTTATATACTTTTATTCAATATGATTTAACGTAGAAAAACATGCACTATGAAAACGAAAACTCTAAAAAAAATGACGGTTTGAGGGGGGTAAGAACTTGTACTTGGTTACATTGAGGAAATTGCACGGGTTGAGAATCTTCCTTTTTTCCCATGGAACAAAAAGGGGCTCTAGTTTTGAATCTCACACCTTACTTTGGACCGAGTCTTTTGTTCTCGAACCAATCAAAATCAAACCAGAAAAAGGAGGACCCCCCTCCCAAAAAAAAAAAAAAAAAAAAAAAGAGAAAAAAAAGCAAAAGATAAAGAAAAAGCAAGGGCCAGGGATAATCCTTGACCTTTACTTTGTTCTCTTTGGACTGATTCCATATCATTCAGTCATTCACCGTTTTAACTCCAAAGGCAAATGTGATATATCTGTTTATTAAAAAATAATAAAAAAATACGGTATGTTTAAAATAACCTTCTTTAATAAGAAATTGCAATTATTGGCAAAGTTTTCCGGTTAAAGGTGACACCAATCAAGGCTATATTGTTTTTGTCATCGGTCGAAGAGTACCTTTAATTTCGATGGGAGGGAATTTGCTTTATCGCGAAGCACGAGCCACAAAAAACGCCACTTGAATTTGAAGAAAAAAAGGGAAAAAAAGAGAGTTTTTACGATAGGAACTGCCCTACATAAGACGTGATATAAAAGAACTCTTATTTGTTTATAAGTTATATTGTTAAAAAGTTTAACGAACGTCTTATCGAAAATTAAAAAGTACATTTCTTAATGTCAAAAATTCTACAGAAAAAAAAAAAAAAAGCCAAAAGATTTTGGAAAGGCAAAATAGAGAGAGACAACAAAATGATGAAAATGTTTACATGTGACAAAGCTTACACCAGTTGATGCAGGGGCCAAGACTAGAACCTTTCTCGAGGAACGCTTTGAAAAATTGCTTTTTTTTTTTTTTTTTTTTTTTGCTCTGAATGAAAAATTACTTATAGTGTAAACTTTGTCTGTTTTTTCCAGTGCAAAAAAGCAAAATACTTATCCATTAAAAATCTTTCTCCAAAGCATATTTACTAGACAAGGCAAATTATCTCCACTTTTTTTTTTTAATCTTTTTTCTCAAGGCTGTTTTTGAACATATCTCTCTCTCTCTTGCTTGGCCATTTACAACGAGTTTAAAAAGGTTCTTAACAATATCCGCATATCTAAGGGAAAATTTGTATGCTTTAAAAAGCAAAAAATATTACTGAGCTTAATTTCCAATCAATAAATAATCACTCCACAAAAAAGGGGAAAAAAAAAAAAGGCCTAAATCCTAGAACTCTCACAATACAAATATTACTGACTAACTCATGCATACTCAGACCCCAAAATGTAACAATTCATAAAGTGGAAAACATCCCAGCTTCTATTCTTCTAATATTGCCTGATTGGTGGACCTAAAAATTATTATTAGGAAAAAAAAAAAAAAAAAAAAAAAACCATTTGCCTGCCACACAATGTTTTCATTCTTCATCAAGTACCTGATAACACATTTTCAGGCACCAGGTGGTTGTCTGGTCTTCACTGCTTTCCTGCGCATAAGTATGAGAGCACAATATTTTATGGAAATCTGTGAGAGGAAATTGTATGAGAACTACTTTGTTTTGGGAAGTTGCCTATTTTTGCATGCTGAAACGATACATATATATATATATTTATATATTTATATATAAGATTTGATGAAAAAAAAAAAAAAAAAAAGAGAGAGCTGGAGTTTGCAATACATGTTTCTTTTCCATATTTAAAAGTTGTGTCCAATTCTCTGTCCCAAGGTCTTTTTTGTGTGTTCATCAAAATGTGTTCATCAAAATAAGAGAAAGTTTGATGACATAAAGAAAACTTTTCTTTTGATAAAGAGTTGTTTTATTAAATGTTTCATGACTAATTGGATTTGGGGCATCGGGTTAATTGGGAGGAATAGTTTTCTTAAGTTTAATGCTTCTTAGTCTTTCTTTAATGTCCTAAATTGAAGCAATTTCCATACTAGCACAGACAGTGGAAGAAAAACATCTCACCCCAAAAAAAAAAAAAAAAAATTCCTCCATTTAGAACAAGATTGCACATATGGAAGTGTACAAAACATCTATGAAATCCACTGTCACATCTGATATCCAAATTGAGGGGAAGGGGAAAAAATGAAACAGAAACTAAAAGATCAGACATTTTGTCCCCTCTTGAAAAATGCAAGCCTTTCCGGAATTAAAACTTGGAAAAATTCACTGAATCATTCTCAACTTCCTAAAATAAACACATTGAGATTCTTAAATATATATATATAGATATATATATATAAAAGAAAAGATACTGACCTGTTGTGAATGGGATCAGGACCATTAGGTACTCTTCTCTTGCTGACATAGTTAAAGAAATTAGAGTTGCCATGAAGAGCAACTCTGCCTCTTCCATTCCACTTCCAATGCTTCAACATTTCGTTAGATGTGGCGACGGTTAAGGTGACCGTTTTCGCGGCGTGATCGGCTATAATCCCGGCGAAGAGAAACCATAAAGCAACAAAGAACACGAGAGCTCCGACAAAAACCCTCAAGACCTTTCCTCTACTACTACTACTACTACTACTACTACTCCCCATTACTCTTTCCCTCTTTTTGTCCATATGACTTAAACTGATAATTCAAAGAACATTATCGGCAAGTGGAAAACAAGGAGATGAGGACAAAGTGAAAGTGGACAGCCGACCCAAGAGCGAGTTAAAACAAGCAGAAGAAATTGAACCGGAAAAATCTAAAACAGTACGGAGAAAATTTTATCACTTTGAGATTTTTTTTGTGTGTTTAAATTGGCTGGCAAAGAGAAGCCGGATTCTATTAACAGGCTAAATCGGACAAGAGGATATCCTCTTTATTTGTGAGACAGAGGAAAAGGCTAAATAAACAGAGGAGTTTAAAATTTCTTTTTCACTTTATTTTTGTGTGTTTGAAGTGGTCCCCATAATTTCTCCCTCTTTCTCTCTCTCTATTTTTTTCCCCCCTTCTCTTTTTGTCTTCATAAAGAAAAGTCCCGCAACAGGGCGATCAATGTCTGCATTCCAAGCCCCGCAGAAGTTCATAGGAATGTTAAATAAGCTTAATGTACTGACGGTAGAAGGCACGAGTATGAGATCGAGAAAAAATAAGCATTTACATTTTAGACTCTCAAAACTATTATATCTTTTAACAGCTGAGACCTACTACAGTCATCTTTTATTGTTAGGTCTGGCGATCCCCAGATTCTCTCTCTGATTGCTCGGCCTCAAAGGCCTTCAAGATGAGGAACTAGTAGGTCCCATCAAGTTTAACTTCTAGACAATTATTGATGGAAAAAGAACTCGTCATATTTATAAGCCACTTGAATTCCTCGTCTGGGACAAGTTTGTGCATTTTCATGCTGCAGCTCTAAGAAGGACCTTTCTACAGTAAACGAAAGATATAAGAATGCGGTGGCCAGATGTAACAGTGACACAAGAGAGAAGAGGCAGCCGAATTATTGGACTGCTTGGTTCCAATAATTTTTAATGACGTGCCATGGAGCTCTCACTCTCACAACACACGTACGCTTTTGTTTGCTATTCAAATAAGGGAATATGTTCGACACAGTTTCTTGGTTTTTCTTCTTCTTCTTTCTTTCTTTTGGTTCTCTTCTATTTAAAAAAAGAGAAAAAATGTGTGAAACAAAATAATTGACTGTGGAGGCTAGCTCTACCAAGTTTTCTTGTTAGGTAAGTATCTACAAAAAAAAAAAAAAAAAAAAAAAAAAAAAGGTGTAAAGCTCTCAAATGGTTTTAAACGAGCTTCAATATAAAACAATCAACTGCGGATAAATTGTTGTTTTAATAAAATCAATTCTTTAGTGAAGAATAACTTTTTATCGTCCCCATTTGTCCCCATAGTCACTTCTATCATATTACTACAAGACATAAAGCGTATAAAATGTCACATAGAATATTCATCAGAAAAAAAAAAAAAAAAAAAGTGACGGTCTGCAAAAACTTTGAACTAGTACGACCCAACAAAAAATGAATCTGCTAGATCATGCAAAAGGATGCAAGTGTAGAAAAGGGCGTATATGCAAATTTGTTATATACCAAATGCAGGACTAAAACTTTGGCAAGAGAATAAGTAACAATTTTATTTAGCAACTAAAAAAAGAAAAAGAAAAATTGAATTGCATTTGTTGTTGTTATCATTATTATTACTATTATTGTTATTATTATTTGCTGAAGGAAAGGGATTCATGGATGTTGGCCCTGCCACCTCTTCGCTTCTTCATATTTAAGAGCACCCAAAAACAATATAAGGGTTCGAACCTTAAACCTCTTCCTTAGTGAGAGTATAAGGAACGAGCGAGTCTCCATTAGAATGATAACACGACAATTTGAGACGAGGGTGGTTTTTCGTCAACCCACCGTGAATAAAATTACTCTTCATACTTGCCTCATTAAATCGTTTAAATTGGCAGGGATGGATCCAATGTGGATTCAATAAAAAATAAAAAGTAAAACATACATACATATAAATACATAGATATGTATAAGAATTGAAGTTAAAATAAATGAAGATTATAATTTTTAATTTTTCATATAGTCAGTATGCTAAAGTTTTATACTTAAAATTATGTATTCACACACACAAAAAAAAAAAATGCTTAAGATTATATATATTACAGATCATCATGTATAATATTTTTAATACAAACATACTATATACAAACGGAGACTAAGGTAAGCAGGGACGTAGGCGGCAGGCACATAGTCCTGGGGACTTAAGCCCCACTCAATTTTTTATTGTTTATCTTTTTATATATTTATTTGATTAAATTTACAAATAGCCCTCTAAAAAGTAAAATTTTCATTTCATTCTTCTCAAAGTTAAAAACTTCTAGTTATCCGTCCATAACTTGTAACCCACGACATGTCACATTGGGTCCCCCTCCATTGGTGGATTTACTATGAAATTTTTTGTCCTTTCAATTTTACCTTATATTTTATCCTCACTAAAAAAAAAAAAAAAAATCTTATACAGTAATTACTTTGTCCCCCACTAAAAAATAAAAAATTCTTTCATAATCTCATTAAAATTAATTCTATAAAGAAAATTTATAATTTTTCTATTTTGCTCTTATTAAAATTAAAAATGCTCATATTAACATACTAAAATTAAAACTTCATACATAGCCCCTATTACTAAAATTTATTTTATCTTGAAAAAAAAAAAAATATATATATATATATATATATATATACACCTTCAATGAAATATTTTCCTGCTTCCGACACTCCCTTTCCCGAAGGTGGTTAATGGATTAACCATAGAATTACCGTCTCTAGCCTCCATCGTTTCTGTCCACCGCCAGCCCCAAGGCACTGCATTTAATATGAGGAAGCAAAAGAAAAGAAGATTGAGAAGTGATAGTTGAAATAAAAGAACCAGACACATCAACATCGGAATCACCCTTTTCCTTAAAAGAAAACGCTCTGAAAGTGACAGTTGGGGGAGAGAGGCCTGGGTACCAAGATGTGCGGGACCCACTAAGATGCTTTTGCTAACGTTCACAGTGAAGAAGACGTACGCAGAACCTCAATTGTCAGTACTAATTAGTAACTCAGTTGCTTGAGAAATCCGAGTTTAAAAAAAAAAAAAGAAAAAAGAAAAAAAAAAAAAAAAAAAGAAGAAGAAGAAGAAGAGGAAGAGCTGATCATATCTAAGAACCTTGATTTGCTGTCAAGAATTGTTTGGTACGGTTGGTCCCACTAAAGAAGAATATCATTTTTGTTCAAGTGTACTATATGACTAGAGGATATGTCGAATAATCTCGAAGAGAATTATGTGTTCATGTTTGGTTGGTGAATCCGCCGTGAAAACTTTATCGAAAAAGAAGAGTAGTCTTATCATCGACTTATAAAATGTCCAGCATAAGGATACCATATACTTGTGCAGATAATTTAAATCTCATGTACTTGAGCATGACGCTTGGTCCTAATGATCCAAAACAATATTGTCCCTACACTTTGTTACGCAATGTAGTATGTGATATGTATGTCATCTTCTTTTATTTATTTTATTTATAATTTATTTTTCTGACCAGAAGAATGAAAAGAATGTGGAATGGGCTCATCAAATTAATATCAAGCCCGCATGTATTTCTTTTTTCTTTTTTCTTTTTTCTTCTCAAATTTTATCTCAAATAACCAAATAATTCACCCAAGTTGCACCTCAATAAGAATGCTTTTGAAGCCAAGCAGAGAGAGAGAGAGAGGGAAATGACTATTTGTGATGTCATGCTAATAAAACCGTTTTGTAATAAGAAGATAATCATGCAAATTGTTGTTTATGGGGGAGCCAAACTGCATGCAATTCTTGCCTCTTCTTTCAAAATGTTCAGTTTGCTGTTTTTTTTTTTTTTTTTTTAATTTATATTTTAAATTTATTTTATATATATATATGCAAAGCGTTGGAGTTGCATACATAATTCACCTTTACATCTCTCATCACTCTCTTTCTCTCTCTCTCACTCCCTCACAATGGGAAGGCCACCTTGTTGTGATAAATCCAATGTCAAGAGAGGCCTGTGGACTGCAGAAGAGGATGCCAGAATCCTTGCTCATGTCTCCAAACATGGCGTCGGGAACTGGACCTCAGTTCCCATGAAAGCAGGTTCGATTTTTCCTTTTCTTTAATTTCATGGCCTATATACATATATATATATATGTATATATTACAGCTAAAACATATATTTCTAATTTAGTTATTTAAAAGAGTTTGTTTTCAGGACTCAATAGATGTGGGAAGAGTTGCAGGCTTAGGTGGACTAATTACCTCAGGCCTGACCTCAACCACAATGACTTCACTCCTCAAGAAGAAGAACACATTATCAACCTTCACCAAGCTATAGGAAGCAGGTTTTCACCTTTTTCTTTCTTTTCTTTTTCGGTTTTTTGGTCGGAAAATTCGTAGAAAGTTGATTTCAAGTAAAATTTATTTTGTATTATTATTATTATTGTTATTTTGGTATTTGAAATTGAGTCCTAAACCAATTTAGAAATTATCTTTCTCTATCAAACTTTTTTTTTTTTTTTTTTAAATGTAATGCAGGTGGTCTCTGATTGCGAAGCAACTACCCGGAAGAACGGACAATGATGTCAAGAACCACTGGAATACCAAGCTGAGGAGGAAGCTTTCCAAGATGGGAATTGACCCTATAACACACAAACCTATTTCTCAGATCCTTTCAGAATATGGAAACATTAGCGGCCTAGCGAATTCTGGAAACCACATTGCCTCTCGGAGCCTGGACAACAATTTTATCCCGAAATCGGAGTCATCATCAGTCATCAGAGGTTTCCCACCTCCCAATATGATCATAAGTCCTACAATGGAGCAAGTTCCGAGCAATAATTCTTTCTCTAGTGCTTTTGAACCCTTCATTGAAGTTCTTGAGTAAGGTCCAAGTAATCAATAATGACACTGTCCAACCACACTTCTTCAATGAAGTAACCTCCTCTTGCTCATCATCATCCTCTCCTCATGTCACACCTTCTTCTTCTTCCCTTAATTGGAGCGAGTTTCTTCTCCTTGACCCTTCCGAGTTCGCGGAAGAAACTCAGGAGGAAGAACAAGAGAGTGAGTTGCAGGGTCTACTGTCGTCAACAGACGCCGCGGCAGCACAAGAGTTTGCTAATGGAGGTGACCAATTTGGTGAACAATTTCTTGGAGGTCAAGGAAACAACAAGACTGAAAATTCCTCCCCGAATTCATTTGTGGACACTATCTTGGATCGCGATAGCGAGTTGAAGGCGGCATTCCCTGAATTCTTGGATGGATCTTTCGAATATTACTGCGCGTACTTGGACGACAGACACTTTTCGGCCTAGTTGAATTATGTAAGAGTAGCTAGCTTCGTATCAGTACTCTTTCTTATTACTATAATTATAAAATAATAATAATAATAATAATAATAATAATTGGAATAGGCTTTAGATCTTGTATCACAAGCAATACCAAAAGGAACGACGGCGATGGCGCAACAAAACTAATAGATTTAATGTAATTTGACGTTTGGAATAATGGGAGCCATTAACTTTAGTAGTTACATTTCTAATTCTAGGTGAAATGAAAATTCTTTATTTATATATGGGGACAAAATTATTAAATGGAACCAAGAAAAAAAAAAAAAAGCGTTATTCTATAAGGGGCAATGGATGAGAGAAGAACCGCAAAGCTATAACATATTACCAACAAACTCATCCTATATTTTAGCATCCAATGATACGAATTCTGACATCCAAATCTAACGGCTAGAAGTATATGTTAAAAAGAAAAGAAAAGAAAAGAAAAGAAAAGAATGGAATTTACTTTGAATAAAACTAATGAATCAAAGGCTTCCTCTACAGTTTCATTCAATCCATGAATCTCGTCCACTTATTTTTCAGATTTACATGTTAACCAAAAAATTCAACTCAAAACAGAACAGCCTTCTTTTCCTTATAACAAAATTTGGGGCAAAGACCAACCAAAGGCTCAAAAAGAACAATGCAGCTTTCCAAAAAAATAATAATAATAAAAAATAAAAACGTTCTGGTGGTTAGGAGAAAGAGTTAAAAAAGAAAGTGAGAGAAAACGATCAAAGAAACATTACAAAATTCTAGAGAAGAAACATTCATCGGTTCATGGCAATGACTACATTGCAAAGATCTTCCGTTTCTTTTAGAAGACAGGGCTCGTCGGGTCGCATTTGGGGCGATCGCCTTCAAGTTCAGGCATCGGATTCCAAGGCCTCCCATTCCTCGTTCAGACTCAACAAAAGAGTGGAGGGACCTCTCACAAGTCTTGAAAGAAAACAAGAAGGCAACTTCCACGGACCGAAGAAGGTTAGCTCGTCAAGACGTTCTAATGGAGATCAAAAGGTCCGGAAATGTTCTTTCTCCGCCCTCTTTGGTCGATGCATGGGGTCTCCTACAGCTTGATCAAAGCCTCTCCGATCATAATTTTCATTGTAAAAGTTCCATTTTCTCCCATTTCCTTGGCTTTTCGATTACGAGAGCCCGAATGTGTGAATTTCAAAGAGCTAAATTTTCATTGTTGTAGCAATAGAATGCCTTGGAACGACCAAAGTCCAAAGGTGTGTGATTATTTTAGATATTTGGTTTTCTTGGATTTAAGTCCATACTCTCGATCTCTTGTTTATTTTCAATGACTCCTAATTCAACCCAACGCTCATACTTGGATGATTAAAATCATTCAAAGTATGTGAAACTCACTAACCCGAAAGAATTCATGATAATTGTATTGCGTTAAGGCACCATATATATATATATATATATTTTTTTTTTTTTTTCCTTTTGGCACCTTGGGTAATTAATATTGCATCAAATCTATCTTTAAACTCAGCCATCTTTAAATGACAAGGATTTTCTAGGTTAATATTCAAACCTACGTGATAAGATGGGGGGTTCTTCACGTAACACTATCCTCACATGATAAAAGACGGACTCCCAATTGGGACCCAATTATATGAGACATCCAACTAATATCGTTGGTGTTAAGTTGTGAAGGTTAATTATTAATCTGATACAAAGACGAAATGCGAATTCAACAAAATTTTATTAATGATGCTTTGGGAATTTCACATTGTAATTTCCTTTTTCCCGGTCAATATTTGTTAAATTTTCTTTCTTTCTTTTTCTTTTTTTCTTTTCTTTACAATGCAAGCTTTCTGTGAAAAAAGAAATTAAAAGGACAAAAAAAAAAAAAAGGGATAGGTATAAGATTGTGACGTGAAGATTTTTGTAATCCTTGCTGGTCCCAGCCTTCTTTCCAGGAAAGAGCTGTTCCTCTGGATTATTTACTTTACTCGGCAAATAGTTGGTCCGCGGTCTCATTTTCCAAGAAAATTTGTTGGGTGGTACTTGGAGAAAATGACTGATCAACCAAAGAAATTAGCACGAGCGAATTCTGTTCTCCTATCTCATTTAAGGTTCTTTTGGAACGCGTTTAATAGAATTTTTACTTTTGTTTCTGACCACTAGAAGAAAAGAAACAAAAACTGTGATTTTTCAGTAAATATTTAGAACCAAACAACTTTTGAGATTAAAATGATTTTTAAAATATTATAATAAGCACTTTATAATGTCTTTTTTAAATTTTGTTACAAGTTTTAAAATCTACTTAGAAGAGCTTTTGCTAGAAGTTATATTTTTTAGTTTTGATAAGAAAGACTGCTAAAGACTGAAAGCTCTAATGACAGATCATCTAAATATTTCCAAAAGCAGCTTCTGAGAAGTCAAAAGCAGCTTTTAGGAAGTTCTGTCTCAGTCCACTATAGAACAACAAAGTAAAGAATAAAGACAACATAACAGTCCAATAAAACGGCACAGGAATTTGATAATTCCTTTTTTTTTTTTTGGTACGACTGAGTCATTTAGTTAAAATGACTATTTTACGACCATTTTCATCACATCGAGATAGAAATGGAGAAATCACATAAACTTTCTTGCTTCTTATTTCACTTAATTTGGTGAACATGACTGTACATTCGGATATATATGTACAAATGAATGAAAAATACAATAAATCTGAAGGAACAAAGAAAATTGGCTGCCGAGTGCCGACATACAACCGAGGCGCCATATCAATTAACAAGGCATCCTGTTTTTTCTCTTCATTAAAAAAAAAAAAAGAAAAAAGAAAAAAAAGAAAAAAGAAGAAGAAGAAGGGTTTCAAATGATCTTCAAGCACTTACTGGAATATGAAGGCTTATGACTCAAAAACCGAGTTGATGATAATTAGTGTAGTCAATCTCATTCAGGCGTACACAGCACAACATATGCTCCGGCAGATCCTCTGCCTTGTTCCCCTATTTCAAAAGGACAAACATCATCACATATGGATCTCAAGGATGCCATGCAAATGATTCAGTACCTGAATCGACAACTAAGTGAAATCCGTTACCTGAATTGTCAGACCAAAGTCCAAGATGCATAGCTTCAACCTGTCGTGGAATGCTTCGATGCCTTTTCTCGAAATGTAGCTGAATCGATGCATATCCAGATCGATCTCAAAGTAGTTTTCTCCCTGTAGGATTGTGAAAAAGTGTTAGCGTTAGATTACACTATTTGTGTTAAGAGTGTACTATCAAGTGTTTAAAGAAAAATTTACCAAGTAAAACTCATGTTGAGGACGTGAAAGAACTGGTTTTTCATTGTAAGCATTCATTAGCTTCTTCTCAGCTGTACTTAAATGAAGATCCTCTGTATTTGCCACTCGGCCCAGGATTTTCAATCTTTCTCTAAAGGGTGCGATGGTATCAACGGGAAAACCTTTAACCCTTTCCACTTCATCATTGATAAATTTCTGTCAAGGAAGAAACGAAATAATCTCAGCAAACTGTCATATACCAATGTTAAAACACAAAAACAAATTCGTAACGATACCATAAGAAAAAAAAATGTAGCTAAAATAGGAATAGAGAGCCATGGTTTCATCTTACAGTGATATTATCGTGGAAATTAGGTGGAAGATCTTTGGAATAACTTTCAGAAAGATTAAAGTACATAACCAAACTCATTCCTTCTCCATCATTTTCGCCTTGAAATATGGTAGCAGAATATAATGGCACCTGCAAGTTACAAAATCACATCTTTAAATATATATATATATATATATATAAACAAATTTTTCGAGAACTATAGATGGTTAAAAAAAAAGGAATATGGTTTCATCCAAATATACAAAAAGCAACCAACATCAGTATAACTTTGGAGCAGTGTTCATCCAGCAATATATACCTGAACATTTACAATTAGAATAGAAGGGGCATCTCCAGATACAGGCTGAGAAGGAAGTTCCACAAAGCGAGCAATATGATGAATTTTCCTCGGGCATACGAAAACATCAACACCGAAAGGATAAAACGCCGCGCAATTTGGAGCAAAGTCTTTCTTTTTATCTCTGCAACCAAATCAAGAGTTCGTGCAACAACAATATCAGGCAATAACATCAAAATGCTCCATCTGACCAATGACTTTGTGATCAGAGCAAATTAAATGTATAATAAGGATACAAAATGGAAGCAGATATTCTCACCTAAAATAGTTTTTCCCTCTGACTTTAAAGGTGCTTGGCTTAATTGGCAACCAACAATCTGGAATTCTTTTCTCTATCGGGCAACGAGGAACTGTAGAACCCGCTTTTGGCCTTTGCAGAAGCCCCTTGGGTGAAACTAGGACAACAGAGAAAACATCAATATGATCATACTGCTGGACATTTTTACCCTCAAACATTTGTACATTATTTCTTTCTTTCTTTTTTTTTCAATTTTTTCAGTTTGCAAATGCGTATCTAAATCAAAATATACCCAATTAGGGAGAACAATAAGAAAAACACTGGTGATCTTATCATTCCATAATAAACATCAGTGATTCTCATTCAAAAGGATATTAATTCTCATTCCAAAAAAAAAAAAAAAAAGTCGTGTTAAATGCAATACTCACTTAATGCAAGATCAGAGTGTTGTCCTTCTCTCCATTTAAAGGAAAGTTTTGAGGGCAGTTTCTTCTTTAAACTTGGAGGACCTGGGCTTACTGGTCTTCTCTTGTCAATTGTGGGGGCTGTGGAAGCAAGACAAGGCAAGCAATTATTCGGAAGAAGTCCGCAATGAACCAATGGCGGCGTGGCTCCATCTCCTCTGACACTTTCATCAGCACAAATGGTAGACACTTCATCCAGATTAACAGAACTAGACTCAATTCTCTCATTGTTTTTGTTCGATTGCTCCCTTGGTTTGTGATTCTCCTGCTGGCCGTCCGAGTGAACGACGTCTTGAGTCTGAGTGCTTTCGCCAAGCTCCTTATTTCGGGAAAAAACCCTCGGCGACGAAATGCTTAATCTGGATGAGCTTTCGTAGCCATTAAGAGATGAAGAATCTGCACATTTTTAATCAGCACATGAATTTCCCCAAAAAAAAAAAAAAAAAAAAAAAAAATCTTTGGTGGTACTCAAAAACCACATACCCTCTCGAACGCTATAGAAATCATCCTCCAATTCGGATTCAACAACCGAAGTACAATCAACCCATGAAACGTCCGTACTTGCTCTTGCTGTTCATCAATAGAACCCAGAAAAAAAAAAAAAAACCCAAATAAATATTCAGATGATTCAAGTTCCTATCTTGGGTAATAAAAGAAAACAAAAAATAAAATCTACTACTGGAAACTAATGCACACAAGACAACAACGTTCATTCACAACTTTCCAAATTAATGAAAGAAAAACTCATCTTTTTCAACCTATTTTCTTTCCCATTTTCTTATTCAACTACCCAGGAAAAAAAAAAAAAGGACTTAAAACAGCAAATCAGATAAAATAGAAGAAAAAAAAAACCTTGAAATGGCGGATTAGAGTAAGATCGATTCAAGGACGAAACACGTCCCTGAAGAGTTCTTCTTCTACGGAACCTCCTCTTCTTCGATGACAAATCCAATTTCCTTCCCACGCACTCTTTTGGTCTCGAAACGCAACCTCCCATCGTCTCTATCCCTCTCCTGTTCTCTTTCTCTCTCTAAAACTCTCTTCTTCTTCTCGTCAAAATCCTTTTTTAAAATCACCTCTCAGTCCATAATAAGCTGCTTCGTCTTTCCCACTCATTTTATTTTCTTAATCGTTAAACAAAAGAAAATGATGACTGTTTAATTTGCTTTCCCACCAAAAAAAAAAAAAATTACCAAAAAAAAAAAAACTTTTATAATTAATTTTAGAGCTAATTGGTGGATCGGTCCCTGAATTTTAAAGTAGATGAGAGTTTGATATCTAAACTTTATTTTTTTAGTAAAAGTACCCTTGTATTTTTAAGTAGGTGAGATTTTGATTCTTAATATATTTTTTGTTGTTAAAATACCCCTTAACTCTTAATTAACTCTTAAAAAAATGTGTGTTTTAGTCGTTATGTTAAATTTTAGACTTAGATGGGGATATGATGATGGCGTGATTCCGATTGAGGAGGTCATACAGATATTTATTTTGAACAAAAGTATTCTATTATCCTAAAAAATAAATAAGTTCAAAGCAATATCCAATAAAAACTATCTTTATAAATTGAAAAAAAAAACTCACAAATCTTTATAAACAAAAAATAATAATAAAGAGAGGGAAAAAAATGTTTATTGTGAATATACAAATTAGTATAAAATAAAAGGCAACAAATAAAAACCATATTTTATTTTTCTATTCGTGAAAATTTATTTATTTTTATTACTCATGATTTGTTATTTTTTTTAATTAACAAAAGATTATTTTTTTGTTGAGGATGTTTTGAACTTATTGAATTTTTAGGATAATATAGTATTTTTGTTCCAAAAATGAAGTTATTTGTCATTTTTTACTAGTTAACACGACCTCCTCTACTAATGTCAATCTACCGTCATACACTACCCTCCTTCAACAAAATTAATAAAAGGATCAAAATACATATTTTTTGAGAATTCGTGATATTTTAACCAAAAAAAAAAAAGATTAGAGATAAAACTCTCATCAATTCAAGAGTTCGAAGGTATTTTTATCAAAAAAACAAAATTTAAAGATCAAACTTTATTTACTTAAAAATTCTAAGGACCAATCCAATAATTTATTCAAAATTTTATCTCACATTAGTGGAGAATTAGTTAGATTCTCTCTTTCCCGGCTTCGAAACTCGGCAAAGTCTGCTGAGTAACGGGGAAAAGTCAAACTACAAGCCCAGTTAATTTTTTTTAATTAAAATAGACTCTACCTATATCTACCCGTGACTCAATAGAGTTGGGCCCACGCGCAAATACCATTGCGATCGGACGGCCAAGAAGCTGTCTATGTTGGTGGGATATTTGAAAAAAGCGCGTGGGTAAATTGTGCTCGAGAACTAATACCGTGGCCTGTGGACAGAGTTCCGTGCACGATGTCGTTTAATGTTTCGAGTGTCAGTTCTGAGTACGTGTCCGAGATCTTAGCTGTCGGTAGCACGTGTTTTAATTATTGGCTCTTGCACAAACTTCTAGAATTACGACCGAGTTTTCATCATTCTTTCTTTTAAAAAAACAATAATAATTATCTTCAATGGGAAAATGGGCCAAAAATGGGCCTCAGCTATCACTTTTTGGGCTTTAATCTTAGTCCAGAACTCTACTCGGTCCAGATAGAATTTTTTTTTTAATTAAATAAAAGCTAAACGGAGTGTTGCGGCGAGATTGAGCTTAGGTTTGAGCTTCGACAATGGCGGTTTCTTCGTTTCCATCACTACACTCGCCGAAACTCAATTATAATTCTTCAAACAATGGATTATCTTCTTCTTCTTCGACTACTGTACCTCTCTTCAATGTCCACTCCAGGTCAAGCAGAGGTCCAAGGCCATCCACCACTATCGTCTTCTCTTACAGTAAATTCTTGAACTCGAATTCTTGGTTTCAATTTTCGCTTTTATGCGTAAGTGATTCATTTTTTAGGGTTAATTTTAGAAAAATCGGGGAATGGAACCGGAACGGTTAGCGAGGAGGCGAAGAGAGTATTACGAGAGCGGTACGGTTTCAACCCCGACGAAATGTTATCCGACGAACCTTCTCCCAAGGTCATCCCTAATCTCTATATCTTCGAATTTTTTGTTGTTTGAGCTTCGAATTGGTTTATCAATGGAGTTTTGGTGGTTTTAATTGCGGAATTTTAGACTGGAAGGAGAAAGCAGCTGAAAAATGCAGGAAAAGGCAAGCAGGACGGAGTAGAAGAGGATACAAAGCCGCCTCGAACTACTCATAAACTTCTTCAGGTTTGCATTTTTCTGATTGAAATTGCAGCAAAGTCTGTGAAATCTAAAATTTTTGTTAGTTGTAAATGGAAAGGTCGTTTGAAATTTGTTGGCCAATGTAGGTGCTTGGAGGAAAGGCTCGGAGGAAGAAATTGCTGTCTCCGAGGGGGATGGATGTTCGCCCGATGATGGAGGTTGTCAAAGGCGCAGCCTTTGATATATTACAGGTAAAGGTTGAGTCTTTTATCTATTGATTTTTTCCACATTTTTTGAATATCTGTTTGCTTGCCAAATTATTTTTCTTATTAAAATAATTAAGGTCTATTTAGAGCCCTTTCAGCGTTGTGTTTGGAGTATTTTAATTTCCTCATTCCAAAAGATGCTTGTGTGAATGTTTGAAAAGAGCTTTCATTCAGAGCCACAAAATGTGTTCCAAAAACTGACTGAGAAGTCGTACTATTATAGCTTTTACTTCCTTCTACTGAAACTTCAGCACCGTGGAAGATGCCATTTCTTGTTATAATAAACATGAATTTCGATATAATCGGCGTTAACAATTTTTTAGGCAGCTGGTGGTAATCCTACATCATTAAGGCCTGGCCGCTGGTTAGACCTGTACAGTGGTACTGGATCTGTGGGGATTGAAGCTATTAGCCGTGGATGTTCTCAGGTACCGGGGAGAAATTTTCCAATTTATTGCGTTTTTCTTTTCTTCGCTTTTATGTGGTATGTCCTTGCATAAATCTATGCTGTGATATGTTTGCTATGGTTTTGCATTCCTGATGAAATTTCAAGAGCTACTTCCTGATAAAGCAAAACTTTCAGGTGCATTTCGTTGAGATGGATCCATGGGTTGTTACCAATGTCTTGCGTCCAAACTTGGAGTGGACAGGGTTTCTTGATGCTTCAGTTATACACAGTGTTCGTGTTGAGAACTTCTTGGAACGTTCCAAGCAATTTGTTGGTACATGCCCTTTTTTCTTCTGAACTTTCTTTCCAACCACCATTCTTGGCATGTAAAGAATCGTCCTATTCAATGATTTTCTAATTCAAGTTCTACTATGCGCTTGCTGATAGGCACATAATAATTAAATCATATTTACTAGGTATTATGTGGATGGCAGATTAGAATTAATTTTTGATAAATTTGGGATGGGAAGCATGATGTCCTATGTTTGATAAGAGAAGAGACAATTGTTCAAATATTCATATGGTCGATTACACTACCATTTTGTCGCAAATCATCTCCAGATTATAGCTATTCCTATGTGCAGGTGAAGGTGGACCCTTTGATTACATTAGTGTTACCCCTCCATATACACAAGTTGATTATGGGGTACTGATGCGCCAGATCTCAGACTCTGCGTTAGTTGGAGAAGATACCTTTGTTGTAAGCATGGCTTCTTATTCTCTGCCAAATAACTTATATTTAAAAACTAGTTTTTTGTTCTAATTTGTAGATTTTGTCTATGACCTGAAGGTTGTGGAGTACCCACTAAGAACAGATATGTTGGATTCATGTGGCTGCCTTGTTAAGGTAATTTAAAAACAACTATTTATTTCTTCATTTCGTTTGAATTACACGACAAGACTGAAAATCATTATCTATATAAAACAAATGACTAAACCTTAGGGATGGATCATGGATATTATACCCTAGTTGGAATAAACATGATTGCAGTAGCTTATGAGGAATTATGAGCACCATGTGATGCCGAAGTGCTTTTCATACATTTGCATTTAACTCTCTTTTGACTGCGGTGATGCATATAGCCAAAGAAAGGGGAAAAAGATTTAAACTTCCGTCAACTATTTTGTTTATCTTTTCCTTCCAAATGGAGTTAAACTATATGGTATTTAGTTAAAGTGACTTAGTACTGTGAATGTTCTGTCGGTTTATTATTGTTTAACTTGGAATGTGAAATTGCAGATAACCGATCGACGGTTTGGCCGGACCCACTTGGCAATTTATGGTCCCAAATGGGCCGAGAAGAAGAGAAAATCGGAAAACTCAATTGGGAAGAGAGTTGTATAAGCTTCCATAAAGAGTCACTGAATCCACCATCTCCCCAACGACTATGTCGTCCTCAACTGTCCAAGGGATCCTCATGGTAATCTATTTCACTGATGCCATGCACTAAGCTCGCATACTCCTGTTGCACATTACAGTGACTGAATTAAAATGCTGAGTTTTCGTGTCGCAGGCGAAAGTTCTAATTGCTGATTTAAACTCCGAGGATGTTCAACAGTTCAAGTATTAGAGAAAGAAATCTTCGTTGAGTTCTTTAGAAAGTACAAAGCATAAAAAACCTAAATTTTGCTTGTATAGAAATTGATACTCTAGTTTTAGATGCTAGCTTGGATGTGGAATAAAATTAATATATAGCCCGCCCTCCCTGAGCTCTAGTTCTAGAGAAGTTGATGCTTTGCATCTTGTACAAGACAACCTTGTTGGTCCACTAATATGAATGCCAATTTTCCTCCACTAATATTGTTGGTCCTTTATTTTTTCTTTAAGTTATTCTCGAGGAAAAGATGCAGTAGCATATTCTCTCGTCTTTGCAAAAAATAAATAAATAAATAAAAATAAAAATGATGGTATAGTTGATTCAACAAACTTTTTGAGTGCATAATCTCCTCCTCATCGTACCGTTGACTAATAATTATTGGTTGAACATTTTGTTCAAGCCCGTCGATATTAGACTCTTGATGCTATGCGAAATAAATATTGTGCAACTAGTCATAACCTCAACCAAACCAGAAGATGTCCTAATCATATTTTAAAAGAGGTTAATTACACAAGTATACTTATTTAGGTGGTGTTTGGACTTTGGAGCCTACATTCCAATTGAAGTGTTAAAAATGTTTTAATTGAAAAAAAAAAGTTAATGTTTAAAATTACGTTTTATTTTCAGTTAAAAAGTGCAAAAACTATTATGAGTTTGGAAAACAAAAAATTAAGATGAAATTTATTTTGTTTCTTATGTCATTATATGTAATTTTTTTATACAATTTTTTTTTTAAAAATATTATATTCTTTCAACTTAAAAGAAGAAAATTATAGACTTTAACGTTTTAACCCATACTTCTAGAAGAAAAAAAAATTCTAAAATTAAAAACAAAATAACTCTAAATAGTTTTTCAAAATTTATTTAGAAAATATTTTTTTTCCTTACAAAGACTTTGTTTGCCTCATCACCTCATTTTAACTCAAACTGTATTTTTTGTCTTTTTCTCAAAAAGTTTGTCTTTTTTTCAAAAAGTTTTTTGTCTTTTCTGAAAATTCAAAAAAATTTACTATTACAACTAAGATATTTCAACTCAAACTAACTAACCAAACGGACCCAAAATCACTACGGGCGGTGGTGTTTTGATGTTTTGTTTCATAGTTTTTATTTAAAATGCTTTATATTTAAACACTTTTTTTTTTTTAAATCGTGCTCATGGGGTGTGTGTTTGTTTGCTTGTATGAATAACAAAAAAAAGAAAAATCTAGAGGATCCCCTATTAATTTGAAAAAAAAAGAATAAATTGTGCAAAAAAAATGAAACTAACAGGTATATTTATCCAAAGCCTTGAAAAAAAGAAGTGTACTTATGAAATTATCCCCTCTTTATGAATGAAATGGAACCCTAATAAGGGGAAAGTCAAAACTTCATCTTATGTGACGCTTAGCTGTTGAAAAATATGGATGTAATGCACGGTACCAATCTGCATAGCTCCAATATCGCACAGCTCAATTGTATATACAAGTACTTTGTATGAAACCAAACTCTCTTTTGGAACCAAGCAAAAGGAAAAAAGTTGGAGTTGGAGAGAAGCGAAAGTATTTCCCTAGGACGAACATGCATTGCAACTCTTCCGGCAAAAACCGGGCAAACCCTGGGAACCCACCATATAAACAGGGTTCTTTGCACATTCACCAGCTTTAGCCCACATAGGGCAGTTATCGTTATCGTCAGTGCACTCATTACTGCCCGATCGCTTCACTGGCTTGTCAAAAGACCTAACGTGAATCCACTTGGTGGCAGACCACTTCTCACCTTCAATCACGGGGCAGCTTCCATGCAAGCTATTCGTGTCGGTAGTAGCATCAAGATGAAGGCTGAAGAACAGCAAGGCATCCCCTTTGTATGGTTTCACTGCGAGCAGATGAAAGCAAATTTTCATATGCCCTCGACAAAAACATGTAAGTGCATTGTTGTAGACAAAGTAACTGCATAGACCATGATATATCTCAGATCCATGCCGAGAAAGGAGCTGAGAATCAAAATAATAGTGATAAAAGACACAAGGGGATGAAACTCTTAAGAAAATCCATTCAACCTCATGAAACTGTTAAAAGTCAGCGGTATTACGGCATTTTGGATCTTGCAAGTGAAAACGACCAAGCAATTAGAAGGACAGACATTTTGAACTCGTTGTAGAACAAGGTAAACTCTTACCTGCATAGCCATTTTTAGCACATTCGGACAAGTTGTCATCTTTTGGTTGTGATGTTTTTCCCTGTAGACATGAAAAAAAAAATAATAAAAAACTATTGATATACAACAAGAAGGAATAAGAAATAAAACCAGTAAACCACATCAATTTCAGTACGGCAAGAAACCCGTCAGTCATCACCTCTGAATTGGGAAAGATCGTCTCCCCGCCCTTCTCAACATTAGACAGATACATCAAAACCGTGGCAACCCGATGGCCACCCAACTCTTGATTCGCCTTGTCATGGAAATAATCAAAATGGGGTTCATATTTCTCGCCATGCTCATAGTGAAGTATCTGCATCGACTCTCCATTTTCTGATAAAAGAACACCATATTCAATTTAATTTAGAGTACAAAAAAAAACAAAAAAAACACTTTTTTAACATCTTAAAAGATCATAACAACCATTGTCTACCTTCTGGAAGGAAGGTCCACGCAGCAATCCTGGCCTCAATATCAGCAACTACTTGATCCTTCAAAATGAAACACGAACCTAAATTAAGTTCTCAAAGATCATCAATTTAGAAGAATTCACCGAGTTAATCACAAAATTTTAGCCGTCACATCTTCATCAAATTTTATATGGAACGGTTAAAAACTGCTAACTACTTTCTGGACCGCAAAATTTTCTGAAAAAATAGAATAAAGGTCTTTGTTACCTGAGCCTTCTGAAGGAACATTCCAGAGCTGGTACGTACTTCGCTCATGATACTCTTGCCAGATTCATTATCAGCCACCATTGACTTCTCTAGCTTATTCTTTGCCTATTAACCCAAATCCACATCAACTCCATATACAAACCCAAAAGATCTAATCTTGTCTCACAAATAACATATCTTTTCATGACAAACTTCTCTAAGCAAGAACATGAGATTCTTTGTGTGTGTGTGTGTGTGTGTGTGTGTGTGTGTCTGTGTATTATATAATATAATAATAGAAATAGGTATATATTTACCATAGTGATTAGGTGGTCACACTCTTCCTCAGACAGAAATCCCTTATAAAGAAAAGCCCTGCAGAGTTTTAATTACAGAAATTAAAGAAAAGATTAACCGAAAATTCAAATGATGCCTCAGAAACCGACATTAACATATATTTATATATGGGTATATATATCTATATATGTATATGCGTCTTGACTTTGAGCAATTATTAAGAGAAAATTCAGAGCGAGAAATGAACCTGGGACTCCATGAGAGCTGAGTGACCCGAGTAGGATCGAAGGTTACATCCGTCTTCAATCTGAGCACCGATTCCTCTCTGGAGAGAGAGAGAGAGAGAGATTTAAACAAAACCAGAAAAAAAAAAAAAAAAAACAAAACAAAACAAAACAAAAAAAAAACAAAGAAGAAGAAGAAAGAGATAAGGGGAATAAAATCACTTGTACGTTTTCTTTTCTTCGAGCCATTTTGGGACACGAACAGAGGAGAGCGAGAGATCGGGGAAGAAGAGCAACAAACTGAGAAAAAGTACGAGAAAATGCCGAGAATCCATGAGAAAATTGTGGCCTCGGTACGCGCACCTAATCTATGCACAATGGGACCGAATCGAATTGTTGGATTTGAGGTGTACGAGAGGTGTGGCGTCTGGAGAGAAAATGTCCTCTTGGTTCGTGGTTCTCCGAACTGAAAAAAATGGTTGTTTTTTTTTTTTTTTTTTTTTAGGAAAGGTGGTAATTTGTATTATTGTACAAATTTTTCCTAATTAAATTAGAGTTTTTTTTTTTTTTTTTCCACGCGAACTGCGTTGGAGACGACTTTAATTTGGGTCTTCTGACTTCTCCACACTCTTTATATTTTATATTTTATTTATTTATTGTCTTTCGACCAACTCAGCGGGCGCCCACAACAAGTCGCCCGTCGGTTGTTTTGCTCTGCAATTTCTGGAACAATATACTGTTTCTAGAAACGGACGTGATAAAATTATTTTTATATACTTTATAGATAGAGTTTATTTTTAAATCATTTAAATATAATTAAATGGTTGAAATATTATTTATGTATCATAATTTTCATATACCTTATTTCATATTCGTATAGATAAATAAAAAATTTTAAAAAAACTCACCCCTTCCCTTCCTCGACACCGGCAAGTTTCCCGACAATGCCGACGACGAGCCCCCCGACTCGGTCTACCCCCGGATGCCAATGAGATCTGGATCGTCGGCGCGGTTAGGCTCGTCGGCATTGGGGGGGGGGGGCAACAGGGCTTGTCGGCGTCGGGGGGCTTGTCTTAGATCACTGGCGTTGCCCAATGAGGGGGGTAACGATCAAGTAGAGGGCCTCCATCAGCATTGGGGGAAAGGGGAGTTTTTCAATTTATTTGTTTGTATATTATTTTTTAATTTTTTAGTCGATACTATTATATGATAGGGTGCATTATAATTATCATACACAAATAACATCTCAACCGTTCGATTACATCTTAACGATTTAAAAATGAGCTTTGTCAATAAAATATATAAAATGATATTTACTACGGTCTTACCCATTGTTTTCTTTTCTTTTCTTTAGTTTCTTTTCCCTTTTTTTTTTTTTTTTTTCCTTTAGGATTCAGGGTCTTTCCTGTTTTGTTAGTTCAATGAATACTCTAGCCAAAAAAAAAAAAAAGGTTCACTTTACAGAAAATTTTTTTAGTAGATCACCCATGAGTGATGTTGTGATGTAATGAGAACAGGGGGAATTTTATGATAGGCTACGAAAAAGGTGTCTGCAAGATTTATATTAAATTCTGTTAATTGTATATGCTTTTATAATAATAATATTTGTTGTAGTGGTAGGCTAAGTGGTAAATTTCACTCGATTACAAAGCGAGAAGTCAAATCCTTCACCTCTATGGTAAGGGATGTTTAGGGCATTAATTCCGGATGGAGAGTTTTTTTTTTTTTTTTTTTTTTTTTTCAAAAGTAAATAAATTTCTCTATCTAAACTTTTCATTTTCATTTTTTTTTTAACTCTCAAACTGACCATAACATTATTAAATCAAATGGAGATGATTTTTTTTTTTATTTCATAGAATAATGAGAAAAATGAAACTATGTTCATATTGTTATTTTTTTCTGAACATATTGCAAGTTTTTTTTTAATAGTTTTTACACTATTTAACTATGACAATTTATTTTTCAATCTAACACACATTTTCAAACATTAACTCATTTTCAATCAAAATAATTTAAAACTCTGACTCCAATTGATGTTCCGGATCGTGTCTTAAATTTATTTAAAAAAGAGGGAAAAAAAAAGAAAAAGAAACACTTTCTATCTCATAAAATCTCTCTCTCTCTCTCTATATATATATGTATTTCATACATCTTTTAAACTTAATGTAAACTGATAAATAATAAAATCTCCTTATGGGCAAATAATTAAGTCCCTGAATTTTAAAAATATTGAAATTAGACTTTGTTTGATATTTAAGTTTAACTTCAACTAATTTGTACTTTTTTATCTTAATTTTTGTTTTTTTTTTTATAAAGTCAATAAAATTTACAACTAATTTTTAAAAAGTCAATAAACTCTAATTTAAAATTTTCATTTTTAACCGACGAACTAATCACAAGCACTTTAAAGTTGTCAAAGATATAGATTCAGAGAGTAACTAGTGGATGTTGTTAATATAGACTGCATGCATCATTTTAAGAAATTCTCCTCGTCACTTTGCCCGCCAAAAAGAAATTCTCCTCCCTCATTTTAAGACGTTGTATTTATAGAACAATACCACCTACACCTAGTAGATTTGCTGGTGGTTTTGCATGGCGTCCGTTTTGCATTTGAGCTGGCTGCAGACATTTCGGGTTTATTTGGTGAATCAATTGAGTTTGAATTAAGATGAAATTTTTAAGTTTGAATTGAGTTGATTTTTAAAAAAATAGTTATAAACTTTATTGATTTTTCAGAAAAAGACAAAAATTGATATGAAAAAGTACAGTTTAGTTGGAGTTAAACTTTGTTATCAAACAAAACAGTTCATATCCTTAATAAAAGGTGCTTGATCATCGGAAAGGATGCACCAGAATGCCCAAAATGATGGGTAAAAAAAAGGTTTGGGGGAAAAAAATCATTATACATTTTTCTTAATTAACCATTCTAATAGGTATAAATAATTAAAGAAAGTAGAAGGCAGAAGCTCATCATCAGACTTTTATGGGACCAGCCACCAATGAGTTGCTACAGTGTTAGGGATGTCTTTTGTTTTTCTATTGAAGATGTTTATGAATTTGATACTTGTTAATTTTATATAAAAGATTTTGTATGATAAATATGTTATGTAGATTTTATTTATTTATTTCCTTAAGATAAGATTTATTAGCACGGCCAACTAAAGGGCAAGACTCTAGTGGTCACAAACGGAACCACCTCCTCGTCTCTGCAATGAGAACCAGAGTTCGAAACCGAACAAGCTACAAAACCAACCAAAAAGTTTTTAGTCCTAAGAACCCAAACTATTCCCGGAATTGAAATAATAATATTTGTGAATTATCAAAACTACTTCGGTATCTCTGTTTTTTTAATTCCTATCCACATAATTTTGTGTACAAACTATTGACAAGATAAGTTTGCCGATAGTTTGTATGAATTATGTCGATTTTCATTTAATTGATGGTTCTGAAAAACTTTTCTATAAACAATTAAAATGAGCTTAAATGACATCAATAATCCTCTTTTTTAAATATATATATATATATATATAATCATTCAACGGGATTTGATAAATTCATCACTTAGGATCATATTATTATACTTGTTTCATATTATTACTCATTATACAAACCCTATTTTTATTTAAGGGTTTTTTTTTCCCATACATTAGTTAAGTTCATTTTGGGTAAATAACTTACTTGGGTAAATAATTGTTAACGTCTCCAAAGAAAACCACAAGCTTTAATGACTTTCTTAACAACAGCAAGCTTAGGCCGTTGGTCGTCCACCACAGTGCCGTCGTTGCCCGCCAGCGCCCGGTACTTGTCCTTCCTGGTGAAGCTGGTGCACTCGTACGACAACCTCGCCGCGATCAGCCTCTGTATGTAATTGGCCACCTCGTAGCTCGTCTTCTTACCGGACCCACACGTCAGCTCGTACGGCAACTTCTCCATGAGCGTCACCTCGTAAACCGGGCTCGGGTTCATGAAGAAGTAAAACGGGTCCATCCACTTCCACCCCCTCGCCGTCGTGCCGTGGAACATCTCCATCCGGTTCGCCATCGCCACAGGGACCAGCTCGTCCGTCAGCTCCGCGAACAGCGCCGAGAATCTCAGCAGAAACGGCTCTCGACACGTAGTCCCCTCCGGGCATATCACCAGGTCCCCTTCTTCCAGAAGCTTCTTTATCATGGCGGCGTCTGTGGCTCGGTCGCGGCTCAGCCGCACCGTCTTGATCGGAGATATGATCTCCGAGAGCCGCGAGAGGGAGTACGTGACGGCGGGGATCGGACGGCCCAGAGCCACCGAGAGGAAGACCGGGTCGAGTAAGGTCCGGTGAGAGCAGACGAATAGGACTCCGGCCCGGCCCGTGGATTTCTGGGCCTGGATTGGTGGGCGTCCTTTTATGTGGACCCGAACGCCTAAGGCCCAAAACGCGTAGTACACCATCGGCATCGGAAGAAGAGCACCGGCGGCCATTCGCAAGCAGGCCAACGGAAACCCGATCGGAATCCAGAGAATAATGAGCAAAGCCATGACCGGCGTCGGCTTCTGAACAAGACGGCCGTCGTGGAAGACCACCGGCTTCGGAAGCTTCTCGTGGCTTACCGGCTTGACTTGGGGATTTTGAGTGACGACGAAGCTCTCTTTGCACAAAGACATGAACGGGAAATCGGTTTTCCGGTCACCGAGTCCGATATCCGGAGGCGGCGCGTGCAGGAACGCCTTCCGAAGCGCGTGGACCTTATTCTTCCCGACGAGAACACCGGGAGTTTTGACCAGACCGGTGGCTCTACCTCTGTAAACATGTATCTCCGTTCCGATAAGTAAGTCGGCGCCCAAGTAGTCCCTCAAAAACGGCTCGACCATGATCCTGGGATTCGCCGTCAAGACGCAGCGTTTCCCGCAGGAGGAGAAGACGCGCCACGTGTCGGGATGGAGGTCGCCGGAGTAGAACTTGGGGAGGACGGCGCGGGCCACCGACTCGATGTCGGAAGCTCGCAGGCCGGCGAAGGTGGCGAAGATGACGACGCGGATTCCGGCAGACTCGGAGATGAAGTAGTAGAAAACTCCGGCGAGGGGGGAGGCGAGGAGGAGGAGGAGGAGGCGGAGAATGCCACCGACTTCGAAGGCGACGAGCGCGAAGTAAGGAAAGGAGTTCCGTCCGGTGAGCAACGTGCCGTCCATGTCGGCCACGACGGTGTCTTTTTCGCGTCCGATGGACTTGCATTGATCAATGGTTGGGAACGTCGGGAGAGAATTACACTTGTAGGCTGGCTTTTCTAAGCTGGCCATGGTTAATAATATTGAAAATGGTGGTGATTGGAGTTATTGAGTACTCAGTACTCCGGCTTTTTTTTTTTTTTTGAAGGGAGTATTTAGCTAATTGAACTGGAATATATATATATATATATTTCTCTCTCTCTCTATATATATGTATATATATGATTTTTTCCCCCCCAACAAAGGAACAAGCTAATTCCTTGGATTAATCGATAAGACTTTTGTGTTGTTTATTTATAGCTCAGTAGTGATTTTTTGCACGTAAGCTTGCGGAGCAGTAGAGAACTATTTCAGTTTTTTTTTTTTTTTTTTTTTTTTGGGCACATTTGGAGTGTGATTGGTGAATTAGCATACTTTTTTTTTTAAAGTAATTACAGAAAAAAATCTATTTTTAATGTCCAATTTTAAAACAGGTTTGTTTTTTAATAATATTACGCATATGTCAATTTTTTAAAACATAAATATGTATAGTACATATTTTGTTTTTTTTTTAAATTATAATTGACATCATTTTATTTTTTTTTACATATTCTTTTATTTTCCTCTTTTGTTTTTTTTTTTAATTATAATTATAATTATTTCTTTGATAAATGTAAATAGTTTTTAATAAACCAAAATTAGTTTTCCCTCACTTTTTTGAATTTTAAATTGATTGCGAAATAACCACATTTATATTCTTTTTTGGTAGTACTCATTTTTTGTGTTTTGCATTTTGGGTATGTCAAGAATAATCATTTTTTAAATTGAACATGATTATTCTATTTTTTTTCTCACTTTTGTGGTCCATGAATATTTGTTTGTGTTATATGTTATCATGTCAAAAATGAGCTTCATCATTTGATTATGAAAAAGGTTATTTTACTTCAACATATACATGAATATTATTTAGAGTTTGCAGTCTACGTTTCGTTTCTATAAGAATATTCTTTCATGAATACAATGTTTCTTTAGCATAATTAACCTCGTTATCCTTTAAATTATTTTCCTTATTTTTTAATCATATATTTATCTCAATAACCAATTCTTTATTAAAATGATTACTTGTTAGTATGTTTTATGTTATTTTTAAACATATTTCTTAAGTATGATTTTGGTTTCTTAAAAACCTAATTTTTTTAGTATGATTTATCTTATTTATGATAATTGTAAAGTTTTTATGATAATTTTTTCTACTATTATTGGTATTGTTTTAGTAGTTAGTTTTTAGGGTTTAAATATGGTATGAAATTACTTATTTTTTCATGATAATTACTATATTATTATAATGTTTTTTAAAATATGGTTTTTTTCTTTATGATAATTATTCTAGAATTATGATGTCTTTTGTAGGTTTTAAAGTGTTTTGATATATTTCTTTTTTTTTTTTTAAAGTGTTTTCTATTTCTTTATAATTTTAATTTTTTACATGTTTGTTGTTAATTTTATCTTAATGATCAATAAATTATTATAAAGATTTTTTTTTTTTTTGCATACAGTATTGTACAACTGATATGTGATTCTTTTTTCTTTGTAATAAATCAAGTAAAATAATATTTTTTTTCTATTATAAATATTTGCTTAGTTTGACATTTTTTTAGAGATTTTTTTTTCCTTTTTTTTAAATCAATTCTTTACTTGTTTATTTTCAATTCTTAAGTACTTTAAAAAAAATTTTAATTGAAGGGTATTGTGGTTTTTATAAGTATCAATTTAGACATTCATATAAATAAAAAAAAATGGACATTTTTCAAAACATGGTCTCTAATTTAGACATTTATGTAAATTATCCTTTTTATATCCATTTTTAATATATATCATGTATGACTTTTTATTGAAAAAATAGAATGTTTGACTTTTTATGGGAGTAGAATTTCTTTTTTCCCCCAAACCATGGTTACCTAACTATAGCTACAGAAGATCACCAACAGCACTCTGGTGGGCTTGTGATGCGAGCAGTGGTTGCACAGATCAACGTCGCAATCTTCATTCTTGTTCGGCCAATGGCGGACTTCAGATCTTATGTCGACGGCAAGATGAGATCATGAACAAATCTCCAATCGTGATAGAGCTGGCGATTAGATGTTTCGTGCGATCGTGATCTACAGATTATGCGCGTTTCTTGGATATGTGATGATATTGTGGCGGCAGTGGCTTTAAAAGCTTTGTGAATGATATCGCCTGTGAGATGATGTTTCGCAAGCTCAATCGCGATCTACAAACGACGCGCTCGGATCTCCGATGATGGGGCGACGGTGGATGCTCTCAGAAGCTTCGGGATGCATTCTTCGAAGATATGACGACAGCAACAGAAGCGGCGACGACAGTGGCGACAATAATTAGGGATTTGGGGTTAGTGTTTGATTGAATTAGAGCTTAATTTGGGATAATTTTGGGTACATTTTGTAATTTATGAAATTTAATAAAAATTAACATAATTATTTGCAATTATTAATATTTATTTAGTAAATCTTTTTTTTTTTTTAAGAATACTTAGTAATATTTAGATGTACTATTTACATGACAAGTATAAAATGCAAGACAAATAAAGAATTTATGTGTAAATACAATTTTTTTTTAAGTAAATATAAAGATTTACTATTGTTTGTTTAGTGAATCTTATTTTTTTAAAATACTTAGTAAAGATTTAGATTTACTTTTTACATAAAAAGTATAAAACATAAGACAATTAAAGAATTTACGTGTAAATGTCATTATTTCTTAGTAAATATATAGATTACTATTATTTCTTAACACTAGTTTTATCTATTTTATAAATCCATCTTATTTTATACATTGTATCCATTTATTTATTTGTAAATATTTACACTTACTGAGTTAGATTTATTAAGCAAATATTATATTTACTGGTTTGGTAATTTATTTTTCATTATACTTGGTAAATCCACTTTACTATTGAGTAAATATTATTATTTACTCATAAATTTTATTATTTACTAAGAATTAATAATATGTAAATATATTATTTTCTGACAAATATTATATTTATTAGTAATGTCTTAACAGATCTATGATTTATCAGTAAATAATAGTACTAAAAAAAATTGATTTACTAATAAATAAATCATGTGATTATCAATATATACATGTAAGTATCATTATTTATTGTTTTCTATTTAAAGAGTAAATATCATATTTATCAAGTTAATACTAGATTCAATAATAAATAAATCACATAAATACCATTATTTATAAGTAAATATCATTGTTTACTATTTTCCATCTAACAAGTAGATATCCTTATTTAATGTTTTTTTTTTATTTAAAAGTTAGTAGATTAATATTACATATATACCAATCAATGTTAATAATTAAAAATTTTTATTGTTATTTTTAGTATTCACATTTTCTTTTATAAAATTTTGAATGCTACCAAAAGCCCCAATTTATCTTCAAATTCAACCCAAATCTAGCCTTAATCCTAACCCCTAAACATGTCAGCCACCATCGGTTTTGGCCAGGGAGCCACTGGAGGATACGGTCATGGAGACAAAGAACATGAAACCGTGGGATTGCCGGAGATTTTGTGTTGCCGTTGATGAGATCTCGTCAGATTTTATCACAATTCCCACATTGTGGTCATGATTCCAATTTGACAGAGAAAATATGAGATTTGCAAATCTCGCCGTCGATCATACTCGCAATGGAGTTGGCAACGGCATCGGCGGTGAATCTCACGAGGGAGACAAGATATGAGAAGTGATTAAATCAAGCGAAGAGATCGTGCTTTCCTCCTGAGTTCGCGGCTTCGCCATCTCGTCAGAGTTCTTGGCGTCTAGCTCACGACCTTCGATGGTGGTGATCGATGTTGACAATGGTCTGCTAGGGTTTCAAATTTTTGGGTGTGTTGTTTGAGTGTTCTCGAGGATTGTAGGAGATTCTAAATGGGTTTTTATTTGTGAGGGATATTTTGGAGATTTCTTATTTGAATGTAAAGACAATATGCTATTTTGCATCTCAAATTTTACCACCCGTTATGTCGTTAAAATTATGAAACTCAATATACTAGTTTGGTCTTTCTCACATAATTAAATTGATGAATGTGGTAAAAGTGTAAAGAGTACATGTCGTTTTCTTTCGCTTTTTATTCTTTTTTTTTTTTTAATAATTTCTTTCCTTATATATTTTCCATAAGTAGCCGATACATTTCATGGAGTTTTTTTTTTTTTTTAATTACCATTTGTTTTTGGTTCCGAGGAGGACAGTGGAGACAAAATTAGGAATCATGAACAGGTATAACAATAATGTATAACCGATTCGAATTTAGAACTATTTTGATAAAAATAAACATGAAATTATTGTTAGGTTATATATTTAATAATCATTTTATTTATTTTTTATTTTGTTAGAAAGAGAAATTAGAGATTAAGGGTCACGCACCTAGATATTTATGAGATGGAAATGCTTTCTTGTGTGACATAAATTACTGACAATGTGGGTTTTCTTATACAATTGGTCTATCATGATGAGATTGAACTAAAATCAACTATTTATCAAGAAACCTACCAGAAGCTTTGCCTTACCACCAAATAACCAATGGTTAGTGTACATACCTTATGCACATGGATATGTGTAAAGAACTTCTCTACAGCAATTTGAATTAAAGGGGGAAAAAAAAGATGGCATAGACGTGCGTTGTATGCATATCCATTCGTATCTAAATCAACCGTGGTTTATAAATTCTGACTTTGTTATCATGGTAAATGGGCTTATTAAAACTCATACTCAAGAACTAATTCAAGTGAAGATGGAACTCAATTCATACGTAAACATCATAATAAAGATAATTAAATTCATAATTAGACAGGTTTCACCTATTCTATCTCGTGTCCTAACGACATCCACTAATGTGTGTGCATGAAGATATACATTAATATAATTGAAAACTCAGGTGTTTCTTTCATTGAAATTGCTTGGGGCAATGTTTTTTTTATTTATATAATTGAAAACTCGTGCCATACAAATGTGGATTTGATTTGTTAAAAACACAGGTGTTTCTTTTATTGAAATTGCTTGGGCCAATGTTTTTCTATTATTTTTTATTTATATAATTGAAAACACGTGCCGTACATATGTGGATTTGATTTGTTAAACATTATAGTTATAGAGATCTAAATCGTCTTTATTTTTTTTTCCTTGATTTATTATTCTCTTAAAAAGTTCAGTTTGTGAAGAAAAAAAATATTTAAGGAATTGCACATGATTTTAAAAGAAGTCGATAATTAGATGTAAAATTTTTTAGGAGGTACTAAAAAAAACAAAAAAATAGAGAGGATCAAGGAAAAAAGTTCAAGTAGGGATACAATTGGAGAAAACAATTTCAATAGGGGCATAAAATAAGTGAGTGTGCATGTGTGTGTACGGGTGGCAATTCGTATCATGTGTCGGGTTCGTGTTGTGTTAGAGTCATGTCGATTTTTTTCTTCCCCGACCTAAACACGACCCGCGAGACGAAAACGACACGAAACCGTGACACGAACACTACAGGAACCCGTCACGGGTTGACACAACATGAACGAAATTGATCCGCGGCACAAAATTGACCCGCGACACGAAATTGACTCGCAACACGAAATTGACACGAAATTAATACGAAATTGACATACGACACGAAATTGACCTATGACATGAAATTGATCCGAAATTTACACAAAATTGACATGAAAGTTGACCCGAAATTGACAAGAAAAACGGGTCGTGTTCGGGTTTTACGGTTCCAACTCGAACACGAGCCGTTTTTCTCGTGTCAATTTCGGGCGACCCGAATTTGACCCGACACCTATTTCTCCCAACCTGAACCCGCGAAATTTGTGTCGTCATGTCGCGACCCGTATTGCCACTCCTATGTGTGTGTATGTATATATTTATATAAGTTTATAATTGAAAGACAGACAAAATAAGAAACGATATGTGGTGGACGATGTGGAGGAGGTTTTATATATGTTTAATCTAGAAAATAGTAAACTAGAGATGGCCACATGAAATATTTACACACACACATGTATATATACCATTCCTATGTATATAGATGACAACATTTTTTAAAAGCATTACTATTTTATAGGAGTTACAAGAAAAAAAATAATATTTAAATAGTCACGCATTTGGTAGAAGTTAGCTAATTACGTCAATAATTTATTAGGAGGTAGTATGAATAAGTAGTAGTTGAGAGAGTCACGGAAAAGAATTTTGAGTAGGGAGACCTTTGATTAGGGGAAAAAAAAGTTATAGATAGCAAATTAATTGAAAAGGACTGTGGAAAATAGAAATTGAGAGGGCCGCTAAACATATTGTATATGAATTTGGTTGAGAATGTATTTTAACGAGGAAAAAAAAAAAGAAGAAGAAAATGAAACCATTAATGAAAGTAAAACGAAAGAAAGCACAAAAACAAGAACGAGAGAGTGACACTTTTTTTTTTTTTTTTTTGATAAAAGAGAGTGACACCTGACATATGGAGACGAATACACCAGAGTGACACTTTATTTATTTATTTTTTTTGGCTTAAAAGGGTGACACTTATATACATGTAAAACTTGTTTCAACATGGGCAAAAGAAACAAAGGGAAAAGAAAAAAAAGGGGGGAAATTTCAAGAAAGCTTAAAAAAAAAAAAAAACAAAAAGGCGACATGTAGATGGATTGAGAGGACTTGAAAATTAAGAAAACTGCTCACAAGGTATTATGAGAAAATTGTAAGTGAGACAGTGATTAAAAAAAAAAAAAAAGAGGAAAGAAAGGAAGATATATTTGATTAGAGATATATTTAAGAAAAATTTTTGATAAACAATTAATACAAAGACATTATAAACGTGTATACTAAAGATCACCTCTAAAGCTTAAATTTACTTAAGTTAAAGAAAAAGAAAAATAAAGAACGAAAAAAAAAAAAAAGGAAAAAACGTGTTGGCTGGGAAGGGTGAAGGTAGGGCGGACAATTCGTGTCACGACACGAACTCGACACGAAAAAATACGGATTAGGGTTGGGAAAAAAGAGTGCGGGTTGATTTTAAGTGGAACCTACATACCATGATAGAAAAATGGGTTTGGTTTGGGTCAATCTGATGGACACGAAATCAACCTACAACAACCCGTTCAAAATTTTGTACAATTCAAGTTAACTTGGTGGTGGTTTTTTGGATGAACTAATTATGGGTTTATTAGTTTTGTGTTTTTGGATTGACTTTTTGTGATGAAATAGTTATGGACCTGTATGATTTTGTTTTTTTATATTGATATTATGTGATGGTATATTGCTTAACTTGCTTAATATGTATCTTAATTGTATGCTAAAATATATATTTTTTAATTTCCTTATTTCTAGCAGGTCAACGGGTTGTAGGTCAATGGGTCATGTTGTGTTAATCAACCCAAAATAGTGTGTTGGTAGGTCGGGTTGGATTCCGATTTTTAGTTCATATGCAAATTTTGATTGTCAAATTGAAAATACCTCGCTAGAAATTAGTGATTTTTAGTTTTTATTGTAGATTTTAAATGAGAAAATTAGAAATAACATTGCTTAATATTATGGATTTAAATACAATTTTTTATTTTTCAATTTAGTTTGTGATAAACTTAGACATGCGTTGTTTTTGTGAAGAATTTTGGGCTCATGGATTGTAATGGTGTTAGTGTTGTTTATGAAAGATAATTTTTTGAATAATTGCTTAATTGTCTATATTAAGGAGGAAATTACAGCAAAATTTAGTAGTAAATCAATTATAGATGAGTTTGTCTCTATGAAAAATCGTCGAGCATAACTTGTATTTAAGAAAAAAAATGATATTTTGATATATATGAATTTAACATAATTATTCTTTTATTCAAAGAATAATGTTATTTACAAGTGTACAAATTCTTTTTTTCATTTTTACAAGTGATATATTAGACTTGGAGTTTTAAGATGTGAGATTTAAATGACTATGGTATTATAAAGATATTAAGATCAACATTTCAATTTTAAGTTCTTTCTTGCATTATTTTTATTTTTGATTGTATATAATTGACAGTGACATACTTTTCTTGTTAGATATAATACTAATATTCATGTGTTAATATATCATAAATTTAATAAATAAAAACTGTTTCATAAATAGATGTATATATATTAATATAATCTTGATTAAAAATATTTTTGACCCCTTTATCAATAAATCCTGATCGGTAATGTTGATTTTATCATGTACTTGTTTAGTGGTAGAATTAAATGACAAAACAAAAAATATAACAGGAATTTATCATGTTCCTGTTTTTTTTTTTTTTTTGGGTTGCTGAATTGAGCAGAATTTTTTTTGATTTGATATGATGAAGTCTAGGATTTTACAAGTGATATATTAGACTTGGAGTTTTAAGATGTGAGATTTGAATGATTATGGTATTATAAAGATATTAAGATCAACATTTTAATTTCAAGTTCTTTCTTGCATTATTTTTATTTTTGATTGTATATAATTGACAGTGACATGCTTTTCTTATTAGATATAATACTAATATTCATGTGTTAATATATCATAAATTTAATAAATAAAAACTGTTTCATAAATAGATGTATATATATTAATATAATCTTGATTAAAAATATTTTTGACCCCTTTATCAATAAATCCTGATCGGTAATGTTGATTTTATCATGTACTTGTTTAGTGGTAGAATTAAATGACAAAACAAAAAATATAATAGGAATTTATCATGTTCGTGTTTTTTTTTTTTTTTTTGGTTGCTGAATTGAGCAGAATTTTTTTTGATTTGATATGATGAAGTCTAGGATTTTACAAGTGATATATTAGACTTGGAGTTTTAAGATGTGAGATTTGAATGATTATGGTATTATAAAGATATTAAGATCAACATTTCAATTTCAAGTTCTTTCTTGCATTATTTTTATTTTTGATTGTATATAATTGACAGTGACGTGCTTTTCTTGTTAGATATAATACTAATATTCATGTGTTAATATATCATAAATTTAATAAATAAAAACTGTTTCATAAATAGATGTATATATATTAATATAATCTTGATTAAAAATATTTTTGACCCCTTTATCAATAAATCCTGATCGGTAATGTTGATTTTATCATGTACTTGTTTAGTGGTAGAATTAAATGACAAAACAAAAAATATAACAGGAATTTATCATGTTCGTGTTTTTTTTTTTTTTTTTGGGTTGCTGAAATGAGCAGAATTTTTTTTGATTTGATATGATGAAGTCTAGGATTTTACAAGTGATATATTAGACTTGGAATTTTAAGATGTGAGATTTGAATGACTATGGTATTATAAAGATATTAAGATCAACATTTCAATTTCAAGTTCTTTCTTGCATTATTTTTATTTTTGATTGTATATAATTGACAGTGACATGCTTTTCTTGTTAGATATAATACTAATATTCATGTGTTAATATATCATAAATTTAATAAATAAAAACTGTTTCATAAATAGATGTATATATATTAATATAATCTTGATTAAAAATATTTTTGACCCCTTTATCAATAAATCCTGATCGGTAATGTTGATTTTATCATGTACTTGTTTAGTGGTAGAATTAAATGACAAAACAAAAAATATAACAGGAATTTATCATGTTCGTGTTTTTTTTTTTTTTTTTGGGTTGCTGAATTGAGTAGAATTTTTTTTTGATTTGATATGATGAAGTCTAGGATTTTACAAGTGATATATTAGACTTGGAGTTTTAAGATGTGAGATTTGAATGATTATGCTATTATAAAAATATTAAGATCAACATTTCAATTTCAAGTTCTTTCTTGCATTATTTTTATTTTTGATTGTATATAATTGACAATGACATGCTTTTCTTGTTAGATATAATACTAATATTCATGTGTTAATATATCATAAATTTAATAAATAAAAACTGTTTCATAAATAGATGTATATATATTAATATAATCTTGATTAAAAATATTTTTGACCCCTTTATCAATAAATCCTGATCGGTAATGTTGATTTTATCATGTACTTGTTTAGTGGTAGAATTAAATGACAAAACAAAAAATATAATAGGAATTTATCATGTTCGTGTTTTTTTTTTTTTTTTTTTGGGTTGCTGAATTGAGCAGAATTTTTTTTGATTTGATATGATGAAGTCTAGGATTGTACTCTGATAACCAAAGTAATGAATGAAGCACAAGAAGCATGCAGATGAAGGGAATTAGCAGATAAATTATTATTATTATTATTATTATTATTATTATTATTTACTTTTGTTTCCGTAGAGTTCTATTGGAGACCAAGCAAGAAAGAAAAAAGAGCACCATGATTAAAGTTTCATTTGCAAGAAAAAAAGTCTTTTGGCTGCAGAGGAATAAAGGACCACTTTTGAACAAACCAAGGCCACAGTCTCCCTCCACAGTTGAAAAAAAAAAAAAAAAAAAAAAAAAGGGAAGAAGAAGACAGTGAAAACGGGACAGACATATTTGTTGCTAAAAAGCAACCGCAGTAGCTATCAAAGTTAGAACTTTTCTGTGTCTTGTCTAGTTTCTCTTGTCTAGTTTCTTCAAACTTTCCTTTTCCAAAAGTTCATTTCCAGGTTTTTGAGACAAAGCTAACGCAAAAGGGTGTTTCTGAAAAGAGCTTGGAACCAACACAAGAGGCCCACCTTAAGGAAAAAAATAATAATAACAACAAAACAGCAGCCTTGAAGAACTCATAACAGTCAGCCCTAGAATTCTTTTTCCCGACTCATTTTACTGGAAGAGTAAGATTCAATTTGACAGGAAAAAGAACAAGAAGAAGAATAAAATTCACTGAGACGTGAAAACATTCAAGAATAACCACTTGTATTTATCAGAAGAATTCAAACTCCAAGTATGGACCTGATGACCTATCTGAGTCCGAAGTCGCCTTGTTATTTGGAGGCACTGTTGTTGACTTGAGTGTGTGAGTTAGCAATGCAAGATCAATAGGTTTCGGAATCTCCGGCGGGTGAGTACTACGGATTAGCGCCCAATTAACACTTTCAAAGAAAGGATGCTGCTTAATTTCGGTTGCACCTCTCTTAAATCCTAATCTCTTTTGCGGGTCCTTTGCAAGCAGACCCCGGATAAGATCCTTAGCAGCAAAACTAGCATTTGATCCTTCGGGGAATTTGAGGGACTGTCCCACGACGTTAAATAGCGTCTCTCGGTTTCCACTGCCTTTGAAGGGTGTCCTGCCATGAAGCAACTCGTACAAGAAAATACCGAAAGTCCACCAATCAACAGCACTCCCATGGCCATCCCCTCTTATGATCTCCGGAGCTAGATATTCGTGAGTTCCGACGAAGGACATGGAACGGGCATTCGTTGGCTCGGCAACGAGTACAGGGAGCGAATCCGAATTCGTCAAGCTCGTTTTTTCGCTTCTCTCCTTGGCGGTTTTAGAGCTTAAAAATCGAGGCTTGAAACAAGAAGGCTGCAAGCAAGAAGGTTGCACACAAACCGGCAATTTGCAGGCCGGATCAATGCACGACGGCTCAATGCAGTATGAGGAGATTCTACAAGCCGTCTCGGCATCGGACTGAACAAGAGTTGGACTCACAAAACATCTTAATGACAAATCAAAATCCGAAAGCATTATATGCCCATCCTCCCTAACCAGAACATTTTCGGGTTTTAAGTCCCTGTACACCACTCCCATCATGTGGAGATACTCTAAAGCAAGAAGAACTTCCGACGCATAAAACCTGCAAGGTAAAACAAAGTTCATTTCAAGCTCTAACACAATATACTCACCCTGCACATCTACAGTTCTAACTAGTAACAAATATATAGAAACAGCCATTGTTTTACCAACCTAGCGGCTTGCTCTGTAAAGTGCTTGCCCGGTTGGCGTTGACGAAGAGTGTGAAGATCCCCACCACTGCAAAACTCCATTAACAAGCAAGAGAACTTGTCGGTCTCGAAATGCGAGTAAAGAGTGGGAAGAAAGGGATGGTCCAACAGTCCCAAGATGTCTTTCTCGGTCTGAGCTCTCACCAACTTCTTCCTCCCGGCGAGCATGCCTTTATCCATCACCTTGATGGCGAAAAGGCAACCCATTCCCCTTAACTCCGCCAGATAAACACTCCCAATGTCCCCACAACCCAGCTTCTTCAAAAGCCTGAAATCCCCCAAACCCAAGTCCCCATCTTTCCCTCCTTTCACGCACTGAATCGCATCCCATCGGATGTCGTTCCCCTTGTGCGGCTTCGACGGGCAGAACCTCCTGCTGCTGCTGAAGCTGCTCTCGTTCCCGCTCTCTTCTCCTTCGCGGAAAGCTGCAGACTCAGCGGCGCTCTTGTTGGTCTCGGCGGCGCTGCTGCTACTCACGCTGTTGTCGGATCCGGAAACAGTGCCGCTACAGAGGCTGATACTGACGCTGGTGACGGAAGCGCTGTCGTGGGTTTCACTGTTCTTAGGTGGTCTGTTGTCCTCCTCCATTGAAGCGGTTGGTGCAGAGAAGCTGTTCGATGAAAGTCGTGAGAGAAGAGGAGGTGATTTTTTTGGAGGATAAAAAAATGTGGGTCAGGTCAAGTTTGGAGGTGGGGTGTGAACGAGGCGTCAAAGGGGCGGGCGAGGGAGACGCGGGCGCGAAGATAGCAGCTGAAACCTGAACATATGGGAGGAGGGAGGGACCCAAAAAGGAGGGTAAAAAACGGAATTCAAATTTGAAATGAGTGGTCTGAGAGAAGAACTGGGTCTGGGTGAGAGACCCAATGCCCGGGTTGGGGTTGGAGTGGGAGTCCATTTCTCTCTCTTAGCCCTCTGTCCTAGAAGATACAGCTTGGAGACAAAACAAAAACGCAGAGGCAGAGAGAGAAAGAGAGAGAGAGAGAGAGAGAGTGTGTGTGTGTTGAGTTTCTGTTTACGAGGACGACAAAAGCGTTTCAGATTTTCTAAACAAACGTAATTTTTTATATTTTTATAAGTACACCCTATAACTCAGGCTAATACCGTTACTCAGGTAAGGTTCAATTATACGGTGCAGTCAAATGTATGGGTTTTTGGGCTCTGAGTGGAGAAGAGCGAATCTTGACTGGATGAAGTACCAATGAATCTTGACCGTTGATCGATGCTAGAATCTTGGGGTCATGTTTGAGAGATTTGTCATTTGTGTTGTTCTATTATGGATGGAATATTTTAGAATTTTTACTACCATTTAGGAGCGTTTGTCGAATAATTTCGTTTTTTAAGGTCATGAGGCCATGTTTGACATTTAAATTTAATTTAAATTAAATTATATTTTTTTTGTCTTTTTCTGAAAAAGTTTTTTGTCTTTTCTAAAAAAGTTTTTTGTCTTTTCTGAAAAGTCAACAAAAATTATTATTGAAATTTAAAATTTTCAAACTCAACTCATTCACCAAACACCCCCTAAGTAAACAAGATTTTTTTTTTTTAGAATGACGTTTAAATCATTACTCAAATTATGTTTTGTGCGTTTCTTTTTTACTTAAAGATATTTTGAGTTGAGGAAAAATATTTGTATTATTGGATATTAAGAGGATTTGCCAAAATGACTTAATAGAATAGAAAAGTGAAATTACATAAACGAGTTTCCCAATTTTTTTCTATTTTTTAATTAAAAAAATGCTTTCTGTATAAGTAATGAATATTTTTAATTCATAAAATCATTTAAATATGAATTAAAAGCTTTAAAAAAAAAAAAAAAGAAGAAGAAAGAATGGTGAAGGTTTGAAAACAAAAACGATCATGCCCTTTTTGTTTCTTCCTCCCGAGTTCCCCCATACTCTCCAAATCCATCAATCACTCTGGCGTCGATGGTCAGCCACTCTCCATATTCTCCATCCATCAACGTTTAAAAGAGCCCGTTAAAAAAACACATCAGAGCCTGGGATGTCGGAGTCGTTCTTTCCGCCATTGCCACCATCTTCGTCATCGTAACTGGGCCACGTTGCGGCCACTGTCCCCACTTTTGAGGTTCGGTGAAAGTGTTAGACATGTGATATATTTTTCAAATTTTTAGTTATTGATTTTTTTCCTTTAAAATTTGTTTGATTAATGAAATTTAGATAATGGATTATGACTATAAGGAATTTTTTTATTGTGGAGCCTTTAATTGTACAACATTAATTTCATTATCTTTTGATATTCAGAACAACCACTGAAAAATGAACAATAATAAAAATATTCCGAACGACCCTTGGTTGTTCTCTTGAAATAATGATTTTGTTTGTTTATTCTTATTTATTTGTTTTTTGTTTTTTTGCTTTTTAATGTGATAGGATTGTGTTAGTTTAGGAGTCTAATAAATGATATAGGTATTATCAAAATCACTGAAAACATTAGGTAAAAAATTTCCGAATGACCGCTTGGTTGTTCTAGCCAAATAGTTATTATTATTCCATTCTTAAACAAATCAATCCAATTAGTAAAACTGAAATTATCTTAGTAAGTTTCCTTAGCTGCAATTTAGAAAATCCCTAAAAATGGAAACATTATTTTTTTCTTAACAAATTCAGTATTTTTTTGTCAAAACTTCAATAAATTTGTTAGGTTTATGTAACTATTGCGATAAACAAATGATTGTGTTGATCTCTACATGAACGTGTTTGTATGATGTGACATGTAAAGTATGGTTAATTTTTTTTGGAAAATGGTAAGTGCATACTCATTAAATAATAATAATAATAAAAAGAGGAACGATCATGATTAGTTTACGAATGACCAGTTGGTCATTCCGATAAATAATGATTTGGTTTTGGTTTTGGTTTTGGTTTTAGTTTCGACCCACCAACTATTGTAATAAAAAAAAAATCACAATCACGATCACGATCACAATATTATATTACTATTCATTACACCAATCACTCTATGTTTCAGGAAATAACTAAGAATATAGAGGAGGAGATTGATGAGTCAGAATTGAGCATGTGGAAGAGCACAAGAGTCGGCCGGAAAGGCAGAGGAAAAGAGAAGGATCTTTATAAAAAAGGACCAAGATGCTCTTAAAAAGGACCAAGATGCTTTTAAGCCTATAAAACACTTTGAATGATAATGAAATCTAATGTTATCTATACTTTGATCATCTTGTAAGATTTTTATATTGTTATCTATTTGTATCATTGGGTTACAATATGGTTGTTTATTTTCATATGCAAAGACAACATTAGTCTTCTATTTTGAATTTAATGGGATTGTGTTAACTATGACTATTTTGTTAGTGAAAATCACATATGTATAATTAGGAAGGACCGTCAAAAGTTATAGAACAGCCATTTAATCATTCCATCCAAATGAAAGTATTTCTTCACTTTAGTTTTTTTTTAATATAAAAAAAAAAACCAAATGAGGGTCTTTTTTCATGTATGATTTGCCTCAAAACCCTCAGAATGACCACGAAGGAAAATTAACGACCACTAAAATTTTAAGAACAACCATTTGGTCATTCCTTCTAGTCCCTTTTTTTTGCTCCTTTATTAATTTCTTTTTTAAAAAGTAAAATTTGATGATAATAAAGCCTCTTAAAAGTAAACAAGTCATTTTTAGCATGGATTTATCCCAAATAACAAACAATCGCACATATTGTCTTGAAATTAACATCACTTTAATATCATTAGTAATATCTCACCAATGTTGATGACTAAGTTATATGTTCTTACACTATTAATTTCAAATGGTTAAGTTAAAAGTTAAGCTTTTCATGACATTATTGTTATTGGTAGTCTAAAACATTATGAATTTCAATGACACTATGCTAACACCTCGGAACAACTATGGGGGAAAAAAAAAGAATGATCACTAAAATTTTCAAAACAATCATTCGGTTGTTCTTTTTAAATCTTGACTTTATTATTATTATTTTTTTCATTAAAGAAAACCGAAAATAACCAAATAAGGGTTTTTCTTTCATGTATGATTTACCTCAAAATCCTCGAAACGACCACAAAAAAGAAGGAACAACCACTAAAAATTTTAAGAACAATCATTCAGTCATTCATTTTAAATCTTGACTTTAGTTTTTTTTAAATGAAAAACGAAAATTACTAGATGAAGGTATTTTGTCATGTATGATTTAATTCAAAAACCTCAGAATGACCACAAAAGAAAAGAAATGACCACTAAAATTTCAAGAATAACTACTTGATCGTTTCTTCTAAATAGTCCCTTTTTTTGCTTTGGAGGAACATGATAAATAATGGCTTCTGCATATGCCAACATCGAAGTCATCTTCAACCATAAGTATTTCAACATTTAAATCTACTTTTGTTTTACATAAAGTTTAGTTTGTGCTAAGTAGACTTATAGATTTGAAGGGAACAAGATATTTGGCAAAAAAATAAAAAAAAATGCAAGAATTGTCGGAATAATCAGGAACAACCATCATTTTTTCACATGGTTGTTCAGAACAAATGACGATCGTTTCATCTAAGTTATCTTCAACCTTTGTCTGCAATAATGGCAATCCCTAAATTTTTTTTAAATTGATTTTTAGGCTAAATAAACATATATATTTACATATAATCCTCTAAAACTACCATACAAATAACATCAAGCCATTACTAAACTTATAAGCATTTTTCCAAAATCTGATTTCTTCTCTCTCTCTCTCTTTTTCCTTCTTCTTCAAAGCCCTTGATTGTAAAACATTGAGAGTTCAATTACTGTTGACGACAATATTCGAGTGTGCCATTGTTGACAAAAAATGGAGTGACTGTTGAAGAATTTGGGGTGGTTTTTCGATTTCTCTCACATAAATGCCTCTTTTGCTCCAATCCCATAGTTTGGTTCCCCCCCTAATCATGAGTTATTAAATCTAATATATTTATTTTTTTATATTTAAAAAAAAAGATTTTAAAAAAAGAAAGTCATTTTCCTAATTTAAATTTTTGGAAAGTCATTTTACAAAGAAAAGAAAGTGAAAAGGTCATTTTACCAATTACCTTTGGGATACTATAGATCATTTACGGAGTAATTGGCCCAAGTAGTCCCTGTACCCTTTAAAAGCTGACAATTTGATCCCTATTTTATTTTTTTGATCGAGAAGACCCTAAACTCTTAAACATGATGGCCATAATGGTCATTTCCGTCCAAATTTGTTTTTAATTTCTAATGGAATGTGTTATATGCAATGCATGTGATCTAATTGATGAGGATATTTTAGTAATTCAATAATAATTCATTTAACAAAAATTAAAAAATCATAAATAAAAAACAAAAGTCCCTTTTCTCTCTCTCTTCAAAATCGACGACAACATAAGGGGGGATGGCGGTGAAGATGTAAAGTGGAGGGGCCCAGATCGGCAAACTTAGGGGGGCCGAAACCAATATCGCGCAGGGGGTGGGGGGTTTGAAACCTAGATCGCGATGACCGCCGGGGGGGGGGCAAATCACTGCGCTGGGGGGTCACAAAACCCAGATCTTGTGGGGGGAGGGGGAAGGAGAGAGGAAGACGGAGCTCGCAACGTCAGTTTAGGGGGGGAAACCAAATCGTGGCGCCGGCGGGGGGAGGGTTGGTCCATGAATCTAAGAAATAGTGAGAAGATCTTGGCAGAATTTCCACATATGAAATTGAGCACAATCTTGCAAAGAAATAGCACACTTGTTTCTTGAGAAGAGATGAGAAACATGCTCAATATCATTTGATGGGAAGGATGGAGGGAGACAGATTCCAGCTTTTGCGTCGGCGTTGGACCTGGGGGGAGGGGGGTTGGAGAGGGAGGGGAGGAGAGGGGAGGAGAGAGAGAGAGGTCTCTCTACTTTTTTTTAATATATTTTTTTAATGCTGTTACATGAATAAGAGTATTTTTTTTTATATTTTTACGGTATTTTCCTTCAAAAAACACAAAACGTGATTTTCATGTGATCATTTGTGAGTTTTTTAACGGAACCAGATGGAAAGGACTGAAATAACCAAAAAAATTAGCGTTTAATTAGGGTTATCTCAGCAAAAAAAAAAAAAAAAAAAAAAAAAAAAAAAAAAAGAGAACAGGCACCAAATCATTATCTTTGAAAAAGTTCAGGGACTATTTTGGCTAATTATCCTATATTAATAAAAAGTGGGTTTCATAAAAGTTATTATTATTATTATTTTTTATAATGTGGTCGTTTTCCATTTTTTATTTTGTTTACTCAACACATGTTTTTAAAATATAATCAAAGACAATTTCTTTTTATTTACGTAGAAAAATAAACTAAACACATTTTCAAAAAAAAAAAAAACCATAGTACCATTTCTAAAAATTTCCCTCTAATTTTCAAATCCAAAATCAAATCCATTTGAAAATGCTCCGAAACAGGAATTTTCTTTTCGTTATATAAAATTATATATATATATATATATTCTCGACGATATATATATATTTTAATCTTTTATGATTCTGAGGAGATTTAATCGTTTAGACTTATAGTAAGGATTTTATTTTTTTAATATAAAGCCGGACCAAACTTGTGTTACTGTCTACTCAAACGCATACCCATCACATCCTATTTCACGCCATTTGATCACATGGTCATAGGAAAAAGGTTAGTTTTTTCATTTGTAAATTAATATTTAATAAGAGCATTATAGATTTTGCTCAAAGATTCGAGTGGATATTCCCCCAGCAACCAAGTTTGGAGCAGGTATGGATAAATGAGGCCCACGTTCTGGAAAGTTTATGATGGCACTTTAATGCAAATTACTTACTGATGAAAAAGAAAATTTTGAATATCAACTCTCTGCCTGTATCATAATAATAAGTATCCCATGTTCATTTCCTGCAAATCAATTTAAGACCAAGAAAGCGAAAATAAAGAAACTTGTTATCATATCTGTCATAGTTATCTGATTTTACAGATCAAATTTTTAACTATAATGTACCCAACATGCATGACACTGCATTTAATCAAATCAGAATCTTTTAAATATCCACTGGGGAAAAGCAAACACAATATGATAAATGGTAGTCGACGATATTGATGATGAAATAGTCAGCAAAATAATCAAGTCACGAATTTATATAAAAGTTACAGTTATAGATATAAACATGCATTCTTATCTGACTCTTGTACTGATTGTAATTCTTTATGTATGCTATTATAGCAACTAATTAATTGATTTTATTATAGTTTTTTTTTAATAACACTTGTCTTTTATTTCAACAATTGTTAAACAGTATCATGTCATACATACGTAATTTTACACAAAATTACAAGTAAGTCAATTAGTTGTTATAAATAGTTTATTAAAAAGTTACAAATACTATTAGATTTGTTCAATTCGGATAAAAATCTATTCTTACATATTTTACAGATATGGTAAATGCATGCTGCTCATTAGACTATCTCCAATGCATTTGTCTATACTGATACTGTATTTGTTACAAAAATGTGTGAAAAATAACATTATCTTACTTTATACCACAATGCATAATGCTTTTTCTAATGTTGTTTTTACCTTTTGTCATTATGATTGTGCATTTGAACTTGTAAAAGTGAATACTTAGTATTTAAACAATAAAAAATGAAAACATTGTAATGATCATATGATGAAAGTGAAGCAAACAATCAACAAGAATTAAATGTTAAATTTGACCTTGACTATAGTTTGTGTAAATTTATCACAAAATTTAGCATATCATCAAAAATTTGGCATCAAATATAACCCCTATTGAAAAGTACTTTTTTCATCAAATGTTAAAATTTGTTGTTGACGTAATCTTTTAGTATTGTATTGCAGATGCTCTTAGTCATTTTTCTTTCACTAAAATCAATAACTTGATTCTGAGGCAGTTGTCGTAGCCTGTGCAGGTATAATTTTCCATATATGAAATATTTGAAAGTTCTGCATGGAAGTTTTATTTTTGATTTTTATGATCTTTAGTTTAAGGTATTGCAGTGTCCATGGTGTAATCTATTATAAAGTGGGGAAAAAGATTGGGGAACAACATTGAAAAGTGCCTTGAAAGACTTGGTTATACTTCTACCATATTCATTAATTCATTCATATATTTGCCATTTGCCACCAATTACAGCGAGTAGACATCTAAAAATTATATTTTACATCGGGCTTTATATGTTTAAATCGGTGGTTTTCATCTCCTAAAGCAATAATTAAGAAAGTAACAGTTCTGTACAGTGTTCTTATCCTATACATATATATATATATATACATAAATATTTTCCCTATATGAGTCAATCTCGAAGTGGCATGTCGAATTTTCTTGGTCAGCTTTCTATATATATATATATATGGATGTGACACGCCGAGGCCTAAGAGGCCAACGCGTAACTTGAGCTCTTTTCTTGTCTCCGAAGGTCGTCCAAATCAAATCTTAGAGTGCAATCGAAGAAGAAGCACCTCTCTTCAACTATCTCTCTCTCTCTCTCTCTCTCTCTCTCTCTATATATATATATATCAACTAAATCATGTTATTTCCATTATTTCTCAAGAAAAAAAATTGCTGTCTGTCAACTGATTGCATTCAGAATATGAAGTTGGCAGATTTCTTTGCTGCCTTTTCCCTCTTCCTCGCATGGCAATTTATGCTATTTGGTAATTTCTTAACAAGTAGTTTGGGGGGTTTTTTTTTTAAGCACATTAATAATCTTTCTCGCTTTCAAATTTTAATTAGTAGTGATAATCTAAATACCAATACATTTTGAACAACTCATATTATCATAATATTTCATACTTGATAATTAAAATTTGTGTGATTTTGTGTCACTGTATATGTTCACAATATTTGCTTCCATTTACATGCAGGAAATGCAAAAGCGCATACAGTCACGTTCTACGTGCACAACAAATGCCCATTCCCCATATGGCCAGCCACCGCGCCAAACAACGGCTATCCGGTCCTAGCGGACGGCGGATTCTACCTGCCCTCGGGCCAAACTCGTCGCATCGTCGCGCCGTGGAAATGGACGGGCCGGTTATGGGCCCGGACGGGGTGCAACTTCGCCTCTAATTGGAACCGCGCGTGCCAAACCGGGGACTGCGACGGACGACTCCAATGCAACGGCCTAATTGGCACCCCACCAGCCACACTCGTGCAAATCTCAGTCCAAGCGGACCAAACAAAGCCCAACTTCTACGACGTGAGCTTGGTCGACGGCTACAATCTCCCCGTCTCGGTCTCCGCTCGCCCCGCCTCGTCGAAATGCGCCATCGGAGGCTGCGGGAAGAATCTGAACAGTTATTGTCCCGACGAGCTCGGGGTGTTGAACAACGAGGGCCAAGTGGTGGCGTGCAAGAGCGCTTGCTTGGCGTTCGATTTGGACATGTTTTGTTGTCGAAATGAGTTCGGAAGCCCCGAGAAATGCGGGCCAAGCGTGTACTCGAAGATATTCAAGGACGCTTGTCCTTGGTACTACAGTTATGCTTATGATTCGCCGCCTCCGCTGGCGAGCTGTTCTGCTAAAGAGTACGCCGTTACTTTCTGTCCATCGACTTGGGGTGGTGGTCCTCGGAATATCACCGTCGGCGGTAGTGCTGACGTGGCTCGTTGAGGGAGTTTTCTGCTTTGAGGATTGATGGTTGGCGTTGGAGATAATAAGTTGATGTGTAATGGGAGCTTTTTTATTTGGATATGTAAAATTCGTTTATAATTTGTTTTAAATTAGTTTACTGTTATGTTGTTATTAATATTTTTGCTATATTTCAAGATATGGGATGGTTGATAGTTCAAGCTAATGTATCGAACATGCCATTTTCATTTTCATTTTCATTTTTATTTTTTGGTTGGAAATTAAAGTTGGAGATGGCGTTTGTTATGAAAAATTCGTCTTCAGCAAAAACCCTTTTCACTTTTTTGCTCAACACTGTTGAAAATAATTTTGGACCAATCAGCTAAAAAGTAGAAAAGGGAAAAAGTGATGTAAAAGTCTTCGTGATAGTGAAATTATATTAATATATATATATGTGGATGCTATTTCAAATTAATTTGACAGAAAACATGGCACCTTCATGATAATTTCATAAAACTTGAGGGATCAACATATTTTTTTCTCTTTTTTTTTGAAGTTTTTTTTTTCCCATTGATATTTCGTTTAATAAAAAAAAATATAGTTATGCATGCAAGAAACAGTGATCGGAAGACCTTTCTCTCAAAAAACCAAAACAAAAAACAAAAAAGAGAAAAAAAAACCTGAATGACATAAATTTGGAGACCATTGTATAAATATGACGTAAAAAATTAACAGTAAATTAATATGATATAAAATTAAATTAAAATTAATTAAAATTTATGTCATGTCGATTAAAGTAGAAAATTTATGTTCGGTCGGTTGAAACATGAAAAAAAAGATGGTCAGTTGGGTAATTTTCTAAAAAAAAAAAAAAAAAAATCAGAAGAGCTTTCTAACGGACCGTACAATTCGATAATGGGCCAACTATGTTTTGGGCTTGCATTTGATAATGGGCCAACTAGGTTTTGGGCTTGCGATTTGGGGTTTCCTTAGATATATAAGCGCATCCACAAGCAGTCTCAGACTCTTCAGGACCCAGAACCGCCATTTGCTGCCTTCAAAAATTCATCAAAAGAAGAAGAAGAAGAAGAACAAGAACAAGAACTGATCTCTGCCAAAGAATCCGTCATTTCTTTCCTTTTTCTTTCTCTCTTTATATTTTTTTTCAAATTATTTTATGGCTTTATTTATTTATTTATTTATTTGAAACGAATTCCAATCGAGAGAAAAACTGCAAAAAATATGATGGATTCATTCCATGATTCTCTGTACTTATGTCTCTGATGATTGTTCCTTTTCTTGTTACCTTTTTGTTTTTCGTATTTTTTTCCTTTTATTTTTGAAATTGAATTTTCCAGTTTTTTGTATTAGAAATGATGAGTAACCTTTTGGTCCGTGTTTCTGATTTAACTGTGATTGATGACCCCTTTTTTTGCACACTCTGATCCTACATTATTTTATTCCTTTTTTTATGTTTTTTTTTTTTTTGAAGTTTGTTTGTTTGTTTGTTTTCTTACTTTCTTTTTTATTTTTTATTTTTTATTTTTTGGGTTCATCAGTTTTGGGGCTCCATGATTGCATGCCCTCACTGGGCAATATACACTATTCCGATTCACTGAATGAGCAGAGGCTATTTAATCAAGTATGAGAGCTGTCGTTTGCAGTTCATTATTTGATTTTATTATTTTTCTTTGAATTTTGATTTCCATTTTTTTTTAAATTTTCTTTGGCCTCGAAATACACATGTCGGACTTCTGAGATTTAAAAAAAAAAAAAAAATTCAATGAGATTGACTATGCAGATTGCCTGAGCAGAAGTGATTGTTCATTTGTGTGATTTTGTTTTGAAAGTAACAAATTCAAAAGAAAAAAGAAAAAAAAAAGAAAAGCGACGCGAGATTTCGCCGATGAAGTCTCAAGCTTTGAATTGGGAGCAAACTTTGTATGATTGTGTGTTTGTAAATTCCCAAGTAAGCGTCGCAGATAAAACACCCGGCGACGTTGACGGTCCTCCCAGAAATGGGAGCTCCTCCGTTGAGGGGCAGGCTCATATTCCATTGCCTGGTGGAGCAGCGTCGCTGCCTTTACCATTTGTGGACGGCCATGAGCTCTTACATTCCATTTTATTCGACTTTCTACTTGCACATTGGACTTCCTTTTGTTACTCTTTTTTGTTTAAGTATTGAATTGTCTTGAATGCAGAAACTGGTTTTTGCAGAGATTTTTCATTTGTGCGTGCAGCCCTAATTTCCTCAATCCTCAGTTGCAGAGAGTAATAGAGATGAAGACCATACAATCCTCAGAGATGATGGACATACCTGATGAGGTCCAAATCAAGGTTCACGCAAAGACAATCAAGGTTGAAGGTCCTCGTGGAAAGCTCGTTCGAAACCTGAAGCACATAGACGTAGACTTTGAACTGATCACTAACAAAGAAACTGGAAAACGCAAACTTAAAATTGAGTCTTGGTTTGGTTCTCGAAAGGCAAGCGCAACAATTCACACTGCCGTGAGTCACGTTGCAAACCTAATTACCGGTGTCACCGTAGGATGCTGGTACAAGATGAGGATTGTATATGCTCATTTTCCGATAAGTGCCTCCATCGGCAACAAGAACAATGTAATTGAGATTATAAACTTTTTGGGTGAAATGCAGGTACTTTTTTTTTTTTTGATTGTTGTCGGATCATTTGAGAACTCGCGGTTGTTTGCAATTCTTGTGTTGGGTTATGTTTTTCACATTCAGGTATTTGACTATGTGTTTAACGTTCCATGTGCATGTTTCATTTTATGCTAGCTTTTTCTTTAAGTTTATCCAAGTTGTGTCTGTAGTTCATTACGATTTTGATAATGTGTTTTTGTAGTTGTCCATGATAATGTGTCTTTGTAGTTATCCAGGTAGTTCATTACGATTTTCAAGGGAAGAATTGATCAAGAGCAATGATCAAGAGCAATCAGTTAGGTATTGCTATGGATTTTGAAAGAATTGCTTTTTGTTGTGTCGGAAGAAAAAGCTGCTGTGTTAAAATGCAGTTCGACTGGCTTGCTGGTGATCTCGAAAGCAGTATGGTAGTGTTTTGTAAACGGTAAGGTATAGGTACTGTTGGAAGTCAAAATGGTCAAAATGGACATGAAATGATATTATGAAAATATATCCACTTTAATATTATCAACCAAATAGTTTAAACCTTAAAAAAAAAAAAAAAAAAAAAGAATTGTGCGTCAAAACTGCTTTTTTTTTTTTTTTTTGAAATCTATATCTTTTGGCACAGGCCATAACGAATAACGAATAGCTTCCTATGTAATCTTAGCACAGATACTATATTGTAATATCACAACTGCAGGCTGGGTCTAATTTGTCTTGGGGTAAAAGAAAAAGAGCATAAACTAATTTCAGTCAGCCAATATGCATTAAATCTAGCCACAACCAACATTCTTGTTCATTTAACCAATGAAAGAAATAAAATAACTAAGAGTGTAGTCAATAGCAGAGAATCAATGAAGCACGCTGAACCCGCCGCAACTTGGCCCTCGGTGGCTTTTCTGGCATTGCCATCCCTATCTTTGTCTACAAGGGCACTGTCAGAGAGTTTCATTTGCGAGATGGAGATGCAAGTAGACCTTACACGAAATTTCTGTAAGCGTTTAGTTTCTGCAGACCACAGAGTTCCATTTCCTTGTGTTTGAAAAACCGGACCTTTTTCTTTGGCAAAATTTGTGGCAAGTGATGCCAAGTTTTACCATTATCTTCAAGTTGTATTTCACCTTTTGCCACCAAGAAGACAGCATAGTTTTGGTTGCCCACTTCGACCTCTCTTGTCCAGCTTGGTCTATCTAAGAATCTCCGCGACTCTTGCTAATGAAGTGGTCCACTCATTTCGTTCTTTCTCACACATGCACGCACGACATACCGACTAGATTTCACACTAAGTGACATGTTTCAAAATTCCAGGTGTGTTGCGTCTTTGAAGATGATTTTAATGAAGGGAAATTTGTTGCATTTCTCTATAGAATAAGAATTGAATCTGGAAGCTTAGCTGAAAAGAGAGAGAAGAATAAGTTTGAAAGTTCCAAGAAAAAAAAAAAAGGAAAATACTAGCGGATTCTTCTTCCCTAGTTAAATTGTTATGTTCATTGCTTATATTGTTAACTTTTGGTAAGTCGTTGATCTATCTCCTTCCACATGAGGTGGTGCATGCAAACACTTCCTCGGTGGTACGGACAATTAAAGGGCTGGTTGATGAGATTTCTAGTTCGAGATTTTGTTTCACACTAATGGCTCCATTTGCATTTGAAGCCTTTCTTTGTGATTGTGTAGAGATCTATGAATGAAGGATGAAATCCATGTTAGTATTATGTTTTTTTTTTTTAATCATAATAATATTTATCCGAATTTCCCCTCAACATTTATTTTTGAGAGAGTAACAGTAAATCATGGTATCAAAATACATAATACGATAATACCCATATGATACTCAAAATACCCCTCCTCCCTCCCCCGATCTCTCTTCCTCTCTTTTTCTCCCTCTAACCTGTACACATAAATCTACTATTGAAAATTTAGAATATATTATTAATAAGTTTTTATTTTTTTAAAAAGATTTATCAGGAAAAAAAATGTACTATAGTTTATCATATTTTAAAAACCTGCTACAAACTTTAAAAAAATCTATAAATATGCTATATGCTACAACTTTTTTTTTTTTTTTTTTTTTTTTTCATTTTTACATCCAAGATCAAAAGGGGAAAGCACGACACAAATTTAGAGATTATTACACCAACGTGACACAAAAAATTAGCACAGACTAATATAACACAATTAAACTAAAGTTAACCAAAATTCGTATCATATTGAGCAAAAATGTAGAATTTATATCACGTTGATCAATATATTAAAAAAATGTGATTATTTAGGTAATTTTCTGAAATCCTCTTCGAAAAGACATTTGTTTTGGTTTTTATATATATTTTATTTATTTCTAGATTTGTAATGCAATTCTTTATATATTTGCTTAATTTCCAAAAGATTCAACAGCCTTCTCAAATTACAACTAGAAATTTTTCTCAAGCTTCTCTTCTTTTCAATGAATCCGAAGATAGAAAAGCGTTCACGGACCAGTGGACAACGGGTTAACGCAAATTTGGGCCTTGGATTCAAGAAAAGGCCCATTATGTCCCAAGAAAAGGCCCATTATGTCCTTGGAAGATTCTGGAAAAGCCCGGGCTGGCTCGCGAGTTGCGCTTTAGGGTTTCTTTGGAGAACCAACTTGTAGATCTATAAAGACGCGCTTCTATGCAGTCCCAGAACCGCCCTCTGCCTCCTGGCCTTGGCGTTCGTCAGAAATCTTCAACTTCAAGTATGATTCGTTTCATTCTTTAAAATTCTATTCTCTCTGTTTTTGCCAAAGAATAACCGGCCTCTTTTTCTTATGCTTTTCTTATTTTATTTATTTTGTTTTCTCTTTTTGAAACGAATTCCAATCAGTTGATGAGAGAAAAACTGCAACAATATGATGGATTCGTTCCATGATTCTCTGTACTTAAGTCTCTGATGATTGTTCCTTCTCTTTTTTTATTTTTTATTTTTCCTTAATTTTTGAAATTGAATTTTTCAGCTTTTGTGTTAGATATGATGAGTAACCTTTTGGTCCGTGTTTCTGATTTAACCGTGACCGATAACCCCTTTTTTTTGCACACTCTGATCTTACACTCTTTATTTTTTGTTTTTAGTTCTTAATTTGTTTTTTGTTATTGAAAATTTTTTTCAATTGGGTTCATCACTTTTTGTGGCTCTGTGATTACATGCCCTAACTGGGCAATATACGCTATTCCGATTCACTGAATGAGCAGAGGCTATTTAATCAAGTATGAGAGCTGTCGTTTGCAGTTCATTATTTGATTTCATTATATTTCTTTGAATTTTGATTTCCAATTTTGTTATTTTCTTCGGCCTATCTGCAGTGATGAAACATGAATTAAAATACACATGTCAGACTTCAGAGGTTTTTTTTTTGTAAAAAAAAAAATCAATGAGATTGACTATTCATATAGCCTGAGCAGAAGTGATATATATATATATATTTCATATTTGTGTAAATCTTGAAATAAATTTAAAAAAAAAAAAAAAAAGCGACGTGAGATTTCGCCGATGAAGTCTCAAGCTTTGAATTGGGAGCAAACTTTTTAAGATTGTGTTTGTAAATTCCCAAGTAAGCGTCGCAGATCAAACACCTGGCGACGTTGACGGTCCTCCCAGAAATGGGAGCTCCTCCGTTGTCGGGCAAGGCTCATATTCCATTGCCTGGTGGAGCAGCGTCGCTGCCTTTACCATTTGTGGACGGCCATGAGCTCTTACATTCCATTTTATTTGACTTTCTACTTGCACATTGGAATTCCTTTGTTACTTTTTTTTTAAAAATAATTATTATTGAATTGTCTGATGGCAGAAACTGGTTTTGGATGAGTTTTTTCGTTTGTGTTTTTGCATTTGGGATTCGAGCACACACCAGCAAGCATGCAAAGGAGAGAAGAAATGTTCATTTGTGAGTGGAACTAAAATGGACTATAGTAATATTCATGAAGAAGACGAGACGAGACGAGACGAGACGACCCTCGAAAGAAATGTCAAAAATTTTGTAGAAACGACGTTCAAAACAAAAGCCATCGCAAGGTCGTTGAGACCGGAAATACGGCATTCGTTAAAACGACAGCAAAGCATTTAGACGTTTGGGGACTTGTAAAATAATGAGAATGTAATATAATAGAAGAATGGAACAATGAAGAGTTAATGGAGAGTGACGAGGGAGGTTTTCCAGAGAAAACATGACAAAGGAGAGGTGACTGCAAACGATTCCCGTTAAGGTACCGACAAAAAAAAAGTTGCAGCCATGGAAACGACATTGAAATCTTAAAACGACAGCAACTAGAAAACCAATAAAATAGTCTTATTATTTAAAAAAAAAAAAACCGAAAGGTTCGAACGGCGTACCCATTTTAAACGTCAAGAAAAATATTGAAGTGAAAGTACGGTACAAGAAAATCGATGAGAAAATGAACAAATGAAAAAGAAAATGGATGTTAAAAAAAAAAAAAAAAAAGAGGAATAAGGAAAGCATCGAAGGTGAAAACAAAACGTAGCTGACACGAGACTGAAAAAATCTAAACCAACTTTATAAGGAGGACTAAATTATAAAACGAAAAAAAAAAAAAAAAAAAAGGTATAAGGAAAGAGTTGAAGGTGGAAACAAAACGAAGCTGACACAAGACACAAAAAACGACAATAAATTCTAGACCAACTTTACATGGAGGACAAGAGTATAGAACGACAATATTAAAATCTGAAAACGAGGAAGACTTGCTGTTACTTTGTCGTTGCACATATTTATGCCTAGTCCAGCGGTATTTTAAAAGTAGGAAAACAGTCAAAATTGGAGACAGAATAATTAAATTTACTTCCTAGATAACTCGGGGAATTGAATTGCAAGATGTGTGTGTTTCTATTATTATCATTATTTTTTTCCGAGGGAAACTAAAAAATTTATTTTTGGCAAATTGAGAAGTTATTCATGTTTACTCCTAAAAAAAAAGTTTATTCATGAAAAAAAAAAAAAAAAAAGAAGATGGGCCGACGTGATGATGATAAATACAATCTATTCAAAGTTTCCTCAGTCCAGAAGGTAAAGGAAAATAGGAAATTTCAAAACCACATTTCTTGGTTGGGAGCATTTGAATATAGAATCCGTTTTGTGAAACGATTTGAGTTGAATTTTTAAATTAGAGTTTGTTGATTTTTTAAAAACTGAATATTTTCGTTCACTTTTCAAAAAAAGACAAAAACTGAAATGAAAAATTTGAGTTTAAAATATTTCACAAAACGGAGTAATAGTCTTGAATGAAGGGCATAAAGTATGGCATTAGACAAAAACACTTGAAAACATTTGAAAGGGTGTTTGATCATTGGAAATGTTTCAACACATCGCATTTAGGCAAAATTTCAAATTTGGGCTATTAAAGTTTGATAATTTGGATTGATGTTTTTCTGCTATATCGAATGTTGTTGTTTCTAAAGGTTGCTCTCTTTCGGCTAGATGTTGGTTCAGCCTATTTTAAGTCAACTATTTTTCCAAGAAGTTTTACATTAAAATGTCCATCTTTAAACACCTCTTTTAAAAAATGTCTAAAAACAAACTTATTTACAAATTTGAACAAATTTTAAATTCCATCCTTTTTTTATTCCATGTTTACCCTTCAACATTTTCTGATATGATTTTTCATATATAAGGATTGTCTTTATGGAAAAAAAAAAAAAAGAAACTTTTTTTGTTACATTTCTCAATTCCTCTTTTATATACACACATATATATGTATGTGTGTATATATTTATTTATATATCAAGGTTCAATGTTATATTTATATATATCCAGATTTTTGTGATCAATATATGATAATGACCATATCAATTAATGGTTCGATATGTTGGAAATAATAATACGGTCTATATGTGAATGGTTTTGTCATTTTAATGATTATATTTTATCATATGATATATATATTATAGGGATTTTATCGTTATATTACATGTTCCTAATTAGTAATAATATTGTCATAATATATATGATATAAATACTAGAAATCTGCAGTCAAATTTCAACTAAGATTAGAACATAGGAAAATCAACATACAGAAATTATAGGGTTCATGGATATTGTATATGAGAATCACAAATTAATCATAATCGAAAAATATAAATAATAAAATGAAACAAGAACAGTAAAAGATAGCAACACTGAAATTTAGAGAAGTTCGCCGAAATTGTGCTACATTCTTTGAGTTTGGAGTTTCACTATATATGAATTTTAAGTACAAAGGTTAAAATTTCTGATAGTGTTCTGGCAGAATAATAGTAAATAAAGTTTACTTTTAATTTTATATTTCGTTTTTTTTTTTTTTTTTTACTTCAAAGAGTAGCTTGAAAAAAAAAAAAAAGTCTAATTGTTGCGAATAATATCCTTTATGAATGCTCCCAGGAAAGATTGGTGGCGTGAGACCTCCTTAAAAACTAACCTTCTAAATAGAGCAGCGTTTCCATAAAAGATTGACCGGCTACCTAGACATAACTTCCTTGTATTTTACGTCTCCACTAAATCACACAATGCTTCCTAAACAAATTGAAAGAAACATCTAAATTTTATTATAATTTTATTAAATTTCAATAAGTTAGTGGTCTAAGAGTCAAAACCTAAGTTAAAAAAATAATAAAAAAAATAGTAACTAACCAGAATAGTAAATCGAAAATTTGAATTAAAATCCTGAAAATTGATAAATGGAAAAAAAAAAAAAAGACAACTAAGAAAATCAACAATAAGAATAATACTATAAACTAAAAAGGAAACAAAATGAAAAAAAAACAAAATAAAGAAAAAAAGGAAAGAAAATAAAATCCTAATTCGTGAAAAAGTAAAGAATAAAATTACCAAAAATAAAATAAAATCAAATCAATTGACTGTGAAAACTAAAAAGGAAAAAAGAAAATTAGCTAGATTAACCAAATTTCTAATATTTACATTCTAAATAAAAAAAATCTAAGTTGCCTGAGCTAAAAGCAAAATGTCAAAGATAAAAATAAAAAATAAAAAAAATGTAAACAAACTAAACTGTCTAAGCAAAGAAAAAAAAAAAAAAACGTAAACAAAGTGAAAAAGTAAACAAAGGTAACTACAAAACGTTAAAAAAAATGAAGAAGCAAACAAACTAAACTAAAGACATTTTATAAAAGAATCAAAAGAAATCACTTACCTCTCTAAAAATCAAAAGAAATCACTTACCTCTCTTCCCGTTCAAACTTCGAAAAACCACTCTTGTTCGTAGCATCTCCCCGGCAACACACCAAAATTTGATTACGCTCAAATTGTATCTAGATAAAGCGGTCTACTGTAGCATAATGAGGCCGGTTGATCCAATGAGAATGTGGTAAAAGTAACAAAGAAGAAAGATTAATAAAAAAATAAACCTTAAAAAGATAAACAAACAAAGCAAATAAAAAGATAAATATTTTTGGGATTTTTAATAATGAAATAAAATAAATACAAAATTGAAATGAAGGATAGGTAAGAAATCTCAAATATTTTTATTCAAACTCAATACTTCAATTCTATAACTCAATTATAAGTTTCACATCCCAAACATCCAGTTGGAAAATATAAAGGTGAAAACACAAATAATAGAAAAAGTATTTGACTAAATTAATCCCTTCTTGTTAAAGCAAGCACAACTATTTTGATACTTCATCAGAAAGAGACAAAATACCCCATGGAAGAATGCAGTAAGGGATGTTCATTTAAAAATAATTGAAAGAAAATCACCAATTACCAGTGATTTAATGCAACGAATATAATAACTAAAACTACTGTCACTACAGAAGCAGAAGAGAAGAAAATGAACCAAATTTATAAATGTTGAATAACAAATGGAGTTGAAATAAAAAGAAGAACGCAAACAAATAAAATCACACAATACTTAGTCTTCTATCGGTGGCATATCACTAATAAAGAGATGTGTCACTCATTTCACACCTCTAGAAAAACTAAGGAAACAAGAACTGAAAAATAAAATGAATACTAAAATTCTCACAATTCTTGAATGAATATTACAACAAGCAGAACTCTCTATTTATAGTGTTTTAGAGGTTTAACCAAAAAGGGAAACAAAAGAATAAAAATGGAAAACTAAAACTAGAAAATAAAAATAATATTACAATTAATTGGAGAAATCAAATATTTGATCAAGGAAGAAATCATGCTGATTTGATTATCTGGAAGACTTTCTTCTGAAGTAGAAATCTAAAAAGTGAAGGATTGCTGCACACTACTATAAAAGTTAGCTTAGATGACGGAGATTACATGACGGTTTATTGAAACTGTTATTTAAACTCGAGATTACATAATGGTTTTAGAAAAGTGAAGGATTGCTGCACACATCCGCCACTTGGTGCAAATGGAATGGTTGTTGTGTATAGACGTGACGTTCTTTAATTTGTTGCTTGACTAACTTAGGAGCTGATGTGACTTAAAGTAATGGATTCAACGGCTCAATTACATGGCTTATTTTTTTTTCTTATGTTTTTGCACTTTTTATAAATATGCAAATATATAACCTAACACTAGACCTTTTTTAATTAAATCATTTTGAATAAAAATTATGGTAATATATAATTAAAACTTAAATAATTTAGTATTTACGTAATAATAGACACCAAAAAAAGTACCTTTTGTGTACTAATCAGGTATTTATGTCAAGATAATATAATGAATTTTCTTTTTTGTTCAATTTTGTAAATAAGTTTGTTTTTGAACATTTTTTGAAACCAGTTATTCTAATTTGTTCATATACCTAAAGGATCCTCTTTCCAAACGAAAATTACGTTTGCTGACAAATAGAAGAAACTATCAAGAAGAAGGGGCAAAAGAAAAGTCATTTAACTTTGGAATAGGATGAGTCATTCTTCGTGCAGTGTCACACTCAATCGTCTTTATTCCAATCAGACTCTTTACATATACAGACAAATTAGCTTTTAAAAAATATCTAGAAACAAATTTAGTTATAAAATTGAACAAAATATAAAAATGATCATGCTGTGATGATAAAAAAAAAAAAAAAAAAATCCGTAAATCTAATTAAAAAAAAAGGTAGATTTTGTTTATTAAAAAAAAAAAAAAAACCAAAATAGAAACTTAAAAATCTTTAAAAACATTCGCTCTATATTCCCGAATTTGATTCCAATCTTGTTTGTGGATTACATAATAAATTTTTTTTTTTTTAATGAAGATGTTTTATTGTTTGTTATTAATTTTTTATATTTGCTGTCTATATTACATTGACGAGGTCAATACGTTATAAAAAAAGGTTTTATGAATGTGTTTTTTCCCCCTCAATGACCTGGTCGAAAAGGAAGTGATCTGAAAAGTAATAAATTCTGGAGTATGCTATTTTGGAATTCTTCTGTAAGTAATATGGTCATTATCATATAGACCATGACCATATTGCTATTGATTAATAGTATGAAATATAATAGGAAGGTACTTATAGTATAATTATCATATAATAAAATATAATTGTTAAAATAATAGAGTCAATATCGTAATGATCACATCATCAAACATAATAATAATAATAATAATAATAATAATAATAAGAAGAAGGGATGAAACTAATGAAGGAAACAAAAAAGAAAAAGAGACATTTCCTTTTAAAATATAAAACTAAAAACGTAAAAAGTCTAAAATTGTGTTTGGCTCCCCATTTTAAACCACTCATCTTAAATTTTTTTTTGTCTTTTTCCCAAAAAGTTTTTTGTCTTTTCTGAAAATTCAAAAAAATTTACTATTAAAACTTAAAAATCTCAACTCAAACTACTCCACCAAACACCCTATAAATGTCCAAAAAAAAAAAAAAAAACTAAACGTTCTTAGAAAAAAAAAAAAAAAAGAACTTGTGATCACATATTTAAGAGAAAACATTCCCTCCCAAAGAAGTAGTCTAAAATAACTAATTAATTTGAAATTAATATTTAAAATAAATTAATAATAAAATTTCTAAAATTATTATTCCTTAATTCAAAAAGATGTCCATTCCTAAAAAGGCAATAAAGGTAAACATGGAACAAATAATGATTGAAATTCAAATTTTTTTTCAATTTTACAAATAAATTAAAAAGTGTTTATATTTTAAAAGGGATATGGCTATCTTGTTTAAATACTTCTTTTAAAAAATTCTATAAATTTAGCTGAAATAAGGGCAAGAAATTAAACTTGAAAATTGCCAAGGACCTTCCTTTTTTTTCTTTTCTTTTTTTCTTTTTTGGCGCATGAGAGGACATATGATTGATGAAAAAACGAATTCGGTGTCTTTTTTTTTTTTTAAAACTATTTTTTGATGTTTTTTTTTGGGGTGCCGAGTATGGATGGTGTTCTAATTAAACAAAACAACATATGAGACATACTTGAAATGAGACCTAACTTAGAAACTAAATTATGAAAGGTAAAAAGATTTAAAAAATAAATGATCTTGATCAAGGTTCCCCCACCCCGTCAATGAACCCAGCACCCCCTTCCCCCCTAGGACTAGATCGCCCCACCCTTCTCCTCATTGCCTAGATCGCCCCTTTGCCTTTCCATCCCTATTGCCGAGAAAGATGAATTTTAAATTTTTTTATGATTGAGAAAGAGAGATGAATTTTAATTTTTTAAATTAATTATTATTAAATTATTAAAATACCTTCTTAAGTTAGATAACATATAATGCATATAACTCATTCCGTCAGAAATTTAATAGAATTAGATAGAAAGGACCAATTTCCATTGTATTTTTAAAGAATTTAGGATTAACATGGTTAAAAAAAAAAAAAAACTAAAATCAAATTATCATTTATTAAAGAATTCAAATACTATTTAGGTGAAATAACTCAAGAATTAATTAGCTAGCCGACAAAGATGGCGGCTGCCTCTTATATGACTCACAACTCATGGACTTGAATCTTCTGTTCAAAATTGGTGTCCTCAGTTCTGTCCAACCAATAAAAATACGTCACATCATCTGAATATGATACATAGAGTTAATAGAGATTCCATCGTTAATGTTTTCTTCGAATTTGTTAAAATATCTACCTCAGAAATTAAAATTAATAAAATAACCTTCTTTCATTTTAACATATGAACAATCATAATCGTTTATGATTGTTGAAATTCATTTTGTTAATAAAAATTTTTTAGAAAGTCATTTTACAAATAAAAAAAATATGAATAAGTCATTTTATCAATTTAATCTTTAGATTGTGCTTTATTTCTAAGGATTTATTTGATATGTTAGTTTGAGTTGAAATATTTTAGTTATAATAATAATTTTTGTTGACTTTTTAGATAAGATAAAAAATTTTTTGAGAAAATGATAAAAATTATGATGAAAAAGTATAATTTAATTTAAAATGAGATGTTTTGTCAAATAAAGTAAGATGAAATTTCATATGCCTGTTTAATCATCTTTTTTTTTTTATCTTTCTTTCCAGTGTTTTTTTTAGTGTAAGAATAAAAATTGGCTATTTCTAAACCCACCAGCCACCCTCCACAATCCCCAATTTTAATCCACTTGAATACCCCAACACCTTCTTCTTCATCACCATTTTGCCAAACCCTAGCAGCCAAATTACTCTCTGAAACTCGGCCATGTACCTCTACAGCCTCACGCTCCAGCGGAAACTTCTCCGGCGGAAAGACGAAGACGATCGTCCAGAATATTCTCTCTGTCGAAATTTCCGGTGCCAATGGGTAGATCCAGACTATTCTCTCAAACTATTCTGCTCTCTCTCTTCGGTGTTGAAAGTCGAGCACAGAAGAAGGTAACAGGGTGAAAATGACAGGGAAGGGAGGGATAACAGTCCTGCTATTATTCTCTTTTCTTGAAAAACGTATCGATAATGTTAACTCCGTTAAATTGTAAATGTCCTTCAATGACTTGACATGTCTTGAACGACTTGCATGTCAATGACTTCATATGTTTTAAATGGTTAGATCGGGTTTGGGACACCAGGTTAGTCCCACAACTCACGTTCACGTTTGATTTTGACGAGACAATTTCGTCAAGTCGACCAATGAAAACGAAACACGTGACAAACAAAAATTGGGTGGCCAATAAACAAACAAAGAAATCTCTTGAACCAATCGCTTCCCATTGCCAGTCATTCTTTATTCGTAATTGACGAAAAAACTACGAGGAAACAGCGTCGGAAATTCATTAACTGCCTTGCTCACCAAGGTGTCCAATTTACACTTTCTTTCTCTATATATAAGAGCAAACTAAACTCTGCTCAAATTCACAACCAATTAGTAAAAAAAAAAAAACTCACTGAAATATAGTTCTTATTTCGAAAAGATGATGGTCAGTATGGGGGAAATGTGGACTCATGTGGGCTCAATTACGGCCAGCTTGATGTTTGCTTATGCTATGTTCCGGCAATATTTCCCTGATCATCTCCGGATTTACTTCGGAAAATACTCCAACAAAGTGTTGGGACTTGTCTACCCTTACATCCACATCACCTTCGATGAGTACACTGGCGACCGATTCAAGCGGAGTGAGGTCTACATGGCCATCCAAACCTACCTCAGCGCCAACTCCTCGGAGCACGCCAAGCGCCTCAAGGCTCACGACATCAAGGACAGCAAGTCTCTCGTCCTCAGCCTCGACGACAACGAGGAAGTCACCGATGAATTTGAAGGCCTCAAGGTCTGGTGGACTTCATACAAGAACACCCCGAAGAACAACACCATTAGTTGGTACCCCAATTCGGACGATAAGAAGTACTACATGCTCACCTTTCACAGACGCCACAGAGATATCATCACCAGCTCGTATCTTAGCCATATCGTCAAGGAAGGGAAAGGAATTGAGGTGAAAAATCGGCAGAGGAAGCTCTACACTAATGGCTCCAGTGAGATATGGTACAGTTACGAGAAGAGGACTAAGTGGAGCCATGTCCTCTTTGAGCATCCTGCGACTTTCGACACTTTGGCTATGGATCCTAAGAAGAAGAAGGAGATTATTAATGATCTCATTAAGTTTCAGAATGGAAAAGAGTACTATGCCAAAGTTGGGAAGGCTTGGAAACGGGGTTATCTCCTTTATGGTCCTCCAGGGACTGGTAAGTCAACCATGATCTCTGCCATGGCTAACTTTTTAGATTATGATGTCTATGATTTGGAAGCTCACTTCAGTTAAGGACAACACGGAGCTGAGGAAGTTGTTGATCGACACGTCGAATAAGTCCATCATTGTGATTGAGGACATCGATTGTTCGCTTGATCTCACCGGTCAAAGAAAGAAGGAAAAGGAGAAGAAAAAGGGAGACGAAGAAGAGAAAGACCCTGTTCGTAAAAGGGCTGAAGAGTTAGAAGATGCGAACAAGAGCAAGGTTACACTTTCGGGGTTGTTGAACTTCATTGATGGGATTTGGTCGGCTTGTGGCGGTGAGAGACTCATTGTGTTCACTACTAATCATGTGGACAAACTCGATCATGCTCTCATCAGAAGAGGAAGGATGGACAAGCACATAGCGTTGTCTTACTGTTGCTTTGAGTCCTTCAAAGTGCTTGCTAGGAACTACTTGGATGTCGAATCACATCATTTGTTCGGGGAGATCGAGCGCTTGTTGGGGGAAACTAATATGTCTCCTGCTGATGTTGCGGAGAATCTTATGCCCAAGTCTGATGATGAAGATGCGGATATGTGCTTGAAGAAATTTGGTTGAAGCTCTAGAGAAGGCAAAGGAAGATGCGAAAAAGAAGGCCGAGGAAGAAGCAAAGTTGAAGGCTGAAGAAGAGGCAAAACTGAAGGCTGAAGAGGAAGAGAAGACGAAGGCTGGGAAAGAAGAAAAAGTGGAGAAAGTTGGGTGAAGAGAATTCTGCTAAAGAAAGTGGGAAATGAACTTGTAATGGAACATCAGCTAAGGAAGAGAAGGAAAATGGATCAGTCGCCTCTTAAGGCAGTTAGGGGAAGATAGAAAGTTGTGAGTCTCCTCACTAAAATAAAAAGTTGTATGTCTTTTTACTAAGAAAATTTTATGTTAAGTTGTGTGTATTCACTAAGAAAGTTGTGCGCCTTTCACGAGGAAGTTAAAGTAAATTTGTGTCTTTCAGTACTACTTGCGGCTAGTACTGATTACTCTATGTTTGTTTCTGGATTTGCCATTAATTATAATAATAAATTTTTCTTCAGTTTTTGTGACTGTGCGTATGTGGTTGAATTTTCTGGTTTACATGACATCTAGCTTCCTTCATTGGTACTATTAAACACAAAATCCTCTATTCTTCATTGATAGTGAATATATGTACGTCGTGATATATGTGTATAGTGCATTTTATGTAAGAGAAAGGAAGGAGAGATTAAGAGAATGCCCAAATGTCTCATTCGTTAATTGATTTATGTCACATCATATAAGTAAAACGTAATTCAATTATATGAATATTTACAATAACAATTTTCTATTCTTATGTTTATAACATTACTTTCCTTTACCATTTGATAAATTATGTCAATAATTTAATCATACTAATATATTGGTTGAGAGCAAAAGGCCTAATACACGTTTTTTTTTTTTTTTTTAAAGGAGTGAAAAAAAAAATTTTTTTTTTCATGAGTTTGCATGATTATATGCAGGTATGCAAGTGGAGGCATGGAACAGAAAACGGGGAAGACAATATTGAAGCAGTCTGTTAAAACAAGAAGCTATATATATATATATATATATATATATATAGCATAAAAAAAAAAGGATGGGGAAAGGGACGATTGGGAGGAAGTTGTACTAAAACTATATGAAAACCTAATTAAAACAAGAAGCTATATATATATATATATCATAAAAAAAAAAAGGATGGGGAAAGGGACGATTGGAAGTTGTCCTAAAACTATATAAAAACCTAATCGGATAAACGCATTAATAATGAACATTAAATAACAAAATTGATTTCATTTAGAATATTAATCTTGGTACTTCTTCTTATATAAGTGAGTTTATATTATTATTTTATTTCGATCAATTTTTATAGGGGAGAAAAACATAGCAGATTAGCTGAAGACGAAGACTAGAAATGAGAAAGGTCGTTCTTTTCCAGAACATGTCCTTTGTTAAGCCACAAAAACCGTCAAATTTGGTGACCCAAAAAAAAAAAAAAACCAAATATTGTAGAGCTTGGCAATGGAGGAGTTCGTTTAATGGTATTAACAGTTCAATGTAAGACGACACAATACCTTCCAAAAAATAATAAATTAATGAATATAGTACTAGATAATGAACCAAACAATATGCACGTATAAAATTCCAGCTGGTTACAACTACCAAGTCACCAGGGCTATAATGTACGAAGTCAACTTGGTTTCATAAGTTAATTTGTTTCGGAAGGGGCCTAATAATAATAACTGTATGTACAGATTTGACACAAGACCTGTGGTTATAAAAGGAATAATTAAAAAATTAATTAATTGAGGGGCGAAAGTGTGCATGTGATGATTTGTTGTCAGTATATACATTAAAACTCTTCTATACATGGATATAAATACAAAGATCGAGATAGAGACTTAGTCGGAAAAAGGCAATTAATTACTTTAATCAGCAATGTTGTACAATTGTAAAGAAGTAGAACTCATACTGATATATCATACATACGAATTTTAGAAATTTAATTAAAAAAATTTGGTATTATTGGCATTTTTTCTATAGGACTCCTACTTGAACTCAGAATTGGACACATAATTGGACTGGGTTGCTCAGCCAGCTATAAAATAAGCTTCAGATCTTGTAAATTTCGCACTCATATTTTCTCAGAAACAATAGAAGAGAGAAAATTATTGTTGAAGTTTCTTTCAATTCTTTTTTGATAAGTAGAGATATTGTTGTTCAAGTTGATTTTCAGATTTTATATTCTTGATCATGTCAACCCTGGGAGACATGTGGACTCAAGTGGGGTCAGTGATGGCAAGCCTGATGTTTGTCTATGCTATGCTCGACCGATATGTTCCTGACGATGTGTGGCAATTCCTCGAGAGACATTCCAACAGAGCCTTTTGCTTTTTTCACCCTTACATCCAAATCACCTTCCCTGAGTACACCGGCGACGTTTTCAGCCTCAGCGAGGTCTACGCCGCCATCCAAAACTACCTCGGCGCCATGTCGTCGACGCGTGCTAAACGTCTCAAAGCTCTTGACTTCAAGGACAGCAAGTCTCTTGTCCTCAGCATGGACTACAACGAGGAAGTCATTGATGAATTTGAAGGTGTCAAATTATGGTGGACATTTTACCACACAATTCCGAACAAACGGAGTGTTTCTTCCCATCCCAATTCGGTCGAAAAGAGGTTCTACAAGCTCACATTCCACCGAAGCCACAAAGACCTCATCACTACCTCTTACTCAACCATGTAGTGACCCAAGGGAAAGAATTGGCTGTGAAGAATAGGCAGAGGAAGCTTTACACCAATGGCAAATATGAGAGCAGTTATGGCACTAAGTGGAACCCTGTCCGCTTTGAGCACCCCGCGACTTTCGACACTTTGGGTATGGATCCTAAGAAGAAGAAGGAGATTATCAATGATCTCGTGAAGTTCCAAAACGGAAAAGAGTATTATGCCAAAATCGGGAAGGCTTGGAAACGTGGCTATCTCCTTTATGGCCCTCCGGGGACCGGTAAGTCGACTATGGTCTCTGCCATGGCTAACTTTCTTGATTATTGTGATATTCGAATTTTTCATGTACAATTTCCTCTTAAGGAATTTATTTTCACCCAATGAAAATAATTGTGAAAAAGCTTGATTTAGAGCTTTTGTTAGATTTGGTGAGTTATGATGAGTCGAGAAGACTCAAAATCAATTTCTAAGCTCGATAACGGACTTTTCAAGTCAAAAGGATCGAAACGGTGTATAATTTTACGAAAGTCAACTTTGACCGACGAAAAGTCAAGCCTTTGACTTTTCGAGATTTTTCGACTTCAGCGCGGAACGAGTTCCGAGAATAAGTTTTGTGAGCTAGATAGCAAGAATAAGTCGTAAAACATCCCTAGAAAAATCAAGCACACCGAGTTAGAGTTTAAGGGTAAAAAGGGTTCGGAAAAATTTGAGAGAAATATTTTTCGATCCAAAATTCACACAGATAAATTTTGTACTTCGGTATGAGATAAAAATATTATGTTTTGAAGAATCACAATATTAAAATTATCTGTGTAGCACAAAGGAAAGAAAAATGAGTTTTTGGAGCACAAATTGGCCAAACAAAGCCTAAGCAAGATAAGTACACATTGCTATGCCTTTGACCCCACCTCCCCACCAACTAAAGCTTGCATTAAATGAAGCTTTCTCCTCCCCTCAATGGTCGGCAGCAGCTAGGAGAAAAACAAGGAAAAAGGAATGAAAAAAATAAAAGAAAATGTGTTAGCCCATGACCTCACTTTTCCACCAAATTAAGCAAGCAATTGTGGAAACTTTTTCTCCACTCCAAGTGGTCGGCTGCAGCAGGAAAAAGGGGAGAGAAAAGCCTTAATTTAAGGCAAGCAACCAACAACTAAAGCCTCCCTTTTGTCCATCAAGAAAAACCCTCCCATTCCCTAGTCTTTTCCTTGTAAAAGTGAGCCAAAATCTTGTCTCCTTTTTCTTCAAGAAAGTTCGGCAGAGAGGGAGAGAGGGAGAGGAGAGTGAGAGCCAAGGAAATTCTTGGAGTTTCCATCCCTTGAGTGCATGGTTTTGCAAGAGAGTGAGCAAGAGAAAAGTGAGAAAATTTTCATGGGATTTAGGGCTTAGTGGCCGTGGGTTTGGAGAGGAAAAGAGAAGAAGAAAATTTGGGTAACCAAACTAGCTTTGGTTCTAGGTAATTTCTCAATCCTAATCCTTTTTATTTTAAGCTTAATTTCAAGTTTAATTTGAGGTTCGATTGGGTTGTAAGGACGTAAGTCCAATTTCGTTTTTATGCTTTAGATTTCGGTGTGTGCTTGATTTGCTAGAACTAGGGTGTTTGGCTTTAAAATCTTGCTTGGTTTGTGTTGATTTTTGTATGAATTTCATGCTAGAAAAACTTAGGTTGTGTGTCCCCAAATGTGACCAAAAATCTGCCCCTACAGCCCCCCTTTGATGCATGTAACCAAGATTGATTTTGGTGCATGTTTGTGTTTGAATGCTAGATTAAAACCAAGCAACCCTAGAGTTTTGATTTTAATTTTTGGGTTGCATGGACTGTTGAAAACGGTTTTTGGGCTTGATGGGACGTTAGAAAACGTTGTGTGTTTGAATCGTAGGCTCCCGAAGTGTTCGGTCTAGTTAGATTCGCGAAATAGGACGCAACCGAAAATGAAAACCGAAACTGTCCAGATTCGGGTTGAACCTGACCAGTTTTGGAAAAGTGAGATTTTGACGCCTCTAGAGGCCGAATGGGTTAAAACTCAAAACACGAAAGTTTCTCGGAACAAGTTTTTCTAGAGGACAACGTGAACGGAATACCAAAATAAGACTCCAAAGGCCTTCGTTTTTAACAAAACCCGTGGCTGACCCCTGGGCGCAGTTTCACCAGATTTTTTCGGAGTCAGCCGGTTTAAAAAAAAAAATGGTATCAATGTGGGTAGAATTTGATTTTTTGCAAAACAAGAAAGTTTTAGCATTTTTCGATAGCTACAACTTTCGTGAAGACAAGTTTTTCAAATTCCGGACGGATTTTTAAAATAGACGTATTTAATGAGAGGTGCTCAAGAAATCCGAAAATTCCTTCACCAAGTTTTACAAAGTATTTTCAAAAAAATTGTAAAGTGTTCTAAAACGTTATTTTAACTGCGAAAACTGTTCCAAAGGCAGTATTCGACCTTAAACGACATTTACAAAAAATTATTTTATAGATCGGAATTTTATAAAGAGTTTTATGGATTTTTAAGTTAAAATCTTTTAATAGCACAAAAAGTAAAAAAAATAGAGTTTAAGAGGAAAAAATGAAGTTAAGGTAAAGAAATGGAAAATTAAGTTAAGAATTTGAGTTTAAGATAAGAAAATAGATTTTCAAGATAAAAATGGTAATCAAGCCGATTACGGGCCGTAGCCGGGAACGGGACCCGAGTTATTGGGCTTAAGCCCAAAAGGGCCCAGAATTGACAAAGGTTGACTAGTAACTGACCAATTGTCAACTTTGGTTGACCCACAACAAGAAAGAGGTAACCTTAAGGGTTATCCAACGTAACTCTAAGGATTACCATAAGTTTAATGGGCCAAGCAAAATGGGTCAAGGCCATTGACTCAATATGCTATGATAGAATGGTAAAGCCCAAGGTATTAAAGAGTAATCCAATAGAAGATCAAGGAGTTAATTAAGAAGTTATCCAACGTAACCTCTTAAAGGATTAATCAAGTTCAAATTAATCCCCAGTACTAAAAGGCCAATTTGGACAAGTCAGTTATCTGACGGGGACATACAATTAGGTTATAGTAGGTATGTTGGTTAGGGTACCAACATTCTACATCTAGAAATAGAATCTCACCAATGTCCTTTCTCAAGCAGGAGAGGGCTTGTGGCGGTACTCCAAGTTAGGACGACGACCGCGTGGATATAGCAAGAGAGGTAAATACAACTCCGCCTACAGCTTAGGCTTTAGTTGATACTTGCCCAAGTATGTTAGATGCATGCTAGGAATATATGATTGATGGTTGCCATGATGTGCTTATTGTATGTTTGTGGTATGTTAGACTCAATGCCATATTAAGTTATTATGTGCAATATGACATGATACTATGCTATGTATGTAAAGGATATGCAAGCCGAGCAAGAAAGGTAAGATGCAATGTATGATATATTTTACACAAAAGTGACATCACGATGCATGTTCACTAAAAGTAAGATAAGATTAAAGAATAAGAAAGTAAGATGGCAAGCAAGCTTGCCAGTGTCGTACCACCCGTCCGAGGTCGGGTTGGACTATGGTTTGAGTTGGACTGGGCTGGCCGCCCCAACCACTTCATAATTGCGCGCCGGGTACGTACACGTAAGTAAGGGGCCCATAAGTAAGATAAGCCAAGAAAGTAAGATAGAAAGAGTTAAGAAAAGCATAATACGAGCATAACCGGATCGTGCATACATTATGCTATTA
>CM046379.1:37502375-37577375 GCA_025413485.1 Ficus microcarpa
TGTGGTTAATGTGACATGATGTGTTACAATATGCTATGATGCCATGATAAGTATGCCATGTATGAAAGGCATGTTATGCTATGTAGATAGAATACGCTATGCTATGCATGAAAGGTTATGAGATGCTAGTAGTTAGTAAAAATATGTTATGTTACGAAAGTGTGTGATATAATTATAAGTTACGAAATTAAGATATGCTATGTACATGATGCGAGGTCATGTTTTATAATTGTCGCGGCTTAGATAGTTGTGCTTACTGAGCGTTAGCTCATAGTTTGTCGTCTATGCTGTAGGTGAGTCATCTGACAGCAATGGGTGATGCAAGATGGACGTGCGAGGCAGGGCATACTGTGAAATTGTGGGAATACGATGCCGTTACGCGTTTCGTTCAATACGTATTTTTGTATGTTAAAGATTTTATTCAAGATAAGCTTAATACGTGTAGACGTATATAAGCTAGTAAAAAAAAAAAAAAAAAAAATTTCCGCTGCATTTCGTCAAGTAAATAAGTAAGTTAACTAAGATAAGTAAGTATGTAAGTAAAGTGTAACGGCCTGTGCTAGGCGGGTCGTTACAATTATGATGTCTATGATTTGGAACTCACTGCGGTTAAGGACAACGCCGGGCTGAGGAAGTTGTTGATTGACACGTCGAATAAGTCGATCATTGTGATTGAGGACATCGATTGTTCGCTTGATCTCACCGGTCAAAGAAAGAAGGCGAAGGTGAAGGCGAGAGATAGTGATGATTCTGATGATTCTGACGATGAGGAGGATTCCGATAGCGGAAAGAGTGATAGCCGAAAGAGTAATGTCACTCTTTCTGGGCTGCTGAATTTCATCGATGGGATTTGGTCGGCTTGTGGTGGCGAGAGAATTATCGTGTTTACTACCAATCATGTGGACAAGCTTGATCCTGCTCTCATTAGAAGAGGTAGGATGGACAAGCACATAGAGTTGTCTTATTGTTGCTTTGAGGCCTTCAAAGTGCTTGCGCGGAACTACTTGGACGTCGAATCGCATCGTTTGTTCGTGGAGATCCGGCGCTTGTTGGGGGAAACTAATATGTCTCCTGCTGACGTTGCGGAGAATCTTATGCCCAAGTCTGATGATGAAGATGCGGATATGTGTTTGAAGAATTTGGTTGAAGCTCTAGAGAAGGCAAAGGAAGATGCGAAAAAGAAGGCTGAGGAAGAAGCAAAGTAGAAGGCTGAAGAGGAAGAGAAGTCGACGGCTGGGAAAGAAGAAAAAGTGGAGAAAGTTGGTGAAGAGAATTCTGCTAAAGAAAATGGGAAATGTACTTGTAATGGAACATCAGCTAAGGAAGAGAAGGAAAATGGATCAGTCGCCTCTTAAGGCAGTTAGGGGAAGATAGAAAGTTGTGAGTCTCTCACTAAGATAGAAAGTCCTATGTCTTTTACTAAGAAAATTTTATGTTAAGTTGTGTGTATTCACTAAGAAAGTTGTGCGCCTTTCGCTAGAAAGTTAAGTAAATTTGTGTCTTTCAGTACTACTAGTGACTAGTACTAATTACTCTATGTGTGTTTCTCGATTTTCCATTAATTATAATAATAAAATTTTCTTCAGTTTTTGTGACTGCGTGGTTGAATTTTCTGGTTTTCCATTTGTCTAGCATCCTTTGTTGTACTATGGAACACAAAATCGCGATATATGTGTATAGCGCATTTTATATAAGAGAAAGGAAGGAGAGATTAAGAGAATGTCCCAAATCTCATTCGGTAATTGATATATGAATATTTACAATAACAATTTTCTATTCTTATGTTTATAACATTACTTTCCTTTACCATTTGATAAATATGTCAATAATTTAATCATACTAATATATTGGCTGAGAGCAAAAGGCTTAAAGTATGTTTTTTTTTTTTTAGTGAAAAAAAAAAAAAAAACGTTTTTCACGAGTTTGCATGATGATGCAGGTAGGCAAGTGGTGGCATGGAACAGAAAACGGGGAAGACGATATTGAAGCAGTCTGCTGAAACAAGAAGCTATATATATATATATATAGTGCATAAAAAAAAGGATGGGAAAGGGACGATTGGGAGGAAGTTGTACTAAAACTATATGAAAACCTAATCGGATAAACGCATTAGTAATGAACATTAAATAACAAAATTGATTTCATTTGGAATATTAATCTTGATACTTCTTCGTGTATAAATGCGTTTATATTATTATTTTATTTCAATCAATTTTTATAAGGGAAAAAAACATAGCAGATCAGCTGAAGACGAAGACTAAAAACGAGAAAGGTCGTTTTTTTCCAGGACATGTCCTATGTCAAGTAGCAAAAGCGGTCAAATTTGGTGCCCAAAAAAAAAGGAAAAAAAAAAAAACCAAATATTGTAAGGCTTGGCTTTCGAAGAGTTCGTTTCATGGTATTCACAGTTCAATGTAAGAAAGACACAATACCTTCCAAATAATAATAAATTAATGAATATAGTACAAGATAATGAACCAAACAATTTGCAGATATAAAATTCCAGCTGGTTACAACTACCAAGTCTCCAGAGATATAATGTACGAAGTCAACTTGGTTTCATAAAGTAATTTGTTTCGGAAGGGACCTAATAATAATAATTGTATGTACAGATTTGACACAAGACCTATGGTTATAAAAGGAATAATTAAAAAATTAATTAATTGAGGGGCGAAAGTGTGCATGTGATGATTTGTTGTCAGTATATATATTAAAACTCTTCTATATATGGATATACATACAAAGATGGAGATAGAGACTCAGTCGAAAAAAGGCAGTTGATTACTTTAATCAGCATTGTTGTAAAATAGTAAACAAGGAGATCTCAGACTGATATATCATACATACGTATTTTAGAAATTTAAATAAAAAAATTTGGTAGTTTTGAAAACTTTTTTTCCCCCACCTGCAGGCCAATACGTGTTAACAATTAATGGAGGAGATAAAAAGTATAAATATAGGAATTGGAATTTAGTATCTCCGTTCTAATATCATGTTAATTTAACAACCCATTTTAAAAGCCTAAGACGTTATTAGGACATGGGCCAACAATAATTTTGCATTCTAACATTTATTTGTTTTTTGGAGAAAATATCTGAATTTCACAAATTTAAAAAACCATTACATCAATATGGCACAAAATAGTAACATTAGATTAATATGACATAAAATTAAACTAAAATGAACTAAAATTTATATTATGTTGGTCAATGGATAAAAAAAGGTGATTATTTAGGAAAATTTCTCTTGTTGTGTTTTTTCAAACTAAATTTGTGTAGAAATTGCATTATCATTTTTATTGGCATTTAATTAGTACAAATGTTATAAAAAAAACATAATTGATTTGATTTTTTTTATTTAGATATATTTAAAATGAGAGATAAGAGGAGAAATTAGTGAATGCTTGTGCACCAAGAAAACCAAAAAAGGAAATAAATATAATTCTCTAGAAAAAGGAAAATTAACTTAAAACCTTTAATAGGAAATAATTACCATTCTTTATGAAAACAAAACTAGCTTACAAATTGAATATTTACATTGATTACGATTCTCAAATTTAGTTGATGAAATTTCACTATCGACCTTAAGAAAGATAAAGACTATAACTTAGGGTTTGGGTCGTATAAGAATAGAACTAAAGATTAAATCTTTTGGAACAGTTCTTTATTATTGGCATTTTTTCTAGGACTCCTGCTTGAACTCAGAATTGGACTATGTTACTCAGCCAGCTATAAAATAAGCTTTAGATCTTGTAAATTTCTCACTCATCTTTTCTCAGAAACAATAGAAGAGGGAAAATTATTGTTGAAGTTTATTGTTATATATATATATATATATATATATATTTGATAAGTAGATATATTATTGTGTAAGTTGATTTTCAGATTTTATTCTTGATCATGTCGACCTGGGAGAGATGTGGACTCAGGTGGGGTCAGTGATGGCAAGCGTGATGTTTTTCTATGCTATGTTCCAACAATATTTTCCTGACGATGTGTGGCAATTCCTCAAGAGATATTCCAACAGAGCGGTTTGCTTTTTTCACCCTTACATCAAAATCACCTTCCCTGAGTACACCGGCGACGTTTTCAGCAGCAGCGAGGTCTACGCCGCCATCCAAAACTACCTCGGCGCCATGTCGTCGACGCTTGCTAAACGTCTCAAAGCTCTTGACTTCAAGGACAGCAAGTCTCTTGTCCTCAGCATGGACTACAACGAGGAAGTCATTGATGAATTTGAAGGTGTCAAATTATGGTGGACATTTTACTACACAATGCCGAACAAACGGAGTGTTTCTTACCATCCCAATTCGGACGAAAAGAGGCTCTACAAGCTCACATTCCACCGAAGCCACAAAGACCTCATCACTACTTCTTACATCAACCATGTAGTGACACAAGGGAAAGGATTGGCCGTGAAGAATAGGCAGAGGAAGCTTTACACCATTGGCAAATATGAGAGTTGGTATGGCACTAAGTGGAACCATGTACGCTTTGAGCACCCCGCGACTTTCGACACTTTGGCTATGGATTCTAGGAAGAAGAAGGAGATTATCAGTGATCTCTTGAAGTTCCAAAATGGAAAAGAGTATTATGCCAAAATCGGGAAGGCTTGGAAACGTGGCTATCTCCTTTATGGCCCTCCGGGGACCGGTTAGTCGACTATGGTCTCTGCCATTGCTAACTTTCTTGATTATGATGTCTATGATTTGGAACTCACTGCAGTTAAGGACAACACCAAGCTGAGGATGTTGTTGATTGACACGTCGAATAAGTCGATCATTGTGATTGAGGACATCGATTGTTCGCTTGATCTCACCGGTCAAAGAAAGAAGGAGAAGGTGAAGGTGATGTTGGTTTCGAAAACCAGTTTTTAAAAATTTTAGCGGAAGCATGGTATGGATCAAATCGCACATATAAAAATTTTTCTCAAAAATTTTTCCGGCGACAATATTTATATTAATTTAATAAAATAAATTAAGAAGAAAGTTTAGAGATTGACCGTTGTCCGATTAGGTCGTTTGAAATTCTTGATCTCCTTCAAGAACCTTCTTAAGTACTTCAAATCTTTTGGAAAACACCAATCTTCTTGAGAACTCCAAATCCTTCGAAACACCAACAATTCTTTCTCAACGTTCTCCGAATCACGATGAACTGGAAACGAGTGGGCGTTTCTGAATTTGGGTTTGATCACACACTTGAATTTTTGATTCACTTTGTATTCTCAACTCATGAGACAAAGTGAAGGAGAAGAGGAGAAGAAACTCTCTGAGGAAAAAGTTACGTATCTTTTCTTTTCTCTGTCAAAAAGGAATTAAATATATCTTCCTTTTCTTTTAGATACATCGTATGTACCCACTTTTTGGTATTACAGAGAAATAACTGACACTCCTCTTTTATATATATATATTTAAATTAATTAATTAATTCAAACATATATATCTCCTTTTGTGGAGCTAATTGCACGCCCACTATCTTCCTATAGTGGGCGTGTATCATGGTCATGGGAGAGAGAAAATCTCTCTCCCATAATATATCAGTTATCTTCTCTTTTTTTTTTTTTTTTTTTTTTTTTTTTTTTAATTTTGAACTATTCAAAATATTATAACTGATATATTTGTTCCACAAATATCAAACTTCAAAATTTAAGATTCAAAATTCCACATACACTCTGTGGATATTATGTGAACCACCCTGAGGTGCACAACTACGATGTGGTCCTTACCACATTGTATAATCTTTAAATTTAAAACTATTTTAAATTTATTTTAAATAATCATATTATTTAAAATACAAATTAATCTAATTAATTTGTTGTGTAAATATTAATACAGAATTCTCAATTCTAAATTAATATTAACCCAACATAAAATAATGTTCACATGATTTAATGGAGCCGTTGAGAGGAACTATGGACTTTATAATTTTAAGCTCCAATAATTTTGACAATTAATTAACACCTTAATTAAAATATCAAAATTATTAATTCCAAATTATTCCACTAAAAATTTGGAATTGCACTCTTAAAATTATAAAATTAATTATATTCAAAGATTTGAATTGCCCATTGATATAGTCACTACATATAAATCAATCCTCCATAAACGGTTCATAATTAAAGCTAGGTATTTTCCGTTAACCTCTTTAATTATATCTTTCTCCTTAAGTACCATTGATTCTCTAATGAATAATATATTTATGATCTAATCATAAATTGAGCGCTCTTATTATTCAAGTCCCGAATCAACACTTAAGGGAACCGTCCATCTAACTTCTTACGAAGGAATGGATTTCATCTTGTATATTAATATTCCCGGCTACTTATTATATTATATTTCCAATATACCAAGAATTTGACACTATTCATTTGTGTCATTACTCGATATGTCAAAAAATATGATACAATAAATAGGAGTCTATTAATTACTCAGAATTAAGATCGATTCATATATGACCATCATTGATTAATTTTGAATGCTCTATATGACAACGGAAATTATTAGAGATTCATAATTAATCGTGTTCCAGTCCTATATAATCAAATTATATAAAGCGCTTTCATTCAATAATCTCATTATTAACAATCCGGATAAGATCATTTCATTCAGAATGTAATGAACCGCGCTAGTAATTTTAAATTAAAGATCCCAACTTTAATTTTTAATTACGGACAGATTTAGATTATTTTACTTTAAATATTATCCTCTGTATATAACACTTATATACAATATTTAAAGTTACATTTAAATAATCTAGGGTTTTCGATATTTATAAAGCATCTAAACATGCATGCAAAAATAATATTGAAAAAATCCTCAAATTAAATCAGCAAAATAATACATCTCATTTGTTTATGGGCACATATCCCAACAATCTCCCACTTGCCCTAAAGCAAATGTGACATGTCTTTAAGTCCCATCCCTTCAAGATGTTGTTCAAAATTCCGAGCTGGTAATGTCTTGGTAAACGGATCAGCTATGTTATTCGCAGATGCGATCTTCTCAACTGAAACGTCTCCTCTACTGACAATCTCTCTCACCAAGTGAAATTTCCTCTCTATATGCTTTCCTTTGCGGTGATATCTGGGTTCTTTGGCATTGGCCACTGCTCCACTGTTATCACAATAGAGTCTAATTGGCTCATGCATATCTGGAACAACTTCCAGATCTTTCAAGAATTTGCGAAGCCAGACTGCCTCTTTAGCTGCTTCACAAGCTGCTACATATTCAGCCTCCATGGTTGAATCAGCAATACAAGTTTGCTTGATACTCCTCCATATAATGGCTCCACTTCCCAAAGTGAACACCGCCCCTGAGGTAGACTTCCGAGAGTCTCTATCTGATTGAAATCAGAATCTGTATATCCAATAGGAATCAAATCCCTACTAGAATATACAAGCATATAGTTTCTCGTCCTTCTCAAATATTTGAGAATATGCTTGACTGCCACCCAGTGATCTAATCCTGGGTTTGACTGGTATCGACTAACCACTCCCACTGCAAAGCATATGTCAGGTCTGGTACACAACATTGCATACATTAGACTACCAACTGCCGATGCATATGGAATTCGTCTCATATTCTCCTCTTCTTGCGGTGTTTTAGGACACTGCTCTTTAGAGAGATGAACTCCGTGTCGAGAAGGCAAGTTCCCTTTCTTGGAGTTCTGCATCGCAAATCTGATAAGCACCTTATCAATGTACGAAGCTTGAGACAATGCCAGAAGCCTATTCTTGCGATCCCGTATATCTGGATACCAAGAATGTAGCTTGCTTCTCCCAAATCCTTCATTTGGAATTGGCTGGCTAGCCAGTTCTTTATCTTTGATAAAGATTCTACATCATTCCCAATGAGTAGAATATCATCTACATAAAGAACTAAAAAGACCACTTTATTTCCTTCTATCTGCTTATAGACACAAGGTTCATCCAGATTTTGTTCAAAACCATAAGACTTTATGGCCTCGTTAAATCTAATGTTCCAAGATCTAGAAGCTGCTTAAGTCCATAAATGGACCTTTGCAGTTTGCAGACTTTCTGCTCTTGGCCTTTGACCACAAAACCCTCTGGTTGGACCATATGAATGGTCTCTTCAAGATGACCGTTTAAGAACGCCGTCTTGACATCCATTTGCCATATCTCATAGTCATAATGAGCAGCAATAGACAAGAGAATCCGAATGGATTTTAGCATGGCTACTGGAGAAAAAGTATCCTCATAGTCTACTCCTTCTTTTTGGGTAAAACCCTTTGCCACCAGCCTAGCTTTAGGGGAGTCTTAGAGATTGACTTAGATGGAACTAAATTCAGAATAATACAGCTGTTTGTAGCGCATATCCCAAAATGAGGTAGGCAAAGAAGAATAGCTCAACATTGATCTTATCATGTCAAGCAAAGTACGATTTCTTCTTTCAGCTACACCATTTTGTTGTGGTGTTCCAGTGCGAGACTGCGACAATATCCCATTCTCAATCAAGTGTGTCCTTGAATTCATAATCTAGATACTCTCCTCCTCGATCTGATCGAAGAGTTTGATTGATTTGCTGATTGCTTTTCAACTTCAGCACGGAATTCTTTGAACTTTTCAAAGGTCTCGGATTTTCTTTGCATCAGGTATGCATATCCGTATCTTGAATAATCATCAATAAATGTGACAAAGTATTCATAGCCCCTCTAGCTTTGACATTCAAAGGGCCACATACATCAGTATGTATGATCTCTAGAGGTGTTTTTGCTCTTTCACCTTTAGCCGAAAAAGGCCTTTTTGTCATTTTACCTTCTAGACAGGATTCACAGACTGGTAGAGTGCTAACTTTTAGCTCTCTCAAAGGACCATCCTTTGCTAGTCTTTCTATCTTATCTATGTTAATGTGACCAAGCCTTAAATGCCACAAATATGTGTCATCTTTGTCATTAGAAATCTTTCTTCTTTTAGGGGTTGGTTCAGCGACTTTAAACATTTCGGTTTGAAGTAAGTTATTGGAAATTGGTTTAACAAAATATAGACCATTATCCACATAACCAGAACAAATATTCATACCATTCTTATAAATTGAAACAGAGTCAACTTTAAAAGAAACTGAAATAAATTGTTCAACTAACTTAGAAACCGAAATCAAATTCCGTTTGAAATCCGGAATGAAATAAACATTGTTCAAAAACAAATATTTATTATTATTAAATGACAGTCGCACTGTCCCTACTGCTGTCGCTGATAGTCTTTCCCCATTGCCAACTCTCATCGTGAAAACTCCATCTTCAAGATCCTTAGATGACTCAAGCATCTGCAAAGAAACACAAACATGGTTAGATGCCCCTGAATCAATAATCCAGCTTGAGAAATCATTCTCAACTAAGCATGTTTCCATGACTAGAAATCTGATTACCTTGTTTCTTCTTGTTTTTCAGCTCATCAAGGTACTTCTTACAGTTCCTTTTCCAATGGCCGTCTTGATCACAATGGAAACATTTTCCCTTAGGTTTAGGTTCAGCAGCCTTCCCCTTATTCTTTGGATCTTCTTTTTGCCCTTGTTTTCCCACATTTTTCTTCTTCTTTATTCTTTGAAGAAGAAGCCTTCCCCTCAGCTGCATTGGCTTCAGCAACATTTGCCTTGCCACCCTTATCATCGATAAGGTTCTCATAGGTTTGTAGCTCGTTCAGAAGTTCCGTCAGATTACACATCTTATGGTTCATGACGTAGTTTGTTCTGAATTGGAGAAAAGCGGGAGATAGTGTCTCCAAAATCATGCCAACTTGGGTCTTTTCATCAATGTTCGCACCATTGATTTCAGCCTCGTTAAAATGATGAATCATTTTAAGAACGTGTTCACGAACTGAAGAACCATTCTTCATTTTGCCATTCATAACGGCTTTCACAGCTTCGTGACGGGCTTGATCGGAGGGGCGTCCAAACATGTTTTGCAAAGATTCCATAATCTCGCTAGCAGTCTCAAAGGCCTCGTGCTTAGCTCTAAGCACTTCATTCATTGCCGCTAACAGGTAGCAGCGGGCCTTGTTGTTTGAAAAAACCCAACGGTCGTATTTGTCTAAGACAGTCTTAGAGGCATTGGCCGGAGGCACTGGAGGACAATCCTCCTTAAGGACAAAATGGTAGTTTTCATTTATCAAGAGAATGTTCATGTTGCTTTTCCATTTGACAAAGTTTTCACCAGTTAAAACTTGAGATGCGAGAAGTGAGAAAATCGGGTTTGACATATTTGCTGAAAATAATTAAGAAACATTTTTCAATAAATAATTGCATAAATATCGTAACAAAATTTAAGGCAAAGTAAATATGATGCATGAATGCACATGTTAAAATACACAAAACATGTTTACTTTAAAAGCCTAAGGAATTTTAATCACCACAACTAAATGCCGCCGTAGGATAGGTCAAATAATTGTTAATTAAAATGAGACATTCTCAATTAATAAATATTATCTGAAATATCTCATATTTCTAATACTTATTAATTTCCTTTAATTTTTGGTCAAGAAAATAATTAACTAATTTAATTATCTCTTTATGAGTGTAACCCACCGTATTAGATTTTTTAGACTTAACTTAGAAATTGCCGCCGTAGGGTAGGTCAATTCTAAAATACATCTTAAAATCCTATCTCATGGAAGACAACCTTGGTATTGTATTTAATAGACACCTTCCGTAGGGAGGATGAAATCAAAGCATCTCTAGGCACTATTAAAAACTCACGGTGTTGTACTAACGGTGGAGACCTTGGGTTTATATTGTCATATTACCCACTCCCACTTATTATTTTGCAAAAGTGTATTTTATTTATAAAACAACTCTTGTTTCATAAATCTTAGTAAATTTAAACACTTTAAATTACTAAGCCTTTATAATTTTAAACAATTTAAAATTATAAATTAAATCAATTGTGATATTTTTAAAATTTAACACTTAAATTTTATAAATTTCACATTTGACCCACTAATTTTGCAAATTCGTTTGCTAAATTAATTTCAAATTTAATCTTATTAAATTTGTGACTAAACGCATTAATTTAATTACTAAAACAATTTTTAGAGAAAAAAAATGCGCAAAGATGCATGACATACAAAATTGGTAGGCACTTTTCTATCTTAGATGACATGTGATATGCATGGTAATGTAATTATCATCAACATAAAAAAAACATTCAAACACAAGCGAAATGGAAAAACTTGGCCGGGTTTCATGGAAACCTAAAATTACAACCCAAAAAAAAAATTATAATAAAAAAAAATGGGTCTTCTTGTAATTCTCCAACTTCGAGTCTTCTTGTAAGTGGTGGCGGTCCTCCTTGAATTTCTCAAATTCAAAAAAATAGATTTCAAAAATCTAAAAAAAAAATTTTTTTTTTTTTTTTTCGTGGGTGGCTACTCGGCTGCCAATGTTCCTGCCCAGCCTAATGACGCAGGCCCAGCCTGCTTCTTCTCCAGACCAGCCCAAATGAGCAGGCCCAGCCCGGCTGTCTCCAAGCCAGCAAGTGCACCAGGCCCAGCCCATCACTGGGTGGCCCAACAATTGGGCCAGCTGGGTCCGAACCCAGCCCATGTGGGTTGGCTGCGTGCTGCCAACGCAGGCAGCACTTGCCGGGCGGCGACCATGGCCGACGATCGACCACCGCAGCCCGCCGGCGGCGTCCGTACGGTCACCGGCCGTCCGTACGGATCCGTACGGTCTCGTCCGTACGGTCCCGTCTCCACATTTTTTTTTAATTAAAAAAAATTAAGAACTTTTCTTAAAAAAAATATGAAGAACAATTCTTCATCAATGGAAAAGTTACAACGTAAATCCTATTTACAATTGATCTAATCAAAAGAAAATTACATCATGATTCCTATTTACAATTGATCTAATCAAAAGGAAAATTACAAACTAATTTCCATGAAACCGGAAAAATTTACGACCAATCCATTCGCACAAACATTCATCATCATGATCATAAATAAAAACATATATCAATATGCATAAGTGCCTACCCAAAATCATACAAAGATTATCATATAATCACTCATTAAATTAATATAAGGTATTGCCGGCTCTGATACCAATTGTTGGTTTCGAAAACCAGTTTTTAAAAATTTTAGCGGAAGCATGGTATGGATCAAATCGCACATATAAAAATTTTTCTCAAAAATTTTTCCGGCGACAATATTTATATTAATTTAATAAAATAAATTAAGAAGAAAGTTTAGAGATTGACCGTTGTCCGATTAGGTCGTTTGAAATTCTTGATCTCCTTCAAGAACCTTCTTAAGTACTTCAAATCTTTTGGAAAACACCAATCTTCTTGAGAACTCCAAATCCTTCGAAACACCAACAATTCTTTCTCAACGTTCTCCGAATCACGATGAACTGGAAACGAGTGGGCGTTTCTGAATTTGGGTTTGATCACACACTTGAATTTTTGATTCACTTTGTATTCTCAACTCATGAGACAAAGTGAAGGAGAAGAGGAGAAGAAACTCTCTGAGGAAAAAGTTACGTATCTTTTTTTTCTCTGTCAAAAAGGAATTAAATATATCTTCCTTTCTTTTAGATACATCGTATGTACCCACTTTTTGGTATTACAGAGAAATAACTGACACTCCTCTTATATATATATATATTTAAATTAATTAATTAATTAATTAATTAATTAATTCAAACATATATATCTCCTTTTGTGGAGCTAATTGCACGCCCACTATCTTCCTATAGTGGGCGTGTATCATGGTCATGGGAGAGAGAAAATCTCTCTCCCATAATATATCAGTTATCCTTTTTTTTTTTTTTTTTTTTTTTTTTTTTTTTTAATTTTGAACTATTCAAAATATTATAACTGATATATTTAGTTCCACAAATATCAAACTTCAAAATTTAAGATTCAAAATTCCACATACACTCTGTGGATATTATGTGAACCACCCTGAGGTGCACAACTACGATGTGGTCCTTACCACATTGTATAATCTTTAAATTTAAAACTATTTTAAATTTATTTTAAATAATCATATTATTTAAAATACAAATTAATCTAATTAATTTGTTGTGTAAATATTAATACAGAATTCTCAATTCTAAATTAATATTTTAACCCAACATAAAATAATGTTCACATGATTTAATGGAGCCGTTGAGAGGAACTATGGACTTTATAATTTTAAGCTCCAATAATTTTGACAATTAATTAACACCTTAATTAAAATATCAAAATTATTAATTCCAAATTATTCCACTAAAAATTTGGAATTGCACTCTTAAAATTATAAAATTAATTATATTCAAAGATTTGAATTGCACATTGATATAGTCACTACATATAAATCAATCCTCCATAAACGGTTCATAATTAAAGCTAGGTATTTTCCGTTAACCTCTTTAATTATATCTTTCTCCTTAAGTACCATTGATTCTCTAATGAATAATATATTTATGATCTAATCATAAATTGAGCGCTCTTATTATTCAAGTCCCGAATCAACACTTAAGGGAACCGTCCATCTAACTTCTTCACGAAGGAATGGATTTCATCTTGTATATTAATATTCCCGGCTACTTATTATATTATATTTCCAATATACCAAGAATTTGACACTATTATTTGTGTCATTGCTCGATATGTCAAAAAATATGATACAATAAATAGGAGTCTATTAATTACTCAGAATTAAGATCGATTCATATATGACCATCATTGATTAATTTTGAATGCTCTATATGACAACGGAAATTATTAGAGATTCATAATTAATCGTGTTCCAGTCCTATATAATCAAATTATATAAAGCGCTTTCATTTCAATAATCTCATTATTAACAATCCGGATAAGATCATTTCATTCAGAATGTAATGAACCGCGCTAGTAATTTTAAATTAAAGATCCCAACTTTAATTTTTAATTACGGACAGATTTAGATTATTTTACTTTAAATATTATCCTCATGTATATAACACTTATATACAATATTTAAAGTTACATTTAAATAATCTAGGGTTTTCGATATTTATAAAGCATCTAAACATGCATGCAAAAATAATATTGAAAAAATCCTCAAATTAAATCAGCAAAATAATACATCTCATTTGTTTATGGGCACATATCCCAACAGGTGAAGGCAAAGGCAAAAGCGAGAGACAGTGATGATTCTGATGATTCTGACGATGAGGAGGATTCCGATAGCAGAAAGAGTGGTAGCAGAAAGAGTAATGTCACTCTTTCCGGGCTGCTGAATTTCATCGATGGGATTTGGTCGGCTTGTGGTGGCGAGAGAATTATTGTGTTTATTACTAATCATGTGGACAAGCTTGATCCTGCTCTCATTAGAAGAGGTAGGATGGACAAGCACATAGAGTTGTCTTATTGTTGCTTTGAGGCCTTCAAAGTGCTTGCGAGGAACTCCTTGGACGTCAAATCTCATGATTTGTTCACGACAATCGAGCGCTTGTTTGGGGAAACCAACATGACTCAGGCTGATGTAGCGGAGAATTTGATTCCTAAATCCGATGATGAAGATGCAAATGTGTGTTTGAAGAATTTGGTTGGAGCTCTTGAGAAGACAAAGGAGGAGGCAAGGAAGAGACCTGTTGAAGAAGCAAAGTTGGAGGCTAAAAGAGTAGAAGATCATCAAAAGCTAGAGGTTTCGGAAGAAGGAAAAGAATTGAAAAAAGTGAGATAGAAGACTCACTTACTCAATAGAATTTGTAAGGGTTATTTATTTGTTTTTAGGTTTGACTTTTCAGTTTGCATAGTATTTTATTAGGTCAAGTTTAACAATTTAATTTCCTAAGAGAAAACTTCCATTGAATGGATTTGTTGATTGTTTAAACTTTACCGCTCTTGGTTCTTTCATCTCTTTCTCTCTTGACTCTTTTTTTTTTTTTTTTTTGGGGTCCTGCATCAATGTCTTTTATTATTAATGTTCACTTTGGTTATTCCATTTGACACTACAACAATGGTGAGTTGCTTCCTTCTTATATACAGAGTACTAAAAATTCAGAACTAAAGCCCTAAAATTTTATTTACAAAAAAAAAAAAAAAATGATAATAACGAAATCTAGACCTACTCCTAGCCTAGTCTCCAATAGACTAAATGGAAAGTCTAACAAGAAGATCTAAATTACTAGTGAGTAACCAATTCAAATTTAATTTGCAAGAAAAGAATTGACCTTTTGTTGCTTTTCTACGACATTATTAATATCTAAAAATGAGAGAAAACATTTCCTCCCAAAGAAGTAGTCTAAAATAACTAATTAATTTGAAATTATTATTTAAAATAAATTAATAATACAATTTCTAAAATTATTATTCCTTAATTCAAAGAGATGTCCATTCCTAAAAAGGCAATAAAGGTAAACATGGAACAAATAATGATTGAAATTCAAATTTTGTTCAATTTTACAAATAAATTAAAAAGTGTTTATATTTTTAAAGGGGTATGGCTATTTTGTGTAAATACTTCTTTTAAAAAATTATATAAATTTAGCTGAAATAAGGGCAAGAACATTAAACTTGAAAATTGCCAAGGAGTTTCCTTTTTTTTTTTTTTTTTTTTTTTTGGGGCGCATGAGAGGACATATGATTGATGAAAAAAGGAATTCGGTGTAATTTTTTTTTTTTTACTATTTTTTGATTTTTTTTTTTTTGGGGTACCAAATATGGATGGTGTTCTAATTGAACAAAACGACTGTGACAATTTAGACCTATAAAATAAATTATAAAAAGTAAAAAGATTTTTAAAAAAATGAGCATGCCAATTGGAATATTTTAATTTGGTATCAAGCATGCATGTTTAGGTTTTGATCACGACATCTAGTTAATATTTATATTTTTATTTATTGTGAATATCTCTTTCAGTTGAAGTTGTGCATGAACAAAACAAGTCAAGCTGTCTTCTTATTTTAATATATTTTTTTTATTGAATAGAAATTCTTGTTTAAAGGAAAATTTCCAGTAAAAACAGAATTTAAAACTTTGGATTCGATGTTTCTGTTCACACCTCGATGCTAAGAAAACCACTCCCTTTCAAATAACATAATTTTAATACAGTTTTAGAGTGAAAGAACTTGTTTAGGAGAATAAATAAATTGGATAACATAAGTAAAACAATAATATATCAGACACCCGCGTACTACGTCAGTTCCTTTTTTTTTTTTTTTGAAGGTATTTAATATTAAATTTAAACTAAGATACTTAGGCAAAAATTATATGATATAGCAACAATTTGAACTTAAGACTAAGCTACAGACTTAAAGGCTAATTAAGTGAAGTAATAATCAGTAACAACAACGTTTCTTGTTAAAATTTTCATTTAAAACTTTTGATTACACATTTTTATGGATTTATTTATTTTAAATACACATCATATTCATCAATTCATCATCAGTGGTGTATTTCGATTTTGTTGAGAAAAAAAAAAAAAAAAAAAGACATATTCACTGTATATTATTTTGTAACATGTTGACCTCATCAATATGATATTGAAATTGACTACCAAAATTCAACAACAAGAAACAAAACATATTAAAGTGGATGTTGATCTTCATAACATATTAACCTTGTCAATATGATATCTTCAATTACTTGCACTATAGTGCGGTGGTCGATCTTCTTATTAGTTCATTTCTCTTCTAGCTTCAACAGTTACTCCCCTATTTACACGATTTATTTTAATGTCAACGACAATAAACATATAATACAAAAAAGACCGAGTCAATAACAAAATGATTCTTCATAAATTTATGTGACAAAACTATCGCATTGTTATGAACTAACCAAATTATCTCAAATTACCATGATGGCTATAACAAATACAAATTCTAAAACTTCATAACACATAGAGTGAATATCATTATAATTGATTCCATATCATTAGTAGTAATGCTAAGCATAATAATAAAAAGATTGAGTCATTGTGAAGTTTTATGACAAATAAAGATTTGTAATGCTAAGCATAATAAGAAAAAAAAAAACCCGAGTCACTATGATATTTTTAAAACCAATAAATCGAGATAAAATAGTTCAAAACGAATTTGTTGTCCTTTTTTACTATTTTTTAATGTTTTCTTTTTGGGTACAGAATATGGTGTCCTAACTAAACAAAACAACTGTGACAATTTAGATCTATAAAATAAATTATAAAAAGTAAAAAGATAAAAAAAAAATGAGCATGCCAATTGGAATATTTTATTTGGTATCAAGCATGCATGTTTAGGTTTTGATCACGACATCTAGTTTATATTTATATTTTTATTTGTTGTGAATATCTCTTTCATTTGAAGTTGCATGTGCATGTACAAAACAAGTCAAGCTGTCTTCTTATTTTAATATTTTTTTATTGAATAGAAATTATTGTCTAAAGGAAAATTCACAGTAAAAACCGAATGGAAAACTTTGGATTCGATGTTTCTGTTCACACCTCGATGCTAAGAAAACCACTCCCTTGCAAATAACATAAATTTAATACAGTTTTAGAAAGAAAGAACTTGACTTTCAAAAAAAAAAAAAAAAAAAAAGAAAGAAAGAACTTGTTTAGGAGAATAAATAAATTGGATAACATGAGTAAAACAATAAATCAGACACTAGCGATACTACATTAGTTCTTTTTTTTTTTTTTTGTTATAGGTATTTAATAATCAATTTAAACTAAGATATCTACACTAACATTATATGATATAACAACAATTTAAACTTAAGACTAAGCTACAGACTTAAAGGTTAATTAAGTGAAGTAATAATCAATAACAACAACTTTTTGTGTTAATTTTTCATTGATAATATTAACACACACACACACACACACACACACAAAAGTTATGGCTTCTATTTTGAAACTTCACCCATCTTGATCCATTTTTGTTTGCTAATTCCATTAATTTTGGGCATAATTAGAATTAAGAGTAATTAGCTTAAATAGTCTTTGAACTTTTTATGAGGTGAAACTTTGATCCTGGTTTTTTTTTTTTGGCCATGATTGCACTAAACTCTCTAAAAAAGTGACGGTTTAGTCCTTTATGTTTGGTTCCATTAAAAAACTCACGGAATGGTTATGTGAGAAACACATTTTATGTTTTTTGAAAGAAAATACTCCTGAAATAACAAAAATACCTTTATTCATATGATAACTAAAAAAGAGAGAGAGAAGAGAGAGAGCTAAACTCAAAGCTCCCCCACTCCTTCTCTCTGTCTCTCCCCTCCCTTCCCTTCCTCTCCCACTGCCCCCCCACACAGATCTAACACCAAAACCGGAGTCGGAAGCTCTCTCTCTCTCTCCCCCCTTCCTTCCCTCCTTCTCTTTCTCCCTCCTTCTCTCTCTCCCTCCCTTTGCAAACAAACGGAGATCTGGGTTCGGCCCGCCCACCATAGCTGGGATCTGGGTTTCGAATGCCCCCCCCCCCCACCGTTGCTAAGATTTGAGTTTGAACCCCCAGTGCAATTTGGGTTTTGGCCCACCCCTAGCCCAAAATCTTGATCTAGGTTCCCCCACCCCGTCAATGAACCCAGCATCCCCCTTCCCCCCTCGAACTAGATCGCCCCACCCTTCTCCTCATTGCCTAGATCCCCCCACCCTTCTCCTCATTGCCTAGATCACCCCTCTACCTTGCCAATCCTATTGCCGAGAAAGATGAATTTTAAATTTTTTATGATTGAAAAAGAGAGATGAATTTTAATTTTTTTAATTTTTTAAATTAATTATCATTAAATTTTTAAAATACCATCCAACCCTATTGCTGAGAAAGATGAATTTTAAATTTTTTATGATTGAAAAAGAGAGATGAACTTTAATTTTTTTAATTTTTAAAATTAATTATCATTAAAATTTTAAAATATCATCTTAATTAGATCACATATAATGTATATGACTCATTCCGTTAGAAATTTAATGAAATTAGACAAAAAAGATTAATCCATCATATTTTTAGAGAGTTTAAAATTAACACGATTAAAAAAAAACTAAAATCAAATTATCATTTATTAGTAAAGAATTCAAAGAGTATTTATGTCAAATAACTCAAGAATGAATTAGCTAGCCGACAAAGATGGCGGCTACCTCTTATATGACTCACAACTCATGGACTTGAATCTGTTCAAAATTGGCGTCCTCCATTCTGTCCAAAGAATAAAAAGACGTCACATCATTTGAATATGATACATAAAGTTAACAGAGATTCCATTGTTTAACGTTTTCTCCCGGACACCTACTTTTCTTTTCTTTTTTCCAAAAAAAAAAAAAAAAAGAAAAAAAAAAAAACCATTAAGGCGCTCATCATCGTCGTCTTTACTTTATGATTGGCATACAAGATTTTATACAATTTTTAACTCTCTCTTTCAGTAAAGAGATTTAAAAAAGCAAAGAAAAGGCACATTCAAGTTTAAACTTATAATGGATTTCTATGGGTATGAATTTCCAGATGTAGTAGTGATGGATATTGAGACGAATTAATGGGTTTCGATCTCTTTAGATTGTGCTTTATTTCTGAAATTTCATATACCTGTTTAATCATCTTTTTTTTTTTTTTTCCTTTTCTTCTTCTTCTTCTTCCAGTGTTTTTTTTTAATATAAAATAAAAATTGGCTATTTCTAAACCCACCAGCCACCCTCCACAAATTCATCAGCATGAATTTGGAATCCTCAAAACCCAAATTTTCATCCACTCGAATACCCCAACACCTTCTTCTTCATCACCATTTTTCCAAACCCTAGCAGCCAAATTACTCTCTGAAACTCGGCCATGTACCTCTACAGCCTCACGCTCCAGCGGAAACTTCTCCGGCGGAAAGACGAAGACGATCGTCGTCGCCAGGGGCAAGGTTCTCGATCTTCTCCGACCCGATGAAAATGGTTAGATCCAGACTATTCTCTGTCGAAATTTCCGGTGCCAATGGTCAGCTCCAGACTATTCTCTCAAACTATTCTGCTCTCTCTCTCTTCGGTGTTAAAAGTCGAGCACAGAAGAAGGTGACAGCGTGAAAATGACAGGGAAGGGAGGGATGACAGTCCTGTTATTATTATTCTCTTTTCTTGAAAAACGTATCGGTAATGTTAACTCCGTTAAATTGTAAATGTCCTTCATTGGCTTGACATGTCTTGAACGACTTGATATTTCAATGACTTCACATGTTTTAAATCGTTAGATCGGGTTGGGGACATCCAGTTGGTCCCACAACTCACGTTCACGTTTGAATTTGACGATACAATTTTTGTCAAGTCGACCAATGAAAACGAAACACTTGACAAACAAAAATTGGGTGGCCAATAAACAAACAAAGAAATCTCTTGAACCAATCGCGTCCCATTGTCAGTCATTCTTTATTCGTAATTGACAAAGAAACTACGAGGAAACAGAGCAGGAAATTCATTAACAGCCTTGCTCACCAAGGTGTCCAATTTACACTTTCTTTCTCTATATATGAGAGCAAACTAAACTCTGCTCAAATTCACAACCAATTAGTAAAAAAAAAAAAACTCACTGAAATATAGTTCTTACTTCGAAAAGATGATGGTCAGTATGGGGGAAATGTGGACTCATGTGGGCTCCGTTATGGCCAGCTTGATGTTTGCTTATGCTATGTTCCAGCAATATTTCCCTTACCAGTTTCGGAGTTACTTCGGAAAATACTCCAACAAAGTGTTGGGACTTGTCTACCCTTACATCCACATCACCTTCGATGAGTACACTGGCGACCGATTCAAGCGGAGTGAGGTCTACACGGCCATCCAAACCTACCTCAGCGCCAACTCCTCGGAGCGCGCCAAGCGCCTCAAGGCTCACGACATCAAGGACAGCAAGTCTCCGGTCCTCAGCCTCGACGACAACGAGGAAGTCACCGATGAATTCGAAGGCGTCAAGGTCTGGTGGACTTCATACAAGAACATCCCGATGAACAACACCTTTAGTTTTTACCCCAATTCGGACGATAAGAAGTACTACACGCTCACCTTTCACAGACGCCACAGAGATCTTATCACCGGCTCGTATCTTAGCCATATCGTCAAGGAAGGGAAAGGAATTGAGGTGAAGAATCGGCAGAGGAAGCTCTACACTAATGGCTCCAGTGAGATATGGTACAGTTACGAGAAGAGGACTAAGTGGAGCCATGTCCTCTTTGAGCATCCTGCGACTTTCGACACTTTGGCTATGGATCCTAAGAAGAAGAAGGAGATTATTAATGATCTCATTAAGTTTCAGAATGGAAAAGAGTACTATGCCAAAGTTGGGAAGGCTTGGAAACGTGGTTATCTCCTTTATGGTCCTCCGGGGACTGGTAAGTCAACCATGATCTCTGCCATGGCTAACTTTTTAGATTATGATGTCTATGATTTGGAACTCACTTCAGTTAAGGACAATACGGAGCTGAGGAAGTTGTTGATCGACACGTCGAATAAGTCCATCATTGTGATTGAGGACATCGATTGTTCGCTTGATCTCACCGGTCAAAGAAAGAAGGAAAAGGAGAAGAAAAAAGGAGACGCAGAAGAGAAAGACCCTGTTCGTAAAAGAGCTGAAGAGTTAGAAGATGGGAACAAGAGCAAGGTTACACTTTCGGGGTTGTTGAACTTCATTGATGGGATTTGGTCGGCTTGTGGCGGTGAGAGGCTCATTGTGTTCACTACTAATCATGTGGACAAACTCGATCATGCTCTCATCAGAAGAGGAAGGATGGACAAGCACATAGAGTTGTCTTATTGTTGCTTTGAGTCCTTCAAAGTGCTTGCTAGGAACTACTTGGATGTCGAATCGCATCATTTGTTCGTGGAGATCGAGCGCTTGTTGGGGGAAACTAATATGTCTCCTGCTGATGTTGCGGAGAATCTTATGCCCAAGTCTGATGATGAAGATGCGGATATGTGCTTGAAGAATTTGGTTGAAGCTCTAGAGAAGGCAAAGGAAGATGCGAAAAAGAAGGCCGAGGAAGAAGCAAAGTTGAAGGCTGAAGAAGAGGCAAAACTGAAGGCTGAAGAGGAAGAGAAGACGAAGGCTGGTAAAGAAGAAAAAGTGGAGAAAGTCGGTGAAGAGAATTCTGCTAAAGAAAATGGGAAATGTACTTGCAATGGAACGTCAGCTAAGGAAGATAAGGAAAATGGATCAGTCGCCTCTTAATGCATTTAGGGGAAGATAGAAAGTTGTGAGTCTCTCACTAAAATAAAAAGTTGTACGTCTTTTTACTAAGAAAATTTTATGTTAAGTTGTGTGTATTCACTACGAAAGTAGTGCGCCTTTCACTAGTAAGTTTGTGGGCCTTTCACGAGGAAGTTCAGTAAATTTGTGTCTTTCAGTACTACTAGTGGCTAGTACTAATTACTCTATGTTTGTTTCTGGATTTGCCATTAATTATAATAATAAACTTTTCTTCAGTTTTTGTGACTGTGTATGGTTGAATTTTCTGATTTACATGTATCTAGCTTCCTTCATTGTACTATTAAACACAAAATTAAATCTCTATTCTTATCGATAGTGAATATATATACGTCGTGATATATGTGTATAGCGCATTTTATGGAAGAGAAAGGAAGGAGAGATTAAGAGAATGCCTAAAATCTCATTCGTTAGTTGATTTATGTCACATCATATAAGTAAAACGTAATTCAATTATATGAATATTTACAATAACAATTTTCTATTCTTATGTTTATAACATTACTTTCCTTTACCACTTGATAAATATGTCAATAATTTAATCATACTAATATATTGGCCGAGAGCATAAGGCTTAATACACGTTTTTTTTAAAGGAGTGAAAAAAAAAATGTTTTTCACGAGTTTGCATGATGATATGCAGGTATGCAAGTGGAGGCATGGAATAGAAAACGGGGAAGACAATATTGAAGCAGTCTTTTAAAACAAGAAGCTATATATATATATATATAGCATAAAAAAAAAAAGGATGGGGAAAGGGACGATTGGGAGGAAGTTGTACTAAAACTATATGAAAACCTAATTAAAACAAGAAGCTATGTGTGTGTGTATATATATATATAATATATATATATATATATAGCATAAAAAAAAAAAAAGGGATGGGGAAAGGGACGATTGGGAGGAAGTTGTACTAAAACTATATGAAAACCTAATCGGATAAACGCATTAATAATGAACATTAAATAACAAAATTGATTTCATTTGGAAGATTAATCTTGGTACTTCTTCTCATATAAGTGAGTTTATATTATTATTTTATTTCGATCAATTTTTATAGGGGAAAAAAACATAGTAGATTAGCTGAAGACGAAGACTAGAAATGAGAAAGGTCGTTCTTTTCCAGAACATGTCCTTTGTTAAGCCAAAAAAACCGTCAAATTTGGTGACCACAAAAAGGGGGGGGGGGGGGGGGACAAATGTAGTAAAGCTTGGCAATGGAGCAGTTCGTTTAATGGTATTCACAGTTCAATGTAAGAACGACACAATACCTTCCAAAAAATAATAAATTAATGAATATAGTACTAGATAATGAACCAAACAATTTGCACGTATTAAATTCCAGCTGGTTACAACTACCAAGTCACCAGGCCTGTAATGTACGAAGTCAACTTGGTTTCATAAGGTAATTTGTTTCGGAAGGGACCTAATAATAATAATTGTATGTATAGATTTGACACAAGACCTATGGTTATAAAGGGAATAATTAAAAAATTATTAATTGCGGGGTGAAAGTGTGCATGTGATGATTTGTTTATGTTGGAAAAAAACCACCAATTGAACTTTTCCCTCTTTGTGTGATAAAATGGGTTCTCATAGATAAATTTCAACAAAGCCAACCAAACAATCAAAGCAATTAAAAATCAAAATAATTAATCGCACAAGAGACACTGATTTTACATGAAAAACCCTCCAATGTGAAGGGAAAAACCACGGGACCGTAATCCGATATTAACTTCCACTATATCAACAATAATGGGATTACAAAGTTCTCTTTAAATGCAACTAAAGGCTCACAATCATCAAGATAAAACACAATCTTGGCTAAACAGCAAGGTTTATCATCAACAAGATGGATTTCAGCATAAAGCATAAAAAGAAATCAGTTTTAGCTCTCAAGTAGATATTTGGGAGAAACACCTTAGAGACACTAATTCGAAAATCGGAACCAGTAGATGAAAAGAGTTTGTCACAAAGATTCACCACGTCAAATTTGAGCACCAACGGACAACGTTTCACCGCTCAATCTTCTTGCACAAACCCAAAAACTCCACCTTCTCTCTCTCTGTTTCTCCCTCACGCTCTCTGTTTTTTCACTAACCCACAGCAGCCTTTTTTTCTTTTTTCTCTGCTCTACCAACACACGGCTTGTTAAACAAGCTTTATACCCCCTTTTTTTTTTTTTTTTTAAAGAGCTATTGGGCTTTTGGCCCAATATTGTCCAGCCCACTAACATGGGTGGACAACCCAACAATTCTCCCCCTTCGCGTCATGTAGTGGGCTCGACCAAGCTCGCTCTCTGCTTACACGCTTCAAGTTTCTCCTTAGGTAAAGATTTTGTCAACATATCCGATCCATTCTCACTTGTATGAACTTTCTCCAAGTGCATTTGCTTTGTTTCGAGTACATCACGAATCCAGTGATACTTAACATCAATATGCTTGGATTTTGAATGGAATGTTGAATTTTTGGAGAGGTGGATGGCACTCCGAATGTCACTATAGAAATGTACTTCTCTTGTTGCAGACCTAATTCTTCAGGAAACTTTTTCATCCACAAAACATCTTTGCAAGCTTCAGTAATTATAATGTACTCAGCTTCTGTACTGGATAAAGCAACATATTTCCGTAACTTAGACTGCCAAGAGACTGCTCCCCCTGCAAAGGTTATCAAGAATCCCGAAGTGGATTTCTTGGAGTTAACATCACCTGCCATGTCTGAATCTGTGTACCCTTCTAAAATAGGCTCATCACTACCAAAGCATAAACACATCTTGAAAGTACCTATCAGATTTCTCAATATCCATTTCACCGCTGCCCAATGTTCTTTTCCAGGATTAGAAAGAAATCGGCTGGCAACTCCAATAGCATGAGCAATATCTGATCTTGTGCAAACCATGGCATACATCAAACTACCAACTACAGACGCATAGGGAACTTTACTCATTTCTTCTTTTTCTTTCTTACTTGTTGGACATTGCTTAGAAGTAAGCTTAAAGTGCCCTGAAAACTTTTTCAATATAACCTTCTTGAGATAGCCACAGTTTCCCATTCTTCCTCTCACGGGAGATTTTCATATCGAGTATTTGTTTTGCCGATCCCAAGTCTTTCATTGCAAAAGACTTACTTAACTCCTTTTTAAGTTTCTCAATCTTATTAGTATCATGGCCAACAATCAGCATATCATCAACATATAGCAAGAGGATAATAAAATCATCACTGGTGTGTTTCTTTATAAACAGACAATGATCAAATGAAGTTCTAGAGTACCCATGACTCACCATAAGAGAATCAAACTTCTTCTACCACTGTCTTGGTGCTTGTTTGAGCCCATACAAACTCTTTCGAAGCTTGCACACATGATTCTCCTTTCCCTTAACTTTGAATCCTTCTGGCTGCTCCATATAAATTTCTTCTTCTAAATGACCGTGAAGAATTGCAGTTTTCACATCAAGTTGCTCTATCTCTAAATTCAAGCGGGCAGTTAGACTAAGAACAACTCTGATGGATGACATCTTCACTACCGGAGAAAATATCTCTTTAAAGTCAACACCTTTCTTCTGATCAAATCCTTTCACAACCAACCAAGCTTTGTACCTTAGTTATGAGCTATTGTTTTCAGCTTTCAACCTGTAACCCATTTGTTCTTGAGCGCTTTCTTGCTTTTTGGTAACTTTACCAAGTCGTAGGTGTGGTTCTCACACAAGGATTTCATCTCTTTCTACATAGCATTAGACCACTCTTTCTTTTGCTCATGAGAAATGGCTTCTTGATAAGTTTCAGGCTCTTTACCATTTGTAAGCATCACATACTTACTTGAACTGTATCTTGAAGGAGGTTGGCGCTCTCTACTAGATCTTCGCAATAGAGGCTCATCTGGTGGTGGTGGCGGTGATTGCTCAACTTGTTCAACTGTAGGGACAACATCATCAGCTGGAGGGACAACATCGTTAGCAGAGGGGTCTCATTATCGACAATATCTCCACCATCTTCTTGCATGTCCCCCCTGTGATCAGTATTCACTATAGGTGGAGGAACTGGATTCAAATTGACAGGAATCTCAACAAAAGAACTGGTCTTTTCAACTTTATCAGCATCATCACCAAGTTGACCTTCAAGGAACACAACATCTCTGCTTCTAACAATCTTCTATACCTAAACTCTTCATGACCATATCCCAAGAAAATACATGATTTTGCCTTATCGTCAAGCTTGGACCTCTCATCTTTAGGTATAGGAACAAATGCCTTGCAGTCAAAAACTCTCAAATAATTATAAGAGACATTTTTCCCTGTCCAAACTCTGTTAGGAACATCACCATTTAAGGCAGCTGCTGGGGAAAGATTAATTAAGTCGACTGCAGTCCTCATAGCCTCCCCCCAAAAAGACTTAGGAAGCTTAGCATAAGAAAGCATACATCTTATCCTTTTTTCAATGATCCTGTTCATTCTTTCTGCCACACCATTTAGCTGAGGTGTCTTTGCTGGAGTTTTCTCAAGTCTGATTCCATGGGCTTTGCAATAGTTTTCAAATGGCCCCCTGTATTCATCACCATTATCAGCTTGAACTGACTTCAACTGCTTTCCCGTCTCTCTTTCAATCTTGGCATGAAATTCTTTAAAGATATCAAACACCTGGTCTTTAGTTTTCAAAGCAGTAGCCCAAACTTTTCTTGAGTGGTCATCAATAAAAGTCACAAAATAGAGTGAACCTCTAAGAGTTTTAGTTAGTATAAAGCAGACATCAGTATGAATCAAATCAAGAATATTTGATCTTCTAGATGGAGGGTGTGAATGAAATGCAACTCTATGTGTTTTTCCAGCTAAACAATCAGCACAAGTTTTTAGAGGCATACCTTGCAAATTGGGGAGGAATTGCTTTCTAGCAAGAATTTGTAGTCCTTTCTCGCTAATGTGACTAAGCCTCTTGTGCCAAAGATCAATACTTGCATCCTTCTGAATAGCATTTATCTCTCCCTTGTTGAGCTTTGCTTGTGTGACATAGAGCGCATTCATCTTCTTTCCTCTTGCAATCACTAGAGAGCCTTTGGTGAGCTTCCATTTACTTTCACCAAAAAAATTAATGAAGCCCTCCTCGTCAAGTCTGCCTGTAGAGATCAAGTTGAGGCAAATATCCGGTACATGTCTGACATCCTTGAGTATTAACTTGCTTCCAAGATTAGTCTCTAAGCAAATATCACCAATACCCATAATTTTAGAGACATCACTGTTTCCTATCTTGACATTGCCATAATCACCGGTAGAGTAAGAAGTGAAGAAATCACCATAAGCAGTAACATGAAATGAAGCACCAAAATCAATTACCTAATCACTCTCCTGGCATGCGAGGCTAACATAATTGTCATCACAAACAATGATAACATTACCCTCAGTGGTTACTGTATTAGTCTCTTTCTCATCTTTCTTTCCTTTACCTTGCTCTCTTTTCCAAAGCCTGTATTCTTTCTTCATGTGCCCTGGCTTATTGTAGTGGTAACACTTGAAACTTTTTCTGTTTTGAAATTTTCCTCTAGATGTATCCTTTTTGCCATGACCTTGAGGATGCCTGCTTTTGCTTATTCCACGCCTTTCATGTTTTTCTGAAACAAGTACCTCAGAAGAAAATTCACCATTTTCCTTTCTCCTGGCTTCTTTGTTGAGCAAACTGTCATTAACTATCTCCATGGTTAGCTTTCCTTCTGGCGTTGAAGTACTTAGTGACATCACTAGTGTTTCCCAGCTTTCAGGCAATGAGCTGAGAAGTAACAAAGCTTGTAGCTCATCTTCAAGTTTCATCTTTATAGTTGTCAACTGGTTCACCAAGCCTTGAAAATCGCTTGTATGTTCAGTCATACTCTTCCCATCTTTGTACTTCAAATTCACAAGTCTTCTAATGAGCGTGGCTTTATTTCTGAAAGTATTCTTCTCATACATCGCCGCTAACTTTTGTCAGAGAGTATCAACTTTGGTTTCTTCAGCAATGTGATGGAAAATATTATGATCAACCCATTGCCTTATTGTAGCAGCAGCCTTCATATGTAATATCTTCCCGTCTTCAACACTCATTTTTTCTGGCTTTTCCTTACCTAGAACAGGCCTAAACAAATCTCCGCAATACAACATGTCTTGCATTTTCCTCTTCCAAATGGAATAATTCGACGGGGCTAATTTTATCATCCCAAACGGATTTCGTTAATCCATCTCAACACACAAGAATTTTTCTCTAACCAACCAAAAGCTCTGATACCAATTTGTTGGGAAAAAACCACAAATTGGACTTTTCCCTCTTTGTGTGATAAAATGGGTTCTAAGAGATAAATTTCAACAAAGCCAACCAAACAATCAAAGCAATTAAAAATCAAAGTAATCAACCGCACAAGAGACACCGATTTTACGTGGAAAACACTCCAATGCGAAGGGAAAAACAACGGGACCGTAGTCCGATATTAACTTCCACTATATCAATAATAATGTGATTACAAAATTCTCTCTCAATACAACTAGAGGCTCACAATCATCAAGATAAAACACAATCTTGGCTAAACAGCAAGATTTATCATCAACAAGATGGATTTCAGCATGAAGCAAAAAAAAGAAATCAGTTTTAGCTCTCAAGTGGATATTTAGGAAAAACACCTTAGAGACACCAATTCGAAAATCGGAACCGTTAGATAAGAAGATCTTGTCACAAGGATTCGCCACGTCAAATTTGAACACCAACGGACACCATTTCACCGCTCAATCTTCTTGCACAAACCCAAAAACTCCATCTTCTCTCTCTCTGTTTCTCCCTCACGCTCTCTGTATTTTCACTGACCCACAGCAGCCTTTTTTTCCTTTTTCTCTGCTCTACCAAAACACGGCTTGTTAAACAAGCTTTATACACTTTTTTTTTTTTTTTTTAACAAAAGTTGTTAGACTTTTGGCCCAATATTGTCCAGCTCACTAACATGGGCGGACAACCCAACAGTTCATAGTATATGTATTAAAACTCTTCTATATATGGATATACATACAAAGATGGAGACAGAGACTTTGTCGGAAAAAGGCAATTAATTATTTTAATCAGCATTGTTGTACAATTGTAAAGAAGTAGAACTCATACTGATATATCATACATACGTATTTTAGAAATTTAATTAAAAAAATTTGGTATTATTAGCATTTTTTCTAGGACTCCTACTTGGACTCAGAATTGGACACATAATTGGACTGGGTTGCTCAGCCAGTTATAAAATAAGCTTCAGATCTTGTAAATTTCGCACTCATATTTTCTCAGAAACAATAGAAGAGAGAAAATTATTGTTGAAGTTTCTTTCAATTCTTTTTTGATAAGTAGAGATATTATTGTTCAAGTTGATTTTCAGATTTTATATTCTTGATCATGACAACCCTGGGAGACATGTGGACTCAAGTGGGGTCAGTGATGGCAAGCCTGATGTTTGTCTATGCTATGTTCGAACGATATTTTCCTGACGGTGTGTGGCAATTCCTCGAGAGACATTCCAACAGAGCCGTTTGCTTTTTTCACCCTTACATCCAAATCACCTTACCTGAGTGGCTGAGTACACCGGCGACGTTTTTAGCCGCAGCGAGGTCTACGCCGCCATCCAAAACTACCTCGGCGCCATGTCGTCGACGCGTGCTAAACGTCTCGAAGCTCTTGACTTCATGGACAGCAAGTCTCTTGTCCTCAGCATGGACGACAACGAGGAAGTCATTGATGAATTTGAAGGTGTCCAATTATGGTGGACATTTTACTGCACAATGCCGAACGAACGGAGTGTTTCTTACCATCGCCATTCGGACGAAAAGAGGTTCTACAAACTCACATTCCACCGAAGCCACAAAGACCTCGTCACTACCTCATACATCAACCATGTAGTGACACAAGGGAAATGATTGGCTGTGAGGAATAGGCAGAGGAAGCTTTACACCAATGGCAAATATGAGCGCGGGTATGGCACTGAGTGGAACCATGTCCGCTTTGAGCACCCCGCGACTTTCGACACTTTGGCTATGTATCCTAAGAAGAAGAAGGAGATTATCAATGATCTCGTGAAGTTCCAAAACGGAAAAGAGTATTATGCCAAAATCGGGAAGGCTTGGAAACGTGGCTATCTCCTTTACGGCCCTCCGGGGACCGGTAAGTCGACTATGGTCTCTGCCATGGCTAACTTTCTTGATTATGATGTCCATGATTTGGAACTCACTGCGGTTAAGGACAACACCGAGCTGAGGATGTTGTTGATTGACACGTCGAATAAGTCGATCATTGTGATTGAGGACATCGATTGTTCGCTTGATCTCACCGGTCAAAGAAAGAAGGCGAAGGTGAAGGCGAGAGATAGTGATGATTCTGATGATTCTGATGATTCTGACGATGAGGAGGATTCTGATGGCGGAAAGAGTGATAGCCGAAAGAGTAATGTCACTCTTTCCGGGCTGCTGAATTTCATCGATGGGATTTGGTCGGCTTGCGGTGGCGAGAGAATTATCGTGTTTACTACCAATCACGTGGACAAGCTTGATCCTGCTCTCATTAGAAGAGGTAGGATGGACAAGCACATAGAGTTGTCTTATTGTTGCTTTGAGGCCTTCAAAGTGCTTGCCAGGAACTACTTGGATGTCGAATCGCATCATTTGTTCGTGGAGATCGAGCGCTTGTTGGGGGAAACTAATATGTCTCCTGCTGATGTTGCGGAGAATCTTATGCCCAAGTCTGATGATGAAGATGCGGATATGTGTTTGAAGAATTTGGTTGAAGCTCTAGAGAAGGCAAAGGAAGATGCGAAAAAGAAGGCTGAGGAAGAAGGAAAGTTGAAGGCTGAAGAGGAAGAGAAGACTAAGGCTGGGAAAGAAGAAAGAGTGGAGAAAGTTGGTGAAGAGAATTCTGCTAAAGAAAATGGGAAATGTACTTCTAATGGAACATCAGCTAAGGAAGAGAAGGAAAATGGATCAGTCGCCTCTTAAGGCAGTTAGGGGAAGATATAAAGTTGTGAGTCTCTCAGTAATTGATATATGAATATTTACAATAACAATTTTCTGTTCTTATATTTATAACATTACTTTCCTTTACCATTTGATAAATGTGTCAATAATTTAATCATACTAATATATTGGCTGAGAGCAAAAGGCTTAAATATGTTTTTTTTTTTTAGTGAAAAAAAAAACGTTTTTCACGAGTTTGCATGATGATGCAGGTATGCAAGTGGTGGCATGGAACAGAAAACGGGGAAGACAATATTGAAGCAGTTTGCTAAAACAAGAAGCTATATATATATATATATATATATATATATATCATAAAAAATAAAGGATGGGGAAAGGGACGATTGGGAGGAAGTTGTACTAAAACTATATGAAAACCTAATCGGATAAATGCATTAGTAATGAACATTAAATAACAAAATTGATTTCATTTGGAATATTAATCTTTATACTTCTTCTTGTATAAATGCGTTTATATTTTTATTTTATTTCAATAAATTTTTATAAGGGAAAAAAATATAGCAGCTCATCAGTTGAAGACGAAGACTAAAAACGAGAAAGGTTGTTTTTTTCCGTGACATGTCCTATGTTAAGTCGCAAAAGCGGTCAAATTTGGTGCCAAAAAAAAAAAGAAAGGAAAAAAAAAAAAACCAAATATTGTAAGGCTTGGCTTTCGAAGAGTTCGTTTCATGGTATTCACAGTTCAATGTCAGAAAGACACAATACCTTTCAAATAATAATAAATTAATGAATATAGTACAACATAGTGAACCAAACAATTTGCAGATATAAAATTCCAGCTGGTTACAACTACCAAGTCTCCAGGGATATAATGTACGAAGTCAACTTGGTTTCATAAAGTAATTTGCTTCGGAAGGGACCTAATAATAATAATTGTATATACAGATTTGACACAAGAACTATGGTTATAAAAGTACTAATCAAAAAATTAATTAATTGCGGGGCCAAAGTGTGCATGTGATATTTGTTTTCAGTATATATATTAAAACTCTTCAATATATGGATATACATACAAAGATGGAGATAGAGACTTAGTAAAAAAAAAGGCAATTAATTACTTTCATCAGCATTGCTGTACAATCGTAAACAAGGAGATCTCAGACTGATATATCATACACACGTATATAGAAATTTAAATAAAAAAATTTGGTAGTTTTGAAAACTTTTTTTCCCCCACCTGCAGGCCAATACGTGTTAACAATTAATAGAGGAGATAAAAAGCATAAATACAGGAATTCGAATTTAGGACCTCTGCTCTAATATCATGTTAATTTAACAATTCATTTTAAAAGCCTAAGACGCTGTTAGGACATGGGCCAACAATAATTTTGCATTCTAACATTCATTTGTTTTTTGGAAAAAGTATCTGAATGTCACAAATTTAAAAAACAATTACATCAATACGGTACAAAATAGTAACATTCGATTAATATGACATAAAATTAAACTAAAATAAACTAAAATTTGTGTTATGTTGGTCAATGGATGAAAAAAAGGTGATTATTTAGGAAATTTTCTCTTGTTGTGTTTTTTCAAACTAAATTTGTGTGGAAATTGCATTATCATTTTTATTGGCATTTTATTAGTACAAAGATTAAAAAAAAAAAACATAATTGATTTGATTTTTTTTATTTAGATATATTTAAAGTGAGAGATAAGAGGAGAAATTAGTGAATGCTTGTGCACCAAGAAAACCAAAAAAGGAAATATATACAATTCTCTAGAAAAAGGAAACTTAACTTAAAACCTTTAATAGGAAATAATTACCACTCTTTATGAAAACAAAACTGGCTTAAAAATTGATATTTACATTGACTATGATTCTCAAATTTAGTTGATGAAATTTCACTATCGACCTTAAGAAAGATTAAGACTATAACTTAGTGTTTGGGTCGTATTAGAATAGAACTAAAGATTAAATCTTTTGGAACAGTTCTTTATTGTTGGCATTTTTTCTTAGACTCCTACTTGAACTCAGAATTGGACTGGGTTGCTCAGCCAGCTATAAAATAAAGCTTTAGATCTCGTAAATTTCACACTCATCTTTTCTCAGAAACAATAGAAGAGAGAAAATTATTGTTGAACTTTTTTTTTTTTTTTTTTTTTTATAAGTAGATATATTACTGTTTAAGTTGATTTTCAGATTTTATTCTTGATCACGTCGACCATGGGAGAGATGTGGACTCCGGTGGGGTCAGTGATGGCAAGCCTGACGTTTGTCTATGCTATGTTCCAACAATATTTTCCTGACGATGTGTGGCAATTCCTCAAGAAGACATTCCAACAGAGCGGTTTGCTTTCTTCACCCTTGCATCCAAATCACCTTCCCTGAGTACACCGGCGACGTTTTTAGCCGCAGCGAGGTCTACGCCGCCATCCAAAACTACCTCGGCGCCATGTCGTCGACGCTTGCTAAACGTCTCGAAGCTCTTGACTTCATGGACAGCAAGTCTCTTGTCCTCAGCATGGACGACAACGAGGAAGTCATTGATGAATTTGAAGGTGTCCAATTATGGTGGACATTTTACTGCACAATGCCGAACGAACGGAGTGTTTCTTACCATCGCCATTCGGACGAAAAGAGGTTCTACAAACTCACATTCCACCGAAGCCACAAAGACCTCGTCACTACCTCATACATCAACCATGTAGTGACACAAGGGAAAGGATTGGCCGTGAAGAATAGGCAGAGGAAGCTTTACACCATTGGCAAATATGAGAGTTGGTATGGCACTAAGTGGAACCATGTCCGCTTTGAGCACCCCGCGACTTTCTACACTTTGGGTATGGATTCTAGGAAGAAGAAGGAGATTATCAGTGATCTCTTGAAGTTCCAAAATGGAAAAGAGTATTATGCCAAAATCGGGAAGGCTTGGAAACGTGGTTATCTCCTTTATGGCCCTCCGGGGACCGGTAAGTCGACTATATGGTCTCTGCCATGGCTAACTTTCTTGATTATGATGTCTATGATTTGGAACTCACTGTGGTTAAGGACAACACCAAGCTGAGGATGTTGTTGATTGACACTTCGAATAAGTCGATCATTGTGATTGAGGACATCGATTGTTCGCTTGATCTCACCAGTCAAAGAAAGAAGGCGAAGGCGAAAGCGAGAGATAGTGATGATTCTGATGATTCTGACGATGAGGAGGATTCCGATAGCAGAAAGAGTAGTGTCACTCTTTCCGGGCTGCTGATTTGGTCGGCTTGTGGTGGCGAGAGAATTATCGTGTTTATGACTAATCATGTGGACAAGCTTGATCCTGCTCTCATTAGAAGAGGTAGGATGGACAAGCACATAGAGTTGTCTTATTGTTGCTTTGAGGCCTTCAAAGTGCTTGCTAGGAACTACTTGGACGTCAAATCTCATGATTTGTTCACGACAATCGAGCGCTTGTTAGGGGAAACCAACATGACTCCAGCTGATGTAGCGGAGAATTTGATTCCTAAATCAGATGATGAAGATGCAAATGTGTGTTTGAAGAATTTGGTTGAAGCTCTTGAGAAGACAAAGGAGGAGGCAAGGAGGAGATCTGTTGAAGAATTTGGTTGAAGCTCTTGAGAAGACAAAGGAGGAGGCAAGGAAGAGATCTGTTGAAGAAGCAAAGTTGGAGGCTAAAAGAGTAGAAGATCATCAAAAGCTGGAGGTTTCGGAAGAAGGAAAAGAATTGGAGAAAGTGAGATAGAAGACTCACTTACTCAATAGAATTTGTAATGGTTATTTATTTGTTTTTAGGTTTGAAATTTTAGTTTGCATAGTATTTTATTAGGTCAAGTTTAACAATTTAATTTCCTAAGAGAAAACTTCCATTGAATGGAATTATTAGATTATTTAAACTTTACCGCTCTTGGTTCTTTCATCTCTTTCTCTCTTGACTCTTTTTTTTCTTTTTTTTTTTGGGTCCTGCATCAATGTCTTTTATTATTAATGTTCACTTTGGTTATTCTATTTGAACTATTACAATGGTGAGTTGCTTCCTTCGTATATACAGAGTACTAAAAATTCAGAATTAAAGCCCTAAAATTTTATTTACAAAAAAAAAAAAATGATACTAATAAAATCTTGACCTACTCCTAGTCTAGTCTCCAATAGACTAAATGGAAACACCAACAAGAAGATCTACCAAAAAAAAAAAAAAAAAAAAGTTGAACGTGCGTTCATCCCAAAAATTACTAGTGAGAAACCAGTTCAAATTTAATTTGCAAGAAAAGAATTGGCCTTTTGTTGCTTTTCTACGACATTATTAATATCTAAAAATGAGAAAGACTTGTAGTAACTCTGTATTTGGACATATTTATGCTTAGTTTAGCGGCATTTTCAAAGTACGAAAACAGTAAAAGTTGGAGAAAGAATAATCAAATTTACTTCATATAGAGAAATTCGACCGGAGGAATTGAATTACAAGATGTGCGTGTGCGTATTTTTTTTCCTGAGCGAAACTACAAATGTTTTTTCGGCAAATTGAAAAGTCATTCATGACCAAAAAAAAAAAAAAAAAACAGAGTGAAGATTTTTACGATCATCTATTAAAATTTTCCTCGGTCTAGAAAGTAAAGGAAAATTAGGGGGTGTTTGGTGTGTTAGTTTGAGTTGAAATATTTTAGTTGTAATAGTAAATTTTTTTGAATTTTCAGAAAAGACAAAAAACTTTTTGGGAAAAAGACAAAAACTTTTTAGGAAAAAGACAAAAAAAAGTTTGAAATGAGATGAAAATGAATGTGGTGCCATCCACCCCCTTAGAAATTTCAAAACCACATATCTCATTTGAATATAGGCTTGATCAACCGACCGATATCTAGAATGAATGGGTATAAAGTATTTGTAAGTGACTCTTAAACGTGGCGCTCGAGAAAAACACTCGAAAAACATTTGAATGGGTGTTTGACCATTTAAAATGTTTCAAAACATAGCATTTAGGCAAAATTTCAAACTAGGGGGTATTAAAGTTTGACTACTTGGATTGATGTTTTTCTGTACTGTCAACTGTTTGTTGCTTCTAAAAGACTGTCCTCTCTCGGCTGGATGTTGGTTCGACCTATTTTAATTCAAATATTTTTCCAAACGATTATTAGGTTTGTTGACTAATGGTAGAAACTATCAAGCTGGACTGAAGAAAGGGCAAAAGAAAAGTCATTAGCTTTACAATGTATACTAGGAGTCAAGATTTATGGTTATGGATTTTCCGTCTAAATGGCTATCTCCCAATAGTATAATGTCATATCATTTGAATTAAAAAAAATTTAACTATATAAAAAAATGTTAAATATTAAAAATTTTTAAACAAATTGAGAAGTTATCAAAACACTATTGAGTGGACAATAATTGAAACAGGAAAATCAGATAGTAGATCTAAATTCATATACTAGGATGGTTCTTTTCCAGGCAGTCTCCTACTCAACCATCTCTATTCCAATTGGTAATGGGCTCTATAAATTTAGTTGAAATAAGTGCAAGAACATTAAACTTGAAAATTGCCAATTAACTTACTTTCCTTTCCTTTCTTTTTTTAATTTTGGGGCATGAGAGGACACAAAAAGAAGAAAAAACGAATTTGGTGTCCTCTTTTGTTATTTTTTAAATGTTTTTTTTTTTTTATTTTTTGGGTACCGGATATGGTGTCCTTCTTAAACAAAACAACTGTTTGACAATTTAGACCGATAAAACAAATTACAGAAAGTAAAAAGATTTTAAAAAAAAAAATTGAGCATTGCAATTGGAATATTTTAATTTGGTATCAAGCACGCATGTTTAGGTTATGATCACGACATCTTGTTTACATATATATATTTATTTGTTGTGAATATCTCTTTCAGATGAAAGTTGAGCATATTCAAAACAAATCAATCTTCAATCTTTCTTCTCATATATTTTAATATAGTTTTTGAATAGAAATTCTTGTCCAAATGAAAATTCCCAGTAAAAACCTAATGCAGAATTATGGATTCGATGTTTCTGTTCATACCTCGATGCTAAGAAAACCACTGATCCCTTTCAAATAACATAATTTTAATAGAGTTTTAGAAAGAAAGAACGTGCTTAGGAGAATAAATAAATTAGATAATGGAAGCAAGACAAGAAATCAGACAAAACTTTTACAGATTTAAAAATGCCACGCTCGCCTACCATGACGCCAGCGATACTAGGTCAGTTCTTTTCTTCCGTAAGTTTTGAGATAGATGATACGTCAACTTGTTTTCTCAAATTAAATTATGATACCTACGCTTATATTCTATGATATAAGAACAATTCAACCATTAACTAATCTGGAGACTTAAGTGTGAAGTTATAATCGGTAATTTCCTGATTGGCTTTCGTTGATACAGCAGGAAAAAAATTAACACACGAAAAATAAAATAAAATTTAACTTTTCCTAGCCCAAATTTTATAATGATCATATATTTTGCACCGTTGATTTGCTCAGACAATTTCCTCAAGTGGGCCAATGAAAAAGAAACACGTAATAAACAAATTTGCACCAATACGAGGAGTTCCCATTTCCATTTTTCAGTCTTTCTTTATTCATAATTGATAAGGAAACTGTAAGGAAGCAGAGTAAGAAATTTATCAAGTGCCTTGGGCACCAAGGTATCCAAATTTCCACTTCTTTCTCTATATATAAGAGCAAACTAAACTCTGCTCAAAATTCACAACCAACTAGTAAAAAAAACTCACTGAAATATAGTTATTAATTCGAAAAGATGATGGTCAGTATGGGGGAAACGTGGACTCATGTGGGCTCAATTATGGCCAGCTTGATGTTTGTTTATGCTATGTTCCAGCAATATTTCCCTTACAAGTTCCAAAGTTACTTCGGAAAATACTTCAACAAAGTGTGGGGGCTTGTCTTCCCTTACATCTACATCACCTTCGATGAGTACTCCGGCGACCGATTCAAGCGGAGCGAGATCTATTTGGCCATCCAAACCTACCTCAGCGCCAACTCCTCAGAGAGCGCCAAGTGCCTCAAGGCTCACGACATCAAGGACAGCAAGTCTCCGGTCCTCAGCCTCGATGACAACGAGGAAGTCACCGATGAATTCGAAGGCGTCAAGGTCTGGTGGACTTCTTACATGAAACCCCCAAGGAACAACGCCATCAGTTGGTTCCCCAATTCGGACGACAAGAAGTACTACACGCTCTCCTTCCACAGACGCCACAGAGACCTTATCACCAGCTCTTATCTTAGCCATATCGTCAAGGAAGGGAAGAGAATTGAGATCAAGAATCGGCAGAGGAAGCTCTACACTAATGGCTCCATTGAGAATTGGTACGGTGAGAAGAGGACTAAGTGGAGCCATGTCCCCTTTGAGCACCCCGCGACTTTCGACACTTTGGCTATGGATCCTAAGAAGAAGAAGGAGATTATTGATGATCTCCTTACGTTCAAGAAAGGAAAAGAGTACTATGCTAAAGTTGGGAAGGCTTGGAAGCGTGGCTATCTCCTTTATGGTCCTCCGGGTACTGGTAAGTCAACCATGGTCTCTGCCATGGCTAACCTTTTAGACTATGATGTCTACGATTTGGAACTCACTTCAGTTAAGGATAACACCGAGCTGAGGAAGTTGTTGATTGACACGTCGAATAAGTCCATCATTCTGATTGAGGACATCGATTGTTCACTTGATCTAACCGGTCAAAGAAAGAAGGAAAAGAAGAAGAAAAAAGAAGACGAAGAAGAGAAAGACCCTGTTCGTAAGAGGGCTGAGGAGTTTGAAGATGAGAAAAAGAGCAAGGTTACACTTTCGGGGTTGTTGAACTTCATTGATGGGATTTGGTCGGCTTGTGGTGGCGAGAGACTCATTGTGTTCACGACTAATTACGTGGACAAACTCGATCTTGCTCTCATCAGAAGAGGAAGGATGGACAAGCACATAGAGTTGTCTTATTGTTGCTTTGAGACCTTCAAAGCGCTTGCTAGGAACTACTTGGATGTCGAATCGCATCATTTGTTCCCGGAGATTGAGCGGTTGCTGGGGGAAACTAATATGTCTCCTGCTGACGTTGCGGAAAGTATTATGCCCAAGTCTGATGAACAAGATGCAGATATTTGTTTGAAGAACTTGGTTGAAGCTATCGAGAAGGCGAAGGAAGATGCGAAAAAGAAGGCCGAGGAAGAAGCGAAGTTGAAGGCTGAAGAAGAGGCAAAGTTGAAGGCTGAAGAAGAAGAAGAGAAACTGAAGGCTGGGAAAGAAGAAAAAGAAGAGAAAGTGGGGGAAGAGAAATCCACCAAAGAAAATGGGAAATGTACATGTAATGGAACATCAGCTAAGAAAGTGAAGGAGAATGGATCAGTTACCTCTTAAGGCAGTTAGGGGAAGATAGGAAGTTTGCAAGTCTCTCACTAAGCTAGAAAGTTGTACATGTCTTTCACTTAGAAAATTCTATGTAAAGTTTTGTGTCTTTCACTAGGAAAGTTGTATGCATAGTTGTGTGCCTTTCACTAGAAAGTTATGTAAAGTAGTGTGTTCTTAGTCATTGTAAGTTTGTAAAGTTAGTGTGTTTTTCAGTAGTCCTTCTAGTGGCTAGTACTAATTATAGCATGAGTGTTTTTCGATTTGCCATTATTTGTAATAAAATCCTTTTTATCAATTATGTGATTTTGCGTCCGTCAAATTTTTTGGTTTTCCGTGTGTACACTATTATTGTTGTGAGTTGCTTGCTTCCTTTTATTGATAGTGTTAAGAGTAAAAAGAAATCCGAGTATCACATCTTTAAATTATAACAACAATAATACATAAAAAGGTATTGGGTTACTCCATTTAACATGTTAACTTTTTAAAATGGAAACTCAATATCCTAACAGTTTCATATTTCTCTTCTTCTCCCTAATCTTCCCATATGTAGTGTAAAAATTCAGATTAATTAAAGCACTAGGTTGAAATCTAAATCTTCGTATAGTCTAACTGGGAAGTCCAATCAGTTCAACAGACATTGATTTTTTCTCTTCTTCTCCCTAATCTTGGCATATAGAGCATTAAAATTCAGATTAATTAAAGCACTAGGTTGAAATCTAAGTCTATGCCTCCGTTCGGTGTTACAAGTTGAAGTTGAAATTTTTAAGTTGGAGTTTGTTGACTTTTTAAAAACTAATTATAATTTATTGTTGATTTTTCAAAAAAAGATAAAACTGAGATATGAAAAATTTAAGTTTGAGTTAGTTTGCCAAACATAGCCTACGTATAGTCTAATGGGGAAGTCTAATCAGTTCAACAAACATTGATTTTTTCAAAGTAGCAACGACAAATCAATACCCCAAATTGCAAGAAAAATTGACTCATAATTGACGTTATATTTGATAATAAAAGATTACGAGAGCTTTTGCCTAAGATATTAGATTCTTTTCAAGACTTCATCAATCTTCCTGTAGTGGAATTGCAACCATATCGCCGTTGTGTCACTGATACATATAGCGCGTTTTATATCATCGAAAAGGATAAAGAAGAGTGAAAGAGAATATAAATATCTCGTCTGGTATTTGATTTCTAAGTGAAATGAATGAATACTAATTTATTTATATGTCCTTAACAAGTGCACATTATATAATTAAAAAAAATTAACAAGTTTCTATTCTGGTCTTTATAAAAAGTTTCCTTTCCAATTCCAATATATACTCCGGATACGTACCATAATTCCTTTATGATTGGATTATCAATCAGTTCACGACCAAAGGATTTTCATTATTGTTAAAAAGGGAGGGAAATTAAAAAATTAATTTCAAGTTGTGTTGCATGATGCAAGTATGCGCATGCAACAGAAAACGGGGAAAGAAAAGAAAAGGGACAATTGAGAGGAAGTTGTAACCATCATATTGATAAAAGAGTAATTGATCTAAATAGTCCTTAAATTCTTTAAAAGGTGACGATTTGGTTCATAATTTTTTAATTTTAACCGAGAAAATCCTAAACTTTTAAAATATTGACAATTATAATTTTTTCTGTCCAAATCCATTAAATTTCTATCAGAATCTTATTTAAGTGATGTTTTGTAAGTAAAAAAAAACAAAATACCCTAAGGTTCTCTTTCCCTTAAATTTCTTGGGGATATCTCATTTCAAACTTATTTCAACTTAAAAAGTTTTGTCTTTTTCCCCTTTTCTGAAAATTCAAAAAAATGTTATCTTAAAAAAAAAAAAAAAAAAAAAAAATCTCCCTCCCTCCCTCCCCCTTTGCAGATTCCGACGATGGCGTTAATCTCTGGCGAAAGAAGTCTTTCTCTCTCTCACTCTCTCCCCCTTTGTAGACTGGCGACGGCATCCATCTTCGGCGAAGGAAGCTAACGACGAACTTGCGATGGCCTCCGACAATGGCGACACTAGATCTCATGATGGTGGCTCCCTCGAGCTCTTGTCCTCCTCTGATGACGATGGCGACAACGTTCCCGACAGCACTTGTTGGAGCTTGAAGAGATCCGCTCATCAACGACCAATCCGTGTGCTGTATTAAAAAGGTAATTGAGTAAAATAGAGCTAAAATAAGACATGGGAAGCTATGGAGTTAGGTTTTGTGGGAAGCAATTGGGGGAAAAAAGTTTTGGGAGAGATTGGTGGGTTTTGGAGTGCAATTTCACAACTAGAAAACCATGTTTTCTACTTGGTGGTGGTTCAAGATTTTTCACGTCATGGATGAATGACAGATTTGGGTGACTCTCCGGATGCCGTTTCCATCGCCTAGACGCCACAGATCTGGTGCCTCTCCACCCAGATCCGCCGCCCTCAACTTGTGAGTCTCCTCTCTCTCTCTCTCTCTCTCCACAGATCCGGTCCAGTTTTCGACAGCAGATGACATCGCTCCTCCCCCTCTCGCCGACAGTTGGACCTCCATCTCCATCGCTTCCAATCCCCAACTGCTACCAGAACAACCCTCTGCCCTCCCCCTCCTTCTCTTCCTCCTCCTCCAGTGACGCACTTCGGAGCTCAGGCTCTCATGCTACCTTCGCCTTCCTTTGCCAAGGGTGAGTTCTCTGGCTGATTCTCCGTCCCAATGGGACTGATTTTTTATGTTTATCAGTTTTTTTGGTTAAATTATATTTATTATGAGATTAATAAAATGAGCTCTCAACATGAGATCACGTATATTGCACATGATTTCATTTCCATTAGAAAATTTAACAAGGATTAAGATCGTCAATATTTAAAGAGTTTAGGATCATCTCGATTAAAATTAAAAAAATAAGAACTAAATGTCATATTGTAAAAAGTTCAGGGAATCATTTAAGTCAATTACTCTTAACAAAACTAATTGGATAAATGCACTTAATTTTAATTTCAGAGTTCATTTCATTTGAAATATTAGAGGGTGTTTGGTGAATGAATTTAGTTTAAGATTTTTAAGTTTTAATAGTAATTTTTCAGAGAAGACAAAAAACTTTTTCAAAAAAGACAAAAAACTTTTTTCAGAAAAAAACAAAAATCATGATAAAAAAAGTATAATTTAGTTTAAAATATTTTTGGAACCAAACACCCCCTTAATCTTGGTGCCCTTCTTGTATAAGCGTGTTTATTATTTAATAAGTAATAGACCTAAATGGTTCCTAAATTTTTTAAAAGGTGGCACTTTGATGTCTGTTTTTTTTTTTCTTTTTTTTTTTGTCGTACTGATCTTAAACTCCTAAATATGTAATAATTTGATTCTTTTCCATTTACATCCATTAAATTTCTAATTGAATGGTGATGTGAGGAGCATGTTTTGTATGCTTTTTGAAAGGAAGATACCCCTTAAATGATCAAACTATCCTTTATTCATGTGATAACATTAATTATTCTAGTAAGCAGAGCTTTAACTCCTCCATCTCCCCCGCACCTACAACCAAATCAACCTATGCTTTAAAACCTAACTCCAAGCCACCACTGCCACCAACACCTCCTCCTCTGTCGTCATTGCTAAAGTTGTAAAAATGCGAATCTATTCTTTGTGAACGAAACCCAAGGCAGCGACTCTCTCCTAATAGCCGCGATGGAGTCCTATGAAACCATGGAAATGGCTGTTGGCAATTCGAGAGACCATCCCTCGTCCACCGTCTACCTCAGGTTGAAAAAGGACATGCTCATGACGAAGGGAGTGACCAGAACATATGAGTGATCAGACGTACTTGCGATGGAGAAATTCGATGGCTATGTGATCGAGAAAAAGCGAGAGAGACAAAAAGAAATCCTGAGAAGAAAGAAAAAGATAGGAGGAAATCTAGAGAAGAAAAGCCCAGATGGTAGAGACAGGAACAATGTCCTTCGCCGACACCAGAAAAGAACATTATTGGAGGATGGGGAGAGAACGACAGCAAGAGAAGAGAAGAGAGAGATCTGGGCTAGGCCTCACCGCTACTAGGATCTGGGTTTTGAGCCCCTTTAAACCCCCACACGATTTTTTTTTTTTTTTTTTTTTTTTTTTTTTGTAAATAGTAAATCGTCATTTGGTATTGAGATGAAAAGGATCTAGGTTTTGAGATGAAGAGAGAAAGAGGGAGGAGAGAAATAAAACAGAGTTTAATTTGAGTTTTTTAATGATATTTTTTGTTAAATTAATTATTATTAAATTATTAAAATACCTTTACATAAATTAGATCATATGCAATGCATATGACTGATTGCGTTATAAATTTAACGGAATTGGACGGAATGAATCAAATTATCACTTTTTCAGAGAGTTTTAGATCAGTATAGCAAAAAAAGAAAAAGAAAAAAGAAACTAAAATACCACCTTTTAAAGAATCTAAGAATTATTTAAGTTAATTACTCTTATTTTATTTCAATCTTTTTTTAGTAGAAAAGTATATACAATAAAAAGGAGCAGAAGACGAAGACTAATAGTGTGTTTGGTTGGTTAGTTTGAGTTGAAATATTTTAGTTGTAATAGTAAATTTTTTTGAATTTTCAAAAAAGACAAAAATTTTTTTGAGAAAAAGACAAAAACTTTTTGGGAAAAGACAAAAAAAAGTACAGTTTGAGTTGAAATGAACTAATTTATCAAACAAACCCTAAAAACTGGGAGAAGGACGTTTTTCGTTTCCAGGATATATATATATATATATATATTATATATCCCTTGTTAGGCTGCAAAGGTCGCCAAATTAGGTGCCAAAAACAAAACGGAAAAAATTGTAAACCTTTGGCATTGGACGTTTTAGTTTGATGATTCAATTCATAGTTCAATTGAGAACAACCATTCCAAATAATAATAAATTAATGACTATTACACTAGAACGAAATCAAAGAATTTGCAATATAAAATTCCAGGCTTAACTGCTAAGTCTCCTGCGATATAACGTACGTAGTTAACTTGGTTCGGAAACAAAACTTTTTATTTTTTTAATTTTTTGGTAAGGAATCTAATTAATATTAATAGATTTGACACAAGACCTATGGTTACAAAATTAATATAATTAATTCGCAGGGCTAAAGTGTGCATGTGATGATTTGTGGTCCACATATATATATATATATATATATATATGTGCGTGTGTGTATACATATATGCAAAGATGGAGATAGAGACTTTAGTTAGGGGAAAGAAAGGCAATTGATTGCTTTAATTACAGCACTGTACAACCGTGAACAAGTAGAACTCACACTGATATAGCATACATGTAGCTCTCAAACCAAGTGACGCAGGACGTGGGTTTAAAATTTTAATTAAAAAGTCTGGTTGTTTAGGACTCTTTAGAGCTATTTTATTTGTTTAGAACTCACTTTTTTTTTTTTTTTTACTTGAACACCATAACTTTCGGTACTTATTATTATTATCATTATCATTGTTATTGTTGTTGTTACAACTATTGTTATTATTATTACAGTTATTGTTATTATATTATTAATGTTCATAAAGAAACTACATTTTGGTAGAGTTATTATTTTTATTGGAATTTTATGAGGACAAAGATAAAATAGAAATAATTATATTTTATTCGAATCTTTTATTTAGAGAGATATATATATATATATATATATATAAATGAGAGAGAAGAAGATAAATTCGTGAATACTTTTTTTCTTTTGAGATTTAACCTCCGTTTGATAAACCATCTTAAATTCAAATTTTTTATCTCAGTTTTTATTTTTTTTTGAAAAGTCAACAAAAATTATAACTAGTTTTTAAAAAACCAACCAACTCAAACTTAAATTTCAACTCAAACCGTTTCATCAAACGGACCCGAGAAAACTTTCATTGAATGGAATTATTAGATTATTTAAACTTTACCGCTCTTGATTCTTTCACCTCCTTATTTGTTTATTTATTTATTTTTTGGAATCCACTCATAGCCTAGTCTCCAATAGACTAAATGGAAACTCTAGCAAGTAGAACATGTATTCTTTTCAAAAACTTCCTGTGAGAAACCAATTTTAATTTACGTCTCGTTTGACAATTTAATTTAAATTGTACTTTTTCATCTCAATTTTTACTTTTTTTTTTGAAAATTTTTTTATCTTTTCTGAAAAGTCAATAAAAATTTTCAACTCAAACTGTACTTTTTCAACTCAAACTCATTCACCAAACCGGATCCTCAATCTGCAAGAAAAGAATTGGCCTCTTTGTTGCCTTTCAATGTGTATCGGTGTCCTTTTTGCTTGACCTCTAGTCAACAGGTCAGAGTTAGGGACAAACGTATCTCCCACAAAATGCATGTGAGGAAAGAAAAAAAAAAAAAAAAAAAAAAACAGAACCATAGGGGCAATTTTAGTATTATTGTACATGCTATATAACGCTTGTTTGGGAGAAGTGAGCTGGAAAGGTTGATTGTTTGTTCCCATCTGGTGACATTTAATGGTAGAGCAGGTAATGCTCAAAAGATTCCAAATCATATTTAATCAATATCAAACAAATCACTCCAAATCAGATAATGATAGTTTGTGAAACTTATTATTATTATTATTATTATGACAAATTATTAAAGAAAACTTCATAAGGCTGATGCGCGAAAGACTTCTCATTAATGCTTGAAATAAAAAATACAGATATGTTTATAACATCGATTTGAATTGAAATTTTTATGTTAAAATTATTTAGTTTTTTAAAAATTAATTAAAAATTTTGTTAATAGTTTTTTAAAAAAAAAAGATAAGAATTGAAATTTTTATATTAGAGGAGAATTTCAAATTACCAAAAAAAAAAAAAAAGTTGCTTGAAAACAATGAAGAAAATGTTAATCATTATCAAAGAAGTGGAAAAGAAAAAAGAAAAAAAAAAAAAAAAAGGATTGTTATCCAAAAAGGTAACGGTAAGAGAAGGAGTACTAATTTCATTAATCAGAATCATTAGGACCGTGATAATAAACAAACTGTAGTGTCTGCTACTGATTCGGGTTGGATCGTAATATGAAAACTTATAGTGGGTCCCATTTGATGGAATTTTGCATTTGGGTTGGTATGACCTACAAATAACGTACCTCATATCTTTTCTTTTCTATTTTTTTTTTCCCCTCGTCCTATAAAAAGTCTAATGTTATCATTATTCTTTTTTAAATTTCCGATGTGTTTTATATGATTTACCACAAAAAGTGAACAAGTATTCTCTCAGAGTAGGACTCTATCTTTGCCACGAACCTTCCTCGCACCATCTCGGTTCATGCCCACAATTTCCTCAGATGCGTTTTCTTGGTCACAAAGGAAAAATATAGGTGTAAGATGGATTGAAGAACAATGACATCATTGATGTGACGTAATCTCATATATCTATATATATATATAGTATCATAATATAATTATATGGACCCGCGTAAACATCTGTGTTGCAATTATCCTATGATGTTACATTTTAAATGCTTAAATTTTATGAAAAGAGCATCATTTAATAAGCACCTCCAAAGGACTAACCAGAAAGGGAGACTTAGATTATTCATTTTGATAAGTTTTTAATTTCGAATTAGTCCCATCATAATAATCGTATTTGATATTTCATTTTAAAAAATCCATATGTCACGTGTGGGGAAATTACACTATCTTCTTAAATTACATCTTATACTCTATCCTAAATTATTAAAAAAAGAAAGAAAGAAAAAACTCTGACGAGGCCTGAGACCATAGGGGCGACTAACACGCACAAGTTGGGCGACCTTTGCCGACCTTTTTGAAAGAAGACAAAAGCAACTAGTCGGCTTCTGAACCAATTTTCTTGAGGGCATATTCACATGGGGACGGCCAATAGGCTGTCCACGGGTCACCGACTCAGCCCCTAATCTTGGTTATAAAAGCAACACAAAACCACTCTTCAGATCACTCTACCAGCTACAACAAGCTTTCTTTACAAGTAACTCCACCACAAGGCCCAAAAAAAAAAAAAAAAAAAAAAAAGAAAGAAGAAGAAGCAAAACCCAAAAAAAAAAAAAAAAAAAAGAAAAAAGAAAGAAAAAAAAATGTTCACAAGCATGAATCCTAGAGACACTTTTGCTCAGCTTGGCTCCATATTTGGGGGGCTAATGTTCTTTTGGGCAATATTTCAACAGTACTTCCCTTTCCAGCTCAGGAACTACATAGAGAAACACACTCACAGATTGGTGAATTATGTCTACCCTTACGTCCAAGTCCGGTTCAACGAGTTCACCGGAGAGCGGCTGATGCGCAGCGAGGCGTACTCGGCGATTCAGAACTACCTGAGCGCCAATACCTCGATGCAGGCGAAGCGGCTGAAAGCGGACGTAGTTAAAAAAACCCAATCCCTTGTTCTCAGCATGGACGACCACGAAGAGGTCGCCGATGAGTACAAAGGGGTAAAACTATGGTGGGCATCAGGTAAAAACACTCCCAAAACGCAATCTCTCTCTTTCTACCCGGTTGATGACGAAAGAAGGTACTACAGGCTCACTTTCCACAAGCGTCACAGGGACCTCATTATCGGGCCTTACCTAAAACACGTCCTCAAAGAAGGTAAAGCAATTAAAGTGAGAAACAGGCAGAGAAAGCTTTACACCAATCATAGCGCGTATTGGAGCCATGTCGTGTTTGAACACCCTGCAACTTTTCAGACACTGGCGATGGAGCCGGAGAGGAAGAAGGAGATCATGGACGACTTGATTGCGTTCAGCAGGGCCGAGGAATTCTATGCAAGAATTGGGAGGGCTTGGAAAAGAGGGTATTTGCTATTCGGTCCTCCGGGGACTGGAAATCAACCATGATCGCCGCCATGGCCAATCTGCTCAACTACGACATCTACGACCTCGAACTGACGGCCGTCAAGGATAACACCGAGCTGAGAAGGCTGCTGATCGAGACGTCTAGCAAGTCGGTAATTGTTATCGAAGACATTGACTGCTCGCTCGAGCTGACGGGGCAGAGAAAGAAGGAGAAAAAGAAGGAGAAGAAGAAGGAAGATGATCAGGAACAAGAAGGGAAAGAAGAGAGTAAAGAGAAATCGTCGAAAGAGGAAAAGGATGGGAAATCCAGCCAGGTGACTCTGTCCGGGCTGCTGAATTTCATCGACGGCCTGTGGTCTGCTTGTGGTGGAGAGAGGATTATCGTCTTCACGACCAACTATAAGGAGAAACTTGATCCGGCTCTGATTAGAAAAGGAAGAATGGACAAACACATAGAGCTGTCGTACTGCGGTTTCGAGGCGTTTAAGGTTTTGGCTAAGAATTATCTGTGTCTCGAAGAGCACGACCTTTTCCCCAGAATCAGGACCCTGTTGGGGGAGACTAAAATCACGCCTGCCGATGTTGCGGAGCATCTTATGCCCAAAACCATTTTTGGGGACGCTGAAGTATCGCTCAAGAGTTTGATTAAAGGTCTGGAAATGGCTAAAGAGGAAGAGGAGAAGCAGAAAGCTGAAGAGGAAGAAGCCAAAAAGAAGGAATTGTTGGAGAAAGAAGAAGCCAAAGATGGAAAACCAAATCATGATCAGCAAGAGCAAAGTGGATGAGCAACTGAGTCAATGTCAGTGAGGAGGATGAGGGCGTGTAAAATTGAATGGCGTTGGTTTTTACCAACTAAAATAAAAATTAAAATTAAAATTAAAAAATCTCTCTCTCTCTCTCTTTCTCTCCTTTTTCTTTTGAAGAAAACTCTCTCCTTTTGTTTATTTTGTTTTTTCCCCCCTTGAAAAATGGGGCATAAAAGCCAAAGCACGCCCGCAAAGGACGAACCAAAATCACTCACGCGAGCAGAAGAAACAGGAACATGAATACATTTTTATGGAACTGTAACAGAGGAAAAAGTTTAATTGATATAATAACCCAACAAGGCAACGACAAGAGTCCAGCTGCTTATGAGCTAATGAGCAGACACATGAAAGAGTGGCTCGTGGCAAAATTTTCAGTTTCAGACAATTATTGTTATGTTATTTTCTCATGCACGTGTCGATGTAAATTTTCGCTTAGTATAGAATATTAAAAAATATTAATAATAATAAAAAGACAACTAAAAAAAAAAAAAAATGGGCTCAAACCAACATTCAAGAGCAGTTTAAGCCCTAGCCTAGGTTGTGCACGTAGTAGACTAGTAGAGCCTCGAAGTTGAAACAAATATTTCATAAGCTGATGAAATATAAAACATACAATATAAAATAAATATTTCTAAGCTGATGACTTTTACTTTGATTGTATTGTCATCATGGTATAAACTTAAAATTCATTTATATATCTCTTATATTTTTTGATGAGGTTCAAAATCTAGGTGTATTTTCTGTATGAACTCAAGGATAGAGAGTATATTTAGGTAAATTTTGTTTAGAAAAAGAATTACAATATCTAAATGATGGAATATAGTATTGTTTGTGGATCCTAGTTACTAGATATAATCCTTTTTCCTTTCATGAAAAGTAAAAAATTCTGCATATTTAATTTAGAAGCAACATGTCACTAACTCTAAAGGGCAAATTTTAGAAAATATAATGTAATGTCAGTTACAACCGAAAAGCTTCAATATATTCTTCAAAAAAAAAAAAAAAAAGAGCTGCATGAAACGACAAATCGTTCAGTCAACTAAAAAGAACAACAGTGTTCCTCTGAAAACGTCAGCAGATCTTGGTAATGCTAACTATGCATGGTTGGAAACTAAAAGAAAACTAGAGGAAAAGTAAATTGCACTTCATGGGTACATATCAATAAGACGTTCTCGTTTCAAGAATATGATGTCGTTTCTAATAAATTGTCGTTTTAAAGACAACCATTTTTTTTCCCTAAAAAAAAGAGAGCTATTTATTTGATTCATTGTTTTACGTAACCTATTTTTCTTTAAGATGATCTCTTTTTCCCTGACTGTCTTTGAGATATTATCGTTGGAACTTATTAGCGCCTAAGGTGTTTTCTAAAAATTGTCGGTTATTAATTGTTGTCGTTAATAGAGTTTGTCATGCATCTGACGTTATCGTTTTAGTTAACTTATGATTTTTTTTTAAAGCTTCAGTAAATCTCCCTATTAGATAGGATTCATTCTCTTACCGATGCACATTTCTCATATTAGATATGATCAAAATCACTGCAAAAGAAAAGAGTATGCGAAGCATATAAAACTTATCATAATAATTGTTATCAGAATTACCCAAAAAAAAAAAAAAAAACAGAAGAAGAAGAAAAATAAATCCAAGAAATTTAAAACCGAAGCCAATATTGAAGTGAGAAGATGCAGCTAAAACTCACAGCAAAATGAGCCGTCGATTTTCCTGCAAATTTACCTCGAGCAATTGAGAGTTGCGGCATTACTTTCCAATTACGAGCTGATGAAACTTCGATGGGCCTTTTTTCGGCGGAAAAAGTAGATGGGCCTAATAAAATAAGTTCCACTTCGCATTACGGGAGTTTGTGGAGATTGAAATTAAGGGAGAAAAAGCAAAATAGTATTTTTAAAAAGAGTAAACCTAATAAATAATAAAATCATCAAATTTATTATCATATAATATTTAAAAAAAAAAGAAAAAAAAAAAAAAAAAACCTCTTCATCATTTCTCTTCTCTCTCTAACATAAAACTATACACATAATTTTGTACTTGAAAATTGACGGTAAATCCAAAATTTTTAGAAAATATACGGAAATCTGAGGGCCTGTTCGGGGCGCAGCTCCAGATGTTAGTTTACCATCTGGATTTCAGAATCTCAACTCTATTTTAAACTTTTTCTCTATTTCATTTTCAAAAAATTTAAATTTTAAAAGTCTATAATTTTCTCATTTCAAATCGAAGTGAGATGATTTTACTCCAAAATGCTTGTTTAAACGAGACGAATAAGAAAAAATCCATATTTACAAATTTTTTTCTGAACACATTTTAAATTTTTACACTATTTTCTATATCACATAACTTTTTTTTTAAATTTCCCCCCAAACACACATTTCCTACTCAACCTTCAAAATACTATCTTCAAATGTTCTCTCAAACATGCTCTAAAGATTTATCAGAAATATATTTTATAATTTGTCATCTTTTTTTAAAATAAAAAAATAAGGCTATAAACTTAAGGGGGAAAAAATTTGCTATTTGCTATAATTTTCTTCATAATTAATTGTAACTTTACAAAACTAAAAATGAAGTAAATAACATGCTCTAAAAAATTTAATTAATTCACTTTCTTAATAAATTTTCTATTAAATAAAAATAAATAATTCATTTTCTTAATAATTTACTATTTACTGTAAATATTTTTAAAATCTGTTTTATTTTAATTATTTAATAAAAAACTATTATGTACTTTTCTCTCCCTTAGGTTTGTTTGTTTGATTTGTTTTTTGTTTTAAAAACTATATTATATGAAAAGTTTGTTGGAGTGAAATTAAAATATAACAAATGGTTTCAATGGCATAATTTAAAAGTAATACATTTTTAATTTTTAATTTTTTCTGTGGTTTGTACTTTTAGTATCTTTTTGTTGATAAAATTTTACATGATCACCTTCAGTATTTTTCTTTTCTTTTTTTTATTTGACAAATAGGTACATATACCATTTATACATGAAAACATATAAACAGTGATATGTCATAATAATGATATACTTCCTGAAAAATGTTGTCATGGCAGATCATGAAATAAAATATAAACTGTTATGAGTACTACTGAACGACTAGTCCGTGGGGCTAGACCATTGTTCCACAGGGATTCTTACTCCACTGCGGATACTGACCATCTTTCTTTGAGGAGCACAATCAACAGCACTTCCAACGCCTTCATCGGAGAAAAAGCGGGCAAGGGAAGTCGCCGGGTAGTACTCTAGGGTCATTTTTTCCCCCTCCCCCAACTGTGGGAGAAGAAGGATTTTGGAACCTCCTACGGTTTGATGATTGCTTTAATCTAGAATAGGTTATGCATTCAATCATCGTGCCCTTCTACGAACGAGGGAACCATAGCCACCGCTACGAGATCGTCCGATAAAGACTTAAAAAAATCACCCACAAATGGTGTCAAAATGGCGATTGAAGCGTCAGAAATAGCCAATCTGCTCATATCTCGAATTGCACGGAACCCACTACCTTTTCGATAACAAAGCCCTCGACTAAGGGATTAACCCGAAATGAGTGATTCATGCCGCTGGCTGCCCACCTCTTTCTTACGAGCCTAGGCTTCTGTTGGATGTCGCTTAGTTTATATGTCCATCTTTTCCCTTAAACCAGAGTTTTTCCCTCGAATAAGTGGAAATACATACACCACCGCTTGTAACAAGATTGCTCCCTTTCAACGATATCCCTTTCCTTTCAAACATGAGTAGGAGACTTCTAGTTGAGAAAGTCGTTGACTTGTAAGCCGTAGTCTTCGATTCTTGCCTTGGCAGAGTAGATGACTTCCCTTGCTGAATAGAAGAGGAAGCTTCTGCCCCTCTTCCTTCTTTTGAGTCTACGCGCTTCTGCTTAGTATGTCGTTTATATGCTTAAGAAGCCAAAGGCCAGTTTAATTGATCTTCTCATAGGTGGAACACACTGCCTGTAATTAGCGATTTTCCTCTTTTTCACAAGCATGAGTAGGACTTCTAGTGTTGGGAAAGTCATCCTTGGCATAAGCTCTAGTTGATCTCTGTTATGGCATTCCCATATGCTTCCTAATTCCTATATGTTTCCATATTCCCTATAGTGCCATACCATTCCCTTTCTTTTCTTCCCACTCCCTCACCGGTCCCCTCTGTAAAGATCTTTTCCTGCTTAGGTTAGCTCTACTTCCTAGCCTGCCTGGTCTACGCCCATCAAAATGGAGCATTGTGTCTCGATGGAAATATCCCTTTAGGTTGAGTAAGAAGCTATATCTCCATAGGTTGATCGTCTCAACGCCCCTTTCTTTTCAGCAACAAGTCCAGCTTAAGCCCTATCATGTCAATGTAACTAGTGACCTTCAAATGCGGTAAAATGCCTTCTTTCCTGGTCTCAATTGCCCTTGTTAGCCTTTTACCGAAAATGCTCTTTCATTGCTCTGAACTCATCAAGTGCTAATGGCCTAGTTTGCCTGCCTGCTTAGCTTATCTCTTCTATTTCTCATTTGTAAGGCCCTTCCCGTCCCTTGAGTGAGTTAGATAGCCCATTCCTTGCTGATTGCCCAACTTTGGGTATTTTCAAGGCTCACACTACAATAAGAGTCCGAGCGACTAGGAACAGGCTTGAATACAGAAAGAGATTTGTACTGTTTGCGCTTACAAAAAGTTTCATCAAGCTTTTTGCTTTTGAATAGTGTTTCACTTGGTCAAAATTAGCAAGATTTTCGGCTCGTTTTTTCTTTTACATCATAAAAGGAATACGCCATTGTTTCGGCCAAATAACGGACATCCTCTGAAACTACTTGGGCATTATACGTGTTACGAATTGAAGAGTCTTTGAAAATTCCCTTTGTTTGTTCAAACTTTGATAACCTATACCTCGTTCGATAGAGCTAACCAACCATCCCTAAAAGTGGAGGTAGGAGATCCAGTTAACGAATAGGATACAGCTGTAGCTGCAAGGAGGAATGCTTTCTCGGAAGCTCTTTCTTAATCTGATAGAAAGTGGTTCCTTATTCTCGGCACCTATCAAAGTCATGTAATCCCTGTGTACTTGTTATCGAAGCAGCACCCTTTTTTAAATTCGATCCTTTACTTTTAGCTCAGAGAATTGACTTCTTCGGTCGTTCAGAGATGTTGGGGTTGCTGCTCCTATGCGGTGGGTTCAACTCCCCAACGAGATATGTAACAAATTTCGTATAGTACAGATAAAAGATTTGGGCTAGCCAGAATCTATCAAAGAAGCCGCCCTTCTTCCTTTGTGCATCTTTCTTTCTCCCATGCTTTCCGTTGGTCAACAACCAACCGCTCTATAGTTCTTCACTACTAGTACAGGCTTTATGGAGTCTGGAGGGAATTCATTTTTTCTCAATCAATCATGCCTCAACTGGATAAATTCACTTATTTTACACAATTCTTCTGGTTATGCCTTTTCTTCTTTACTTTCTATATTTTCATATGCAATGATGGAGATGGAGTACTTGGGATCAGCAGAATTCTAAAACTACGGAACCAACTGGTTTCACACCAGGGGAACAACATCCGGAGCAACGACCCCAACCGTTTGGAAGATATCTTGAGAAAAGGTTTTAGCACCGGTGTATCCTATATGTACTCTAGTTTATTCGAAGTATCCCAATGGTGTAATGCCATCGACTTATTGGGAAAAAGGAGGAAAAGAACTTTGATCTCCTGTTTTGGAGAAATAAGTGGCTCATGAGGAATGGAAAGACACATATTCTATTTGATCTCGAAGTCCTCATATAGCACTTCTTCCAATCCTGGATGGGCGATCACTTGTAGGAATGGCATAATGCTAATCCATGTTCTACACGGCCAAGGAAGCATCGTTTTTTAATCTCATTATAAAGTGAAGCGGAAAATTAAACTTTCTTTAAAATGAAAAAGTTTTTCGAAGATTATTGTCTGGCTTCGAGATAGAAAGTCAACGTGCATAAGAGCTCTGTTACCTTTTCGAACAACTTGCACGACAGAATGAAAAGGGGCTTCTTACTTCCCAAACAGATCTTCCTACATCTATATATAAACGCTGGTTTATCAAGAATACGCAAGAAAAGTACTTCGAATTGTTGATATATTGCCAGAGATGGCTTAGAACCAATAGTTCATTATCTAATGGATTTTTCCGTTCTAATACTCCATCTGAGAGTTATCAGTATTTATCAAAGCTGTTCCTATCTAACGGAACGCTATTGGATCAAATGACAAAGCCATATTTTTCTCAACAAAGTCATAATTCTGCAATCACTGGATGGAGGTCTCTGTTTGATGAATCATCAAATAACCGAATTACTGGAATATTACAAACCAACTGAAATTGAGGTAAAAAAGTGGTGAAACCACCTAAAGAATTATTCAAGAAGGGATCCAGCATTGGGATAGCGGTCTTGTAGGGCAAATATTTGGGAAAAATCCTAAATATAGCCTTGTTTACAATGTTGTAAACATGCTTTGGGGACGTGATGGATCAGTTGAAGTTATGGTAGCTGATAAAGATTTTAGGGTGTTCCAATTTCCAAACAACCGAACTAGGGATTGGGCGTTAGAAGAGGGACATTGGCACATTGCAAACCAGACTCTGGCTCTGATAAGATGGAAACCCAATATGCAGCTCATAAAGCCTGCGGCTACTAAAATTCCTATTTGGGTGAAGTTTTGGCATGTTCCAATGGAATATATGACCAGAATGGACTTAAACTACCTAGCGAGTGTTATTGGAGTTCCTTTATACATGGATAAGGCCACTGAGAGAGGTAACAGATTGACTTTTGCAAAAGTTTGGTGTTGAGGTTGACTTTCATGATGAGCCCCCTGAGTCTGTATTGATTAATAATTGAGATGGATAAATTCTATCTATAAAAGTGGATTATCCTTGGAAACCTTTGAAATGCTTTAACTGCAAAGAATTGGGGCATTCAACTGTCAAGTGCCCAAAGAATACCCAAACCCTTACTCAACCTCTGAAGAAGAAGAAAGAAATCAAGTGGGACTGGGTCCCTAAAAAGACTGATAATGCTAATGACTGGAGAGTTGTGCAGAGACCATCAGGTATGAAGCAGAGAGCTGATATGATAGAAATGTCAGTCAAATTGTTAGGTCTGCAAAATCTGCAGCAAATAGATTTAAAATGCTTTCTAATGAAGACCTATCTGTAGATGATGTCATTCTTCCCAAAGAATCAAATGCATCGCTATGCCAAGAAAATATAGATAAGGTGGAACAGATGCATCACCATTCTTATGAAAATGAAGGAAAGCTGCAGACTATTCAGGAATCTCCTAGCTTTGCTGCTATAGTCAAGGGTAGTGAAAGTGGAGCAAGAGAGGAAGATGAACGTGCAGCTAGGAGAGCAGCTACTTCTGAACTTTCTAACTTCAGCTAGCTGACTGGTTTACTACTCTCTTTCAACCCATGGACTACTGAACGACTAACATCCAATTGAACATGAATTAGACTATCCACATTCTTCCAGGGTGATTTTTCCAGAAAATGTTAAAGAAACACCACACCGGTAGCATGTTCCAAACAAAGTGTCAAAGAAATAAACGTATGTTTTTAGTCTCATAATTAACAATGGCAACTCAACTAGAAACTTCTCTTTTAGACTACTCACACAACTTCTCTGCTTTACACATGTAAATATTGAATGCCTTTCTTACACATGAACTCACAAAGCACATACATTCTTATACAAGGAACAGAGTGATTATAAGATTTATAGCCAATTTTTCCAAACTCACTCAGAAAACAACAAATGATCTGCCTACGTAAGATCCATCAGTTAGATATTTATGAAAGCTTATTCTGATTTCAAGAACAACAACAATGAGAGTCAAAATACCTGCATATATGCTTCGGAAACAGCGAATAGTGTGGTGAGAAACTCCCATCGACTCTCCTGCCAGAGATCTACCAGTTTCCTCCCTACATCTCACTTTGATGCAGAGAAAAATAAGTGGCACTAAAGAAAATATAACTCGTACAGTAAAATCATAAAAGCCTAATGGCACATATAATCTGATCCAGTTGCAGAATGTAATCCGCTAATAGCATAAATTGGTAAGAAAACTATAAAGCTGCAAACTTCCAATAAAGGGCATCTCACTGCTTTGCAAATAATAAAATGTATCAGCCTTAACAAGTTCCCTTACTATCTATCACAAGGTTTCTAATAACTTCCGTGAAAATATTAAAAAAAAAAATGCGATCAACAAGATGCAAGACTAGACAAGATGATAGTGTTGAAAATTATTTCAAATGCTCAAACAAAGAGGTGTTAGTACCAAGTCAGGGTCAAAAGCTAGTCCATCAACAAGGAAGCCCGTCTTCTTGAGATTGTCCATACAGTAGTCGCAAGACTGTCTTTCCCAAGCCGCAAGAAAGAAAATTAAGTTAAGAAATGTTCTTAATCTTATGTTTACCACGTATTAATGTTGACTTGCGTGACAACAAACTTGCTTAATATTCTAATAGTAGTTTACCATGACACTGTAACGCATCAAAGTATAGTCCATGTCACAACCAATGGCATTGATGGATCAGAGATTGAAGGTGCGGCTGCAAAAATATATTGCGGGGAAAATATCTTGATGAGGAAGGATTCTGCAGGGCACATTAACATTCAAGAGAACAAAACTGGTCTAATATATAGTACCCGTTTTGTACCGTCAATCTATAACAGGTCTTTGGCCTAACCCAAGCTTGCATAATCAAAATCATTTTTTTTAGGTAGTAGCTATGGATAACGGAGGTCATTGGTGCATTCAACAATGTAATTCCATTGAGTATTATATACTTACAATGTTAGCACAAGTCACTAAGAAGATCTCCCAAGGCAGTCACTATACACACAATTTACTGAAAAGGCTACTAAAAATTTCAACACAACAGAAATTCATTTATGTCAAGTACAGTCAAACAGGAAAATTCCCTCACCGTCATTGCCACTGACAGTAACAAGGTATCTTTGAGCAACTAAGTCCATTACATGGACATAGCGATGCCCAGGTCCTTGTCCTTGCTCCACCAATCTGCATTTCACATTGAAGAAAACCCATAAAAGCTTAATTATCCCATAACTCCAATCCCAAATAACAATCAAATCTCACCTGTGCCACTTGAATTTATCGTTTGTCATGTCGAGCACGTAGAGATCATCGGTAGAATGCCGGCAGGACCTATGCCTCCCTAAAACATAAACAACAAATTCACAAATTGAAGCCAATGACACAACAAAATCCCTAAAAATCCTATAAAAAAAATCCCTTAAAAAAAATCCCTATTCTCAAAAGCCACTGCGCTAAGCACCTGAAAGTCAACCATAGTGCCCACTGCAGCCACGGCGTGCGCTGCCCTCGGAGATGGAGGCTCACTAGCCCGCCCAACTCTACACAACCACAACATCGAAAACAGCACTATTATCAACAATGTCCGAAATTACAAACAACGATCCGAAGAGATCCGTACCGCCGGAGATCTTCGGCAGTGAAGGAAATACGGCCGTTACAAGATCCGAAGAGATCTGGCGCGGATCTATGTAAAAGAAATAAAATACGAAAAATAAGAAAAGTAACCAGAGAAGAAAGAGAAGAACACAAGTATATTTAACGAAGATGTGTTCGCAGCAACCAGGCATATCAACTCAGTCAACCCAACTCAGATTTTTTTTTATCTTTTTCATAAAAAGTTTTTATTTTTTTTTCAAAAACTTTTTTGTCTTTTTTGAAAATTTAAAAAAATTTACTATTCAAACTTAAAAATCTCAACTCAAACTACTCCACCAAACTCCCCCTAAGAACAAATAAAGAACATTTTTATATAAATACTAAGGATAATTTGGAAGTAAGTTTAATTTAAATTAAATTGTATTTTTTTTATCATAATTTTTATCTTTTTCTGAAAAAGTTTTTTGTCTTTTCTGAAAAATTACTATTGAAACTTAAAAATCTTAAACTAAACTCATTCACCAAACACCTCCTAGTTATAATATTTATAATTGGATAAGTTACCTTATATTTATAAATATATTAAAATCAAGATTATTCTAAATAACAATAATTATAAATAAATGAAAAGTTTAAATTTTCCTATTATTAATACTAACTTTCCTAATATATTCCCATAAAATGGAGCTTTGATAGGAGACCCAATCTTTGAATCATAATATACAAAACCTAAATGAATAATTTTTTTGCTTTTTTTTTTTTTTACTTTTTTTTTTCTCTTTTCTTTTTTCTTTTTTTTTTTTTACATCTAAAAAATAAAAATAAAATATGTTGGAGTGCAAGAGTACGGAGAACAAATGACAAGCGTCGAGAGAGGAAGAAAGGGCGCTTGGACGCAAAAGGACGAAAATCATCAGAAGAGGATGGAGAAGACAACGAGCACTTAGGTATAAGGATGTCAATCATTAGAATATGACACAACGGTATATGGATGGCAATCCTCAAAAAAAGGTGCAATGACGTAAAAGACAAGAGAAACAATTACTTATTTGAGAATAATCACAATGATAAGATATTAAATAAAATAAAAGAAATGGGTAAAGTTTTTTTTTTTCAAAGAAAGACCAATCTTTGTTTCATTCTTTTTTTCTTTTATTTTTTGGATGTAGATAGAAAGTGGGGAGTGTTTCGTGAGGTGGGTATTGTATTTGGGAGGGAGCTACGTGATGAAGGTGGGGTCAAGAATCGTAAGGGGGAGTGTTTGAGGCATTGAGATCTAGGATTTTAAGCTCCGATAAATAAGAAAAGTAACAAGAGAAGAAGGAGAAATACACAAAGATGTTTAATATGGATGTGTTTTTACGGATTAAAAACAAATAATTCATTAACAAAGAGCATAATAAATGGATTATCAAACAAATACAAATTACAATATATAGAATCGAATAAGTTACTTTATACTTACAAATCTATCAAAATCAAGAATATTCTAAATTACAATAATTATAAATAAATGAAAAGTTTAACTTTCCCTAATATTAATACTAACTTTCCAAATACCATGAAGATCGTCTTCAATGCGACGCAATGGAGCTCGAGTTCAAATACTACACGCACGGAGAGGCTAGATCCGGCAAGATTCAACGAGATCTGGTCAAATCTGGCTTTGCTGAACAGGCTTCAAAAGCCGCTTCTTTGTGGCGAGATAGGGGCGGTGGCGACGATCCGAGATCCACGTGGCTTCGATCTCCACAGATCACCCATAGTCGCACGATTCCGACGGAGGTTGCTTCTTGAGAAAAAGCGACGGTTGCATTGGCAACAAATGCTTGCAACGGAGGAGATCGCAACTCGCGGCGGAGGAAGTTGGAGCTTGATCTGAGAGTGACGGGGAACCACGGAGGAGAGTGACTAAAAAGTTGTCACTAAAAGCCAAGTTTTTGGAACTGACCCTACATGCCTAACTTTCTTTTTCCTTTTGAGAGAGAGAATAAGCAGTCCTTTAAGGATGCAATAATTTCTTCTCAACGTACTGCGAAACTTACAATTAATGCCACCAATCTACTTAGAAAATAGTTCAAAATATAACTTAAAAAAGAAAACAAAGCATAAAGTAAAATAACCCACTATTAAAAGGGGAAAAAAAAAAAAAAAAAGCAAAAGAAACAAATGAGTGCTGCTTTTCTAATTTTATTTCGACACGTGAATTGAGACCTAAAATTAAGGGGTGTTTGGTGTGTTAGTTTGAGTTGAAATATTTTAGTTGTAATAGTAAATTTTTTTGAATTTTCAGAAAAGATAAAAAACATTTTGAGAAAAAGATAAAAATTTTTAGAAAAAAAATAAAAAAAAATTTAAAATAAGTTGGAGTTTGAATGATCTCCGAACTCCCCCTAAACGCTATGGCTTCAAGTAATCAAAATATGAATGCACTGACTTGTCGGAAAGAAGGACCTTCTGGAAGTAATAAACAAAACACATTTTGGATTCACCAAAAAAAAAAATTCATAGTACAATTATTATATTCTATTATTTTGGTAGTCAATATTACACTTTCCTAGAATTGTAGTACAATTATTATATTAATTTATCTCCTCTAAAAGGACTTTTTGTGCCAACTCTCTCCTTGCAATTTCATGTTGACTTTGAATGTTTGCCTGGCGCAGACAAAACTTGACATGGTCTGATTCTACAATAAAGACTTCTCAAATCAAAGTTCAGCATTTTTGGACAGTTTTATCAATAATTTCAAGTATTTTTATGTTATTTTCTCTATTAATTTTACTGGTTTTTTTATTTTTTATTTTTTATTTTTATTTTTAATTCAGGAATCTAAGTGACAGTCAAAAATATCAAAAATCGTTCGGTGTTTATTCCGATTTTAGGGGGGAAAAAGGTAATTTTAATTTGTTTAACCTACTTTCTTGCATCTCTCTTCCTTCATAAATTTTCCACATGCATCAATAGGATTTCAAATTGCCGCACATCATTATGGTATAATTAATATATTCCTTAATTACTTTGTGACCAAGTGAAAAAAAAAAAAAAAAAAAAGAAAAAAGAAAAAAGCCGTGGTCGCTTTCATTTCTCTCTTCCTTGCATCAACCGTTGTAAAGGGTGAATTACTAGCTGGTTTCCATTTTAGATGCATACAAACAGTTTATGTCAACAATAAAAGGGGATTTTGAAAATTCGTCATACACAAGAAATGTGACTTTGAAGAAATACAATAGTTAATTATTGTATCTTCGTAAATCAAATTACCGGTCCAATTCTTCGATTGTGAAAGCGGCTTCTAGCGTCCCTATTTCGCAACACGTGACATGATTTAGCAGCCTCAACGCACTGCATCAGAAACTTCACAGCCTCGCAGAAAAGGGTGGAGAGAAAGGCTAGGGATTACTATTAATTATCTAGAATAATATTAAAAATGTGTGTATAAATGGACAAAGGTAGTTGTGAAGTGAGTTAAGAGTTTTTTTTTTTTTTTTTAATTAAAAGAAGAAGAAGAAGAAGCTAGCTAGTTCATGAAGAAGGCAATGAAAGAAAGAAGGAAAGAAGTTTGCGTGAGTCTTGTCGCGGGAGTGATGGCACTAGCTAGCTCTTAGCTGTGGTTATATATAAACTCTCACACATATCTATATAAATTTATATACACACACATATTTTCTATCTATGTATGCACATACTTAAAAGATCCATCCAGCTAGAGATCGAGCTAGTGCCATCGCCCTGCGGCACGATTCACCATAATTTCTTGCATCTCAGTTTCCAACAGGCGCGGGCGCGCGCGCGCGCACACACACACACACATATATATATTCTTCTTGCAGTCATCTAAAGAGTAGGCGATTCATTTTCTGATCTGATTAGTTTACTTGTTTTTGGTAATTTAATTATATTGCTTATAAACGTGCTTGCAGCTTCATAAAAAGGCATCGACAAACATGTCTGGTATGTGTATTTCTCTGCAATTGATGAACTGGTACGTGCCAAATTAGAAAGGAAAAAAAAAAGAGAGAGAGAGAAAGAGAGATATTTTGGACCATTCGGTATTTTTACATTATACCATAGTACTACTCTTGAGATCTATTATAATTAGAAATAGGAATGAGATTCTGTAAATCTATTGTTATATCCTAACACGGAATTCATATTGTCAATCTCACAAGTGTATTATGAGAAGTGTGTGTGTTTGTGTATATATATATACCACATCCTTATCATGCATTACAAGATGTTGAGATTATCATTAGAAGAGTATGCAAATGACTCGCTGGTAAGCCATGTGTAGAATATGATGACCCGAATTCTATTTTGGTTTGGTCCGAAAAGCTCGCAGTGTGATATATGTAGTGGAGCTTTAATTATACGAGAATTTTTTGGGGTTCGACCCAATCCCGTTATATATATAATGTAATTTTAGGATTTTATTATTATGCTTTCTTTGTTATAGCCACTACTTCTTATACCGATTTTAGATTTTGTGAATTTTCTTTTTCTCTATCCGTGGTTTTTTCCTGTTTAGGATTTTTTTTTTTATATAAATCTGTATATTCTTGTTTTTCTTTATTCCTTATTTCACAACACCATGTTATAATATATGTCTGAGCTATATATATTATTAGCTACACTGCGATGTTAACAAGTGGGTTTATAATGAATAGAATCCATGTTTTTTTTTTTTTTCCCTGAAAATCCATGTTCTTTTAGTTATATAAAAGTAGTGGAACAAGCTTTTTTTTTTATATTATATATTCTTCTTCTTTTTTTTTTTTTTCCTCTCTGAATATATGGACAGCAGCTTGCTGAAATAGCGAGTGAGTTGATGGAGAGTTTAAGGACTTCTCAGGAATTTCAGAGTTGACATTTATACGTTAAATAAACGCTAAAAACTATGGAGGCCGCCATATATAGGAAAAAAGCAAAAAAAAAAAAAAAAAGAAAAAGGAAAAAATGTTGGTGCCTGTGGCGACAGGCAAAGAAAAAGTACGACAACAGAGAGAGAGAGAGAGAGAGAGAGAAGGAGAAGAAGAAGAAAAAAGGGGTTAGTGGGTGACCTTCCTGGCAGCAGAGCCGGTCTTTTTTTTTTTTTGCCGAAAAGGATGACTTATACAAATGGATGACTTATACAGATAGAGATTAGAATGTCTAGATAATTTTAAAAAAATAAATACCCTTGTGTGATATATGAATTTCTTTTGAAATGAATTATTCATGTAAATCTGATTAATGCAATGATGACGACTCAAATCTAAATATTTAACTATGAAAATGATTATTCTACCTACCCACTTAAGGAAAGTTGGTAGAAGAGCCAGTCTTGTATTCAGGAAGTAGGCAATTTACAATTAATAATTGTCCTTAGCTGGTGGCGGTAGGATTATAATTCTCATAGATTCGTCTCATGTGGCATGAAGTTTATATATTATATATATCTATAAATATATATATATATATAATATTGAGATTTTATTAGTACTAGACTTGATCTTATGCTTTATTAAATATAACTTTGAAAGATTGTATATGCGTGAGAATATCTAATCTATGATCTCTGTTGTCTCCTTGTCTCACATCAAGCTGGGCGCTGAAAAAATGGAATAATTATACGACATATATGTGTGTGTGTGTATTATATGTTTCATGCATGAGTGCAATCAAACTGAACTAAATAAGGGTATAAATTGTTATTTATTAAAACAATATTGCTGGGATGCACTCTAAACTAGCTTTATCTTAAATTCTGTAATCTCGAATTTGTGCCCAACCCATTAAAGATCATAATAAAATTGTTTTTCAAAGCATCATTGACCATATATTTTTCTGTATCCTCCCTTTTTTTTTCTTTTTCCTCCCACTATATGCCACTAGATACCATTTATATATGTAACTGTTCCCAGATCCTAAAAGTTTAAGAATATGAACATCTTAGCCTAATTACTGAAACAATATTTAATTTTGAATTGGTGATACTTATTTGAGATTTCACTCTTTAATACAACTAAATATGTGTGTGTATACATATAACCTAGAAAGCTTTTCGGAAATTGTTAAAATATTGTTACATATATAAATGTATGTACAGGAGCTAGGTAATATTGTTTTTGTTTTCTTTTATTTTTAATAAATTTGAATGAGAGATTGTTCTTTCTCATTATTTACAAAAGATATATATGTTTTCGGAAATATAAATAAAAATTATTATCTAACTTTTTTAATCTCGGAAATATATATATATATATACATATATAATATTACCTAGCTTTTGTTAAAAAAAAAAAATAGAAAGAAAAAAAAGAAAAAAAAAAGCTGGTACAGCAAATTAATGAAACTCCCACATATAAGTTAAGAAGTTATTATAATTGCACTAGACTTTTTTTTTTTTTTTTTCTCTCTCTCTCTCTCTCTCTCTCTCTCTCTGTTTTTTTTTTTTTTTTTTGCCCCCCTCTCAAACTTATCAAGATGTCCTTGACTTCAAATAATGAAAACAATAAAGCATTTGAATAGATTACGTTTCATCATCTCATGGGAACACTGTTTCATGATTGATTTTATTTAATGTTTGAGGGCATAATGAATATTAATAGACCGAATTTAAATTAAAGAAACATAGAGAAAGCATCTCGAGCGACCTTTTTGACAGGACTTTCAACAAATAATGTTCTTAGAACTGGTAATTGTGCATTTTTGCCCGACAGCGAGCAGATTAAAGATGTCCAAATTAATGCATCTTGGCTCGTATATCACGTGTGTTAGTTCGCCCTTTGAAAGGGAAATAAATATTAATATCATTAATACTCGATTAATTTTCTCAATCCCTCATATATATATATATATATATAGACATATATATATATATATTATACGGGTTGTGTTGCATTATTAATTTTCTTTCTTCTCTTTAATCAGAACATTCGCATCAAATCTTTAAAAAATACAAAGAACTTTAAGGAAAAGATATTTTATAAAAACATACTGGTCGGGGAAACGTCTTCGACCCCACATAGGCGACATGGAAAAATTTTGCAAAAGAAAATGATGATACTTGGGATTTAATTAGGTAATAATTGGTAAACATAATTGTTTCATGAAAAACTATTGCTTTCATTTATTTAACTTTTTAAAATTGTCCTTAATTATTTTCAGCAAAGATACCCCAACATTTAATTAGAAATTTCTTGGCATTTTTAATTGGACTTACAAAGAGTCATCCTCCATAATCCACCATATCAGGATGAATATTGGGTGAATTGGATAGATTTTTTGATGTAGCGGAAGCGTATAATTACACATAAATAATTGATTTTTGAAGATTAATACCCAAAAATATACAAGATAAGTTGTATTAGATTCATTGATTCTAATTAAAATACCGAAAAATCATACAAATCAATTGAGAGAACTATCAAAAGGAATTTATTGATAAAAAACTCTATTAACAAAATACATGAACCTTTAAATAGTAAATCCTTAGATTCTAATACTAATCCTATTCAAATTCAAATAATGAAATATAACTCCTAGAATTTAAACTTTCGAAGATAATCCTAAAACAATTCAAATAAAGATAATCTATTAAAACTAAAATAATCCATATAATTATCCTATTTTCATACTGCATCATTTTTTAGATTTTTGACTCACCCATAAGTTTAATCTATCTAGTAAATCCATGGTTTGAAATAAACTGCTGAATTAAAATCAGTTTGAATTGCGTGAGTTGTACAAATTAGGCATTATCAAAAGTTAATTTAAAAATTTTAAACAAGAAAAGTGAGAAAAAGAATTCTTCACACTTTATCCCTACCACATTAGGAAATGAAAATTTCTGGTTTGGGGTGGGTTAGTCTGATCTTGAGGCTACGTTAAAATGAGTTGTTGTGAAGAAAAAAATTCTTGGGGTTTGTTTGGTTGGTTAGTTTGAGTTGAAATATTTTAGTTATAATAGTAAATTTTTTTGAATTTTTAGAAAAGACAAAAAACTTTTTGGGAAAAAGACAAAAACTTTTTAAGAAAAAGACAAAAAAAAGTAGAGTTTGAGTTGAAATGAGATAACGAACCAAACGCACCCTTGTTATCACCAACTTTGTCAGTATACAGATCTCTTTGTCGTGCATCTTCACGCTAATACTCTTGAAATAATGAAACTTTCTTATCTATATATACATGTATATATACATCGATAGAAGTAATCTACTTCGGAATATAGTGAAGAGTACATAAAAGCTTTTTCACTTTGCCTACTTGTATACAGGAAATTTCTTGGCATTTTTCTAGAACTAAGACCCACAAGGAGCCCTCCGCTGTGTCCCACCATTTTTTATTATATTTTAATTTAGGATTATTTTTCTTGCCCCTCTTCACCAACTCTATAAATGCCTCCTCTCTTCTTGAAGAAGAACACATCCTTCAGTTGGTTTTGAAGACGATCATAAGGAGACCAAGATCCTGAATGATGAGGTTTTAATGGATTCCTGTCGCAGAAGAGATGGTCGCCTAAAGCACGCAACAAAAAGCGGCGCCTGTGATTGGCGGCATCTCTTCGCGTACAGGAAACCCCTTTTTAATCTCTATTTCCAGGCTAATGGAAGTGCTACTACTTTTTGCATCTTTTCCATCTTCTTTAATACAGCTAAGTCATTTCATACGTATATATGTAGATGATTTAGATTTTCTTCGGGTTCATGACAAGCACAAATCTATGTGTGACTTAAAATTCCAGTATATATATATATATACACTATATGCATGATTCATAAGTAGTAAAATAACTCTGTGTGTGTGTATATATATGTTGTAGGTATACTGCAGGGTTACGCTTGGAAGGGGTACTACTGGAAAACTGGAGCCTCTGAGAAGGCTTCTACAATATCTTTGATTTTATAAGTTGTAGCTACAAAAAGTATGGTATGTTTGTGTAATATATATTATTTTTCTACATGATCTTTTGATCTCTAGCAAGAATTTTGTTTATATTAGTTTTTTCTTTTTTTGGTTTTTTTTTTTTTTTTGTTTTGGTTTGTTTTTTCAGGTCATGATATGGAACTAGGTCTTGCTAGCTAGCTATAGTTTGGGAAACTCAAGTAAAGATAGTTGTGCGAGTCAAGTTTTTCCCAACAGGACTAGTCGATATCGGTTTGGGCAAAAGTTAAAATTTAATCGGAGATGTAATTAGCGAACTTTATATATGAAGACCAGTTTATTAAAAAGCGAGTGTGTTCATATACAAATCTGAAGTAGGATATAAGTTTAATTTTCAGACTTCTAAGTTCCCAAGATGTTTAAATTGGGTCATCTTCCTTGTGTAACCAAAAAAAAAAAAAAAAACACCGGAGAAGAATCCTACAAGTGATGAATTCAAAATTTTTCACCCTTGTTTATTTTTTAATAAGTTAAAAACATCGATAAATAAATAAACAAATACATCCTTAAAAAAAAAAAAAAATCTTACTCAAAGACTCACGAAAAAAAAAAAAAGTGAAGATCAAATTGATCGTTAATATGCAATTACAAAGCACTTCTTATGTAAATAATTAATATAAAAAATTTACAACGCACTTCTATATGTCTATATTAGGGCTCAATGAGAGTTCCAAGTTTTTCGTCTTTAAAAGAGAAAATTAGTGAAAGAAATTAGTGTTGTAGGGGAAAAAAAAAAAAAAAAAGTTTGAATTGTGTTCAAACTTATAAAACAAACGAAATTTTTGCAAATTTGCAGCTTATCCCAGCTAGCTTTATGTTCCTTTCAAGAAATTCCTTTAGGTCTTGCAGCCAGTAGATCAGTTTGAACATCTAATGCGTTGACCTTTTCATTTCTGTTAAAGAGATATAGAACCAATACATAAAACAAAAATTCTATTAAATGAATTCATTTTGCTAAAATCATCCAGTCAAATTCAACGATGAATGTCACAGTCTTTCAATAATTTCTACATGTGGGTCTTGTAACATTGTACATGGCTGGCACAATAAATACTATCGTTTTCGTCAAAAACATTTGGGCACGATTTCAATATTAATTAAGAAGGACTTTGATAATTATTTATTGTATTAGGATGAAATACTTATCTAATTGGAGATTAAAAAAATAAAAACAAAATAAAATCGGAGACTAATGAACCATAGATGTATTTTTTGAAGTATTCAAGGCCAAAGAGTAGTTAGTCTGACAAAGCTAATTAATTACCTTATTATAAGGAACAGTGCTTAGAAACATCAGTGATATTTAACATCACTTCCTAATAAAGGGTGAGTCCCATAATATGGGACCCACTAGTGGGTTCATTTCTTTATTAGTATGATGTTGAACAGTACTGATGTTCTAAATCATTTTTCTATTATAAGTGATCTCCTTTGAAATCCGATTAAATAATCTTGATAAGAAAGGCTGATTACTTTAATCTCCTCCAAATTCCGGTTAACTTAAAATGCTTTATAATTTCAGTCAACATCAATCTCTAATCTCTTTATAGCCAGCTAATTAAGTGGCTCATTCGTCTTTCATAGTCAATTTTCGTAAAAATATAAACATAGGTTTAGCTGGCACAAGTTATGCCAGCGCTATTTAGCAAAAATAAATAGATAAATAAATAATGCCCTACGGCCTGAACATTTCATAATATATAATATTATTTGGTTGGATTACTTAAAATATTAGGTTAGAAATTAAATATATATATATATATTAATTTCATAAATAGTAAGGGCAATTAGGACCTTCTGTTTCCCCTTAGGTTGCACAATTAATGTGGTAATCAAGTTATTTTCAGCCAAACAAAGAAAAAAATGCAGTCAAGTTTGAACAAACGTGCGTCTACCTCAAAAAAAAAAAAAAAAAAATCATAAAGGTCCAAAATATAATTTCAATTGGTTTTTTATTTTTCCTTTTTTAAGTCTTCGGATTGAGAAGATGGTAATAAGATAAGACACAATACCTTTGTAATTTATTAGGTCATTTTCATTTGTGAATTCGACAAGTCATGGTTCAATGGAAATCTGCATCGACTTTATTTCTTGAATAATTTTCTTTTCCAATCACACCAAAGTAAAGGAAACTATGAAGAAGTTCACGAAACCCTCCACAATATCAATTAATTTCTATGGACTGGACGGACTCGTGAGTTTACTTGAAATTATTTCTTGTCGGTTTATATATATACATATATATATATATTCAAACTTTGGAAAATAATATATATTTATATAATATATATATATATGAGAAAAGACTAGTCTTGACAGCTTATTCGTTTCTTCTCACTTCCAGGCAACTAGCTAGCTCTTTATAATTCTAATTAGTAACTCCATGGTAATTTCCAATGTGATAAGGAAACTTTTCATTAAAAAAAAAAAAAAAAGAAAAGAAAAGAAAAAAAGTGCTTTTAAAACTGAGAGAATTCCTTAATGAGTAATATATCCGAAATTTCCTGGGTTTTGTGAGGAAAGACCTTATAAGTTTATCATAACATGGCTTTTCAAATATAGAAGAAAAAATCTTGGCCTATAAAATGAGGCTCTTTGAAAGCTACATTGGGCAGAGAAAGGGGTCAAGTAATTACAAGAAAAGAAGGATAAAAGGAGTATAGGGATTCCTGTCGCAGGAGAGATGGCGCAGTGGTGGTGTGTATATGTGTATGTACAGCTTATACATACACACACATATATATATGGGTGTGTATAAATTACACAGACAGAGCTGCGCGATCCTCCTGTGACATTAAACCCTATCAACTTCTTGTGGCACTATTTACAGATCTTATTCTCCGTTGGTTTCATATATCACAAAGTAAAGTACTTATTTTCATATATATATATATATATATTTCTGTTATCGTTCTTCTTTTTCTTTATTGCTTTTTCTCGTCTATGATTATGCAATTTCCTTCTTTTTTTTTTTTTTTACTTAACCTCGGTAGACTTTTTTTTTCCCCCCTCTTGTATTAATACTAGTTCATCAATTAATTAATTACTCGTTAAATATTGGCCGAATAGATAATATTTATGATGCTGTTAATTATATTGAAGGCTTTTAATTATTATTATTCCTTTTAAATCCACAGCTTGGATTGGGCAAATTAAAGAAAGCTGAATTGTATGTCTAAATATAGATCTTGTCAAGGAGATCACCTACATTCATGATTCCCTTTGTAAACTTTTATGAGAAGTAGGAATATTAATAAAAGAACTCAATTGTGCCAAGTTCAAAAATATTTTAAGGTTGTCTCCAGCTGTCTTTTCTGAGATCACAACTTGTAATAATTGTATAAAATAACTAGATATAATGGTTTTTTTTTTTTATTTTTTTACACAATCAATCAGATGAGATAGTAAGGACATATGATGCAACAGTAAAGTGTCTTTTTTTTTTTTTCCTTTCTTTTAAGGTGTCCACGAGTTTGATATTTGATAACCCTAATTAATCGAAGATACTACTCAGTTAAAAGATGATGTGGTCCTTAAAAAAAAATTATTGATTAGTCAAATTCTTTCTATTTGATTTATGAGTTTTAGGTTTTTTTTTTTTAAGAAGATAAAGATGGGGTAGAATAGAAGCAATGATCCTCCAGCTCTCATACAAGGAGGCAAAAAAAAAAAAAAAAAAAAAAAAAAAACACACACACACACACAAGATGAGACAATTTAATAAAAGTAAGAACTCTAGAGTCTAGAGGCTAGAGATTATAAAAAAAAAAAACGACCCAATCATATTCTATTGACAGCTAGGAGAAACTGCAACTTGTCCAAAATGATTTTTGGCATTTGATTGCTCTATTCTACAGCATTCAAATAATTGACTTGTAAATAATTAAAGAAATTAACTGCTGTTTTTAATTTATTTCTTTGTTTCATTCAAAATATTCAGTACCTCTGCTACAGTAGTGTTGTTTGTTGAGCAGTATTGCTAACAATTCTTTTTATCTGTCGGGTAGGATTTGGTAATTAAGAATTAATGTTTTCATTGAGAACTAATTTCGACGTGCAAAATAACTAAGTGAAGAGAAAAATAATATAAAGTACAACCTCAATTTATTAAAATTTACATTTAACTGTTTCCTATAGGCTATAACTTAAATTGTATGGGGGAGAAACAAAAATTGATTTGTGATTAAACATACTAAGGCCTAAGAGGAGAGTAGGTATACACATCAATGATAGTGACATGGTGTGATAAAGACAAAATCTTTTTAAGGAATTCGTTTTTATTACTTACGTTTGAGTCATGGCGCAGATTATGTCTAGTTTTTGGTTTTCTTTAAAAAAAAAAAAAAAAAAAAAGCTTTGTACAGAACCTGTTCTTGACTTCTAAGAGCTACAAGTTGTTGAAATGTATTATCCTAGTGGACTCTTTTAATGACGCTAGAAAGAGAGTACGAGAACACCATTGATCTCTTTCATAATTTAAAAAAAAAAAAAAAAGAGAGAATAGGTATAATATGCATATATAAGCATATGAATATTGTTTTTGTGTGTGTATATATCATCGCTTTTGATCCTCCTTTTACATTAGTTTTCAATTCTGTCATTGGTTGTCAGCCAGGATAAAAATTATATAAAAAAAAAAAGTTTTTTTTTGGACATGAAGGATATAGTTTTATTTTTCAACAGGATTTTAATTAAGTTTTTTAAGGCCATGTGAAAAGCAAGGCAAAGGGCCCTGCCCTTCTAGTCTCTAGCTTGTGAAGGTATTTCTGAATGCTCATGCGTTAATATGTAATTTAATTAGGACGTACTTCTTTATAAAATCTCCTGGCTAAGAAAAAAATATATTAATTAGGTCATTAAGCAAAAACCATAAAATTAGATTTAATAACAGATGGCGATCCAAAGCATCAATCGCCATTGCCGAGGTCTCTGTCATCAGTTAATGAAGTGGTGCCCGCTCAACAAATTATTTTGTACCTCCAAGTGTTTGTTCTTCTTTGGTCAGTCAAAAGTCAAAAGAAACCGTAGAAAGAGTCGTATAAAGTAGCAGCCTTTGGCTCTTATTATAAATGTGCGTGTGTGTGTGTGTATTTATATATATATATATGACACACACACACATATATTTATAGTTTCAATTCAACCATGTGAACTCAGAATTATTAATCAACTGTACATATAAACGCTACATAAATTCAACATGCATGTGGGTAAATGCGTTCTCACGTGGTCGCCTTTGTATGCATCCAAGGGAGAGTAACCTAGGCCCTTCGGGTGATCTTTATTCAAATAATTAGAGTATCTATGGAATATATATTGTGTGAGTGAAAGGAGAAGTGAGAAAATTAAAAATAAAAAATAAAAATAAAAACAAGTGATTGGGGGACCACACTTCTTCTTCTTCTTCTTCTTTTGTCCCTCTAATTCCGACTCTTAGGGTATGTTTAATTGGAAGGAAAACCAATAAGATGGATGAAGTGGTAAATTATTTAAGTGAGATAAATGAGAAAGGAATGAGAGGTCTTTTTTTTTTTTTTTTTTTTAATGATGTTTGGTATGCAATATTATATTTCTCTAATAATATTTCCATTTTAAGAGAGATCAAAATTAGGATATTCGAAACTATTAAAAAAAAAAGAATTTTTAGTCACAACATTTTCTTATAACGCTTTCAGTAACAATATTTTTGTATGACTAAATGTCACTTTTAGTCACAACTTTATGACGAATATGCAATTAGTAATAAATTTTTTATTGTGACTAAAACTTTTAGTCACAAGAATAGTCACGTCGTGCTAAAAATTTTGTGGATAAAAGTTTTACTCACAATAAAAATTTGTGACTAAATGTATATTAGTTACAACCTTATGACTAAATCTGATATCTAGTGATACAAAGTATTATGACTGAAAGTGTCACAAAAGATGTTGGAACTAAAAGTTCATTTTTTTAAATATAATTCGAAGGATTTGGAGTCCCTCTCCTAATCCAAATTTCTTTTGTCTTTTTTCTCTTACTAAGTAACTATGAATATCAAAATTCCTTTACTAATATCCCTCAATCCCTATCTTTTCTTCCACTTTTCTATCCTACCAAACACACTCTTAGCCTTAGTGTTTTTTTAGATATATATATACATATATATATATATATATAATAACTCTTAGCCTTAGGGTTGTTTTCCTAATTAGCATTTTTTTTCCCCAAATTATGTAAGACTTATACATGTTTTATTTTCTTCGTAAGATGCGAACGTTAGCTTGGTGGCGCATGCGTTTTCAAATTCTAATTATTCTAAACCATCTGAAAATTTATTGACTTTGTCAAAAAATATATAAATATTATGAGAGGCAGACGTTGTTAATAAATTGAAGTAGCACTATCAAGAGATGACCATCCAAATAATTACTATCTAATAAATTACATCTTCCCTTGATGTTTAAAAGTTCAATTTGGAGATTCAGCTCCCCGTAAAATCAGATAATATAATTAATAAAATTGGAACAGAGATTAACATGATCTGTGCAAGAATGACACACACTAATGGAGAAATATATATTATTACTATAAAATAACTGTGCAATTCATAATAAATGGTCTTCATTTTTTTTTTTTTCCATTCGTCATCACATGACGTATAGGTGTGACATAGGAGGATTCAAAAAACGACACAGCTGGGATATATACAAATATGTGATGTGAGAGGTTCTATATATATATATATGTATATATATGTATATGTTTATTTATTTATTTATATGTATGTATACAGATCTCATCTACAGCTGTGTTGCATTGACAAACATACATAAACAAATGATCACCAATAGCCTTGAAGAAGAGCAACGTAATGTCTAATTGGATGTGACAATTGTATTATATATATAGAGAGCGAATTTTCTAATCATATAAACGAGAAATTCACATAAATATTGTCAAAAAATTATCTCACCTCTTAATTTCTCCACAAATTTTGAAACTTCAAACTCACCACACAAATGGGCTAGTAAAGAATGAGAAAGAAATTTGAGAAAAGGGCCAGGTTTTTTTTCTTTTTTTCTTTTTTCTTTTTTTTTTCTTTCTTTCTCTCTTTCTTGCTTTTCTTTTTAGGGATTATGTTATTTGTGTTGTGAATAGAGAAAAAGAAAAAGAATATAAAACAATAATTTAACTTTATCAGACAACTAAAATACGATAAATAGTTTATATACCTGTGGCATATATTTTCACTCTATACTGTGCATGTTTGGAAACCCAATTCAAACTATTAGTTTGAATTAAAATTTTTATCTTTTTCTCAAAAAGTTTTGTCTTTTCTGAAAAAGTTTTTTGTCTTTTCTGAAAAGTCAACAAAAATTATTATTAAAATTTAAAATTTTCAACTCAAACTGGTGAACCAAACAGATCCTAAATATCATTAGCCGCCCTTACCTGGCCCTGACATTACCTACCCCTTCAATATATATCATCATGTAGGAGCGAGAAATTCGGAGCTTTTATTTATGTATGTGTGTGTGTGCGTGCGTGTAAATAAATCTAGTCTATTTAAATGGCACAAAAAATAAAAATAAAAGTAAAAATAAATAAATAAATAAAAACTAGTACGTACAGG
>CM046379.1:37577475-37595475 GCA_025413485.1 Ficus microcarpa
ATCTCAAATAAGTATGACCAATTCAAAATTAAATATTATTTCAGTAATTAGGCTAAGATGTTCATATTCTTGAACTTTTAGGATCTGGGAACAGTTACATATATATGTGGTATCTAGTGGCATATAGTGGGAGGAAAAAGAAAAAAAAAAAAAAAGGGAGGATACAGAAAAATATATGGCCAAGGATGCTTTGAAAAACAATTTTATTATGATCTTTAATGGGTTGGGCACAAATTCGAGATTACAGAATTTAAGATAAAGCTAGTTTAGAGTGCATCCCAGCAATATTGTTTTAATAAATAACAATTTATACCCTTATTTAGTTCAGTTTGATTGCACTCATGCATGAAACATATAATACACACACACACACATGTCGTATAATTATTCCATTTTTTCGGCGCCCAGCTTGATGTGAGACAAGGAGACAACAGAGATCATAGATTAGATATTCTCACGCATATACAATCTTTCAAACTTATATTTAATAAAGCATAAGATCAAGTCTAGTACTAATAAAATCTCAATAATATATATATATATATATTTATAGATATATATAATATATAAACTTCATGCCGCATGAGACGAATCTATGAGAATTATATTCCTGCCGCCACCATCTAAGGACAATTATTAATTGTAAATTGCCTACTTCCACCTGAATACAAGACTGGCTCTGCTACCAACTTTCCTTAAGTGAGTTGGTAGAGTAATCATTTTCATAGTTGAATATTTAGATTTGACTCGTCACCATTGTATTAATCAATTTACATGAATAATTCATTTTAAAAGAAATCCATTTATCATTATTTTTTGAGATTATCTAGACATTCTAATCTCTACCTATATAACTCATCCTTTTCGGTAAAAGAAAAAAAAAAGACTGGCTCCGCTGCCAGGAAGGTCACCCACTAACCCCTTTTTTCTTCTTCTTGTCCTTCCTCTCTCTCTCTCTCTATCTCTCTCTGTTGTCGTACTTTTTCTTTGCCTGTTGCCACTGGCACCAACATTTTTTCTTTTTTCTTTTTTCTTTTTTCTTTTTTCCTATATACGACGGCCTCCATAGTTTTTGGCGTTTATTTAACGTATAAATGTCAACTCTGAAATTCCTGAGAAGTCCTTAAACTCTCCATCAACTCACTCGCTATTTCAGCAAGCTGCTGTCCATACATTCAGAGAGGGGAAAAAAAAAAAAAAGAAGAAGAATATATAATATAAAAAAAAGCTTGTTCCACTACTTGTATATAACTAAAAAGAACATGGATTTTCAGGGAAAAAAAAAACATGGATTCTATTCATTGTAAACCCACTTGTTAACATCGCAGTGTAGCTAATAATATATATAGCTCAGACATATATTATAACATGGTGTTGTGAAATAAGGAATAAAGAAAAACAAGAATATACAGATTTATATAAAAAAAAATCCTAAACGAAAAAAAATCATGGACAGAGAAAAAGAAAATTCACTAAATCTAAAATCGGTATAAGAAGGAGTGGTTACAACAAAGAAAACATAATAATAAAACCTTAAAATTACATTATATATATGAAACGGGATTGGGCGAACCCCAAAACATTCTCGTAATTAAAGGTTCACTATATATATCACACTGCAAGCTTTTCGGACCAAACCAAAATAGAATTCGGTTCATCATATTCTACACATGGCTTACCAACGAGTCATTTGCATACACTTCTAATGATAATCTCAACATCTTGTAATGCATGATAAGGATGTGGTATACACACACACACACACATCTCATAATACACTTGTGAGATTGACAATATGAATTCCGAGTTAGGATATAACAATAAATTTACGGAATCTCATTCCTATTTCTAATTATAATAGATCTCAAGAGTAGTACTATGGCACAATGTTAAAATACCGAATGGTCCAAAATATCTCTCTCTCTCTCTCTCTCTCTCTTTTTTTTTTTTCCCTTTCTAATTTGGCACGTACCAGTTCATCAATTGCAGAGAAATACACATACCAGACATGTTTGTCGATGGATGCCTTTTTATGAAGCTGCAAGCACGTTTATAAGCAATATAATTAAATTACCAAAAACAAGTAAGTAAATTAATCAGATCAGATAATGAATCGCTTACTCTTTAGATGACTGCAAGAAGCATATATATATGTGTGTGTGTGTGTGTGTGTGTGTGTGTGTGTGTGAGTGAGTGTGTGCGCGCGCGCCTGATGGAAACTGGGATTCAAGAAATTATGGGGAATCGTGCCGAAGGGTGATGGCACTAGCTCGATCTCTAGCTGGATGGATCTTTTAAGTATGTGCATACATATATAGAAAATATGTGCGTGTATATAAATTTATATAGAGATATGTGTAAGAGTTTATATATAACCACAGCTTAGAGCTAGCCAGTGCCATCGCTCCCGCGACAAGACTCCGCAAACTTCTTTCCTTCTTTCTTTCATTGCCTTCTTCATGAACTAGCTAGCTTCTTCTTCTTCTTCCATTTTTTTTTTCTAATTAAAAAAAAAAAAAAAAACTCTTAACTCACTTCACAACTGCCTGTGTCCATTTATACACACCCAAAAACCTAGACAGCTAACTCCTACGGTTGGTTTTCTCATCTGACCCTAAATCATTCTTAAACCTGAGTTAAGTAGCTCTCTTGTTCTTGGCTACTAGTCATTAAGACTTTTTTTTAATATTATTCTAGATAATTAATAGTAATCCCTAGCCTTTCTGTCCACCCTTTTCTGCGAGGCTGTGAAGTTTCTGATGCAGTGCGTTAAGGCTGCTAATCATGTCACGTGTTGCGAAGTCGGGCCGCTAGAAGCTGCTTTCACAATCGAAGAATTGGACCGGTAATTAATTTGATTTACGAAGATACAATAATTAACTATTGTCTGTCTTCAAAGTCACATTTCTTGGGTATGACGAATTTTCAAAATCTCCTTTTATTGTTGATATAAACTGTTTGTATGCATCTAAAATGGAAACCAGCTAGTAATTCCCCCTTTACAACGGTTGATGCAAGGAAGAGAGACATGAAAGCGACCCCGGCTTTTTTCTTTTTTTTTTTTTTTTCTTCTTTTTTTCACTTGGTCACAAAGTAATTAAGGAATTTATTAATTATACCCTAATGATGTGCGGCAATTTGAAATCCTATTGATGCATGTGGAAAATTTATGAAGGAAGAGAGATGCAAGAAAGTTGGTTAAACAAATTAAAATTACCTTTTTTCCCCACCCTAAAATCGGAATAAACACTGAATGATTTTTTATATTTTTGACTGTCACTTAGATTCCTGAATAAAAACTGAAAAATAAAACCAGTAAAATTAATAGAGAAAATAACATAAAAATACTTGAAATTATTGATAAAACTGTTCCAAAAATGCTGAACTTTGATTTGAGAAGTCTTGTTGTAGAATCAGACCATGTCAAGTTTCGTCTGCACTGTGCAAACATTGAAAGTCAACATGAAATTGCAAGGAGAGAGTTGGCACAAAAAGTCCTTTTAGCGGAGATAAATTAATATAATAATTGTACTACAATTCTAGGAAAGTGTAATATTGACTACCAAAATAATAGAATATAATAATTGTACTATGAATTGGTTTTTTTGGTGAATCCAAAATGTGTTTTGTTTGTTACTTCCAGAAGGTCCTTCTTTCCGACTAGTCAGTGCATTCATATTTTGATTACTTGAAGCAATAGCGTTTACTATCTAATTTTAGGTCTCAATTCACATGTCGAAATAAAATTAGAAAAGCAGCACTCATTTATTTCTTTTGCTTTTTTTTTTTTTTTTTTTTTGCCTTTTAATAGTGGGTTATTTTACTTTATGCTTTGTTTTCTCTTTTAAGTTATATTTTGAACTATTTTCTAAGCAGATTGGTGGCATTAATTGTAAGTTTCGTAGTACGTTGAGAAGAAATTATTGCATCCTTAAAGGACTGCTTATTCTCTCTCTCAAAAGGAAAAAGAAAGTTAGGCATGTAGGGCCAGTTCAAAAAACTTGGCTTTTAGTGACAACTTTTTAGTCACTCTCCTCCATGGTTGCCCGTCACCCTTAGATCAAGCTCCGACTCCCCCCCGGCCGTGAGTTGCGATCTCCCCCGCCACAGGCAATTGTTGCCAATGCAACAGTCGCTTCTTCTCCTGAAGCGGCCTCCGTCGGAATAGTGCGACTACGGGTGATCTATGGAAATCGAGCCACGTGGATCTCGGATCGTCGCCACCGCCCCTATCTTGCCATAAAGAAACGGCTTTTGAAGCCTGTTCAACAAAGCCAGATTTGACCAAACCTTGCTGAATCTTACCGGATTTGGCCTCTCCGTGCGTGTAGTATTCAAACCCGAGTTCCATTGCGTCGCATTGAAGACGATCTTCATAGTATTTGTAAAGTTAGTATTAATATTAGGGAAAGTTAAAATTTTCATTTATTTATAATTATTGTAATTTAGAATAGTCTTGATTTTAGTAGATTTGTAAATATAAGGTAACTTATTCGATTCTATATATTGTAATTTGTATTTGTTTGATAGTCCATTTATTATGCTCCTTATTAATGAATTATTTGTTTTTAATCCGTGAAAACACATCCATATTAAACATCTTTGTGTATTTCTCCTTCTTCTCTTGTTACTTTTCTTATTTTTCTTATTTTTTTTCTTTTCTGATATGAGAGCTTAAGATCCTAGATCTCAATACCTTAAACAATGTTTAATAAACACTCCCCCTCTTACGATTCTTGACCCCACCTTCATCACGTAACTCCCTCCCAAATACAATACCCACCCCACGAAACACTCCCCACTTTCTACATCCAAAAAATAAAAGAAAGAAAGAAAGATTGTTCTTTCTTTGAAAAAAAAAAAAAAAAATTTAATCATCTATTTTATTTTATTTAATATCTTATCATTGTGATTATTCTCAAATGAGTAACTGTTTCTCTGATCTTTTGTACCATTACACTGTCATATTCTGATGATTGATGTCCCTATACCCAAGTGCTCGTTGTCTTCTCCATCCTCTTCTGACGATTTCCGTTCTTTTGCGCCCAAGCGCCCTCTCTCCCTCTCTTGACGCTTGTCATCTGTTCTATGCACTCTTGCACCCCGACATATTTTATTTTTATTTTTTAGATGTTAAAAAAAAAAAAGAACCAAAAAAGAAAAGAGAAAAAAAAAAAGAGTTTAAAAAAAATGAAAAAGCAAAAAAATTATTCATTTAGGTTTTGTATATTATGATTCAAAATTGGATCTCCCATCAAAGCTCCATTTTATGAGAATATACTAAAAAAGTTAATATTAATAATAGAAAATTTTAAACTTTTCATTTATTTATAATTATTGTAATTTAAAATAATCTTGATTTTAATATATTTGTAAATATAAGGTAATTTACCCGATTATAAATATTATAACTTATATTTATATAAAGATCATTTACTGTGTTCTTTATTCGTTGTCAGTACGTGAAAACACGACTTCGTTAAACATATTTGTGTTCTTCTCTTTCTTCTCCGGTTACTTTTCTTATTGTTCATATTTTATTTCTTTTACATAGATCCGCGCCAGATCTCTTCGGATCTTGTAACGGCCGTATTTCCATCACTGCCGAAGATCTCCGGCGGTACGGATCTCTTCGGATCGTTTGTTTGTAATTTCGGACATTGTTGATAATAGTGCTGTTTTCGATGTTGTGGTTGTGTAGAGTTGGGCCGGCCGGTGAGCCTCCATCTCCGAGGGCAGCGCACGCCGTGGCTGCAGTGGGCACTATGGTTGTCTTTCAGGTGCTTAGCGCAGTGGCTTTTGAGAATAGGATTTTTTTTTTTAAAGGATTTTTAGGGATTTTGTTGCGTCATTAGCTTGAATTTGTGAATTTGTGGTATATGTTTTAGGGAGGCATGGGTCCTGCCGGCATTCTACGGATGATCTCTACGTGCCCGACATGACAAACGATAAATTCAAGTGGCACTGGTGAGATTTGATTGTTAAAACTTAAAATCATACTGATTCTCTTTTGATTCTTTGTTATTTGGGATTGGAGTTGTGGGATAATTAAGCTTTTATGGGTTTTCTTCAATGTGAAATGCAGATTGGTGGAGCAAGGACAAGGACCTGGGCATCGCTATGGCCATGTAATGGACTTAGTTGCTCAAAGATACCTTGTTACTGTCAGTGGCAATGACGGTGAGGGAATTTTCCTGTTTGACTGTACTCGAGATAAATGAATTTCTGTTGTGTTGAAATTTTTAGTACCCTTTTTAGTAAATTGTGTGTACAGTGAGTGCCTTGGGAGACCTTTGAAATTTTTAGTAGCCTTTTTAATAAATTGTGTGTATAGTGACTGCCTTGGGAGATCTTCTTAGTGACTTGCGCTAACATTGTAAGTATATAATACTCAGTGGAATTACATTAATTGCTGAATGCACCAATGACCTCCGTTTTCCATAGCTACTACCTAAAAAAAATGATTTTGGTTATGCAAGCTTGGATTAGGCCAAAGACCTGGCCTCCGTTTCCATAGCTACTACCTAAAAAAAAATGATTTTGATTATGCAAGCTTGGATTAGGCCAAAGACCTGGCCTCCGTTTCCATAGCTACTACCTAAAAAAAAATGATTTTGATCATGCAAGCTTGGATTAGGCCAAAGACCTGTTATAGATAGACGGTACAAAACAGGTACTATATATTAGACCAGTTTTGTTCTCTTGAATGTTAATGTGCCCTGCAGAATCCTTCCTCATCGATATATTTTCCCCGCAATATATTTTGCAGCCGCACCTTCAATCTCCGATCCATCAATGCCATTGGTTGTGACATGGACTATACTTTGATGCGTTACAGTGTCATGGTAAACTACTATTCGAATATTAAGCAAGTTTGTTGTCACTAAAGTCAACATTAATACGTGGTAACCATAAGATTAAGAACATTTCGCAACTTAATTTTCTCTCTTGTGGCTTGGGAAAGACGGTCTTGCAACTACTGTATGCACAATCTCAAGAAGACGGGCTTCCTTGTTGATGGACTAGCTTTTGACCCTGACTTGGTACTAACACCTCTTTGTTTGAGCATTTGAAATAATTTTCAACACTATCATCTTGTCTAGTCTTGCATCTTGTTGATCGCATTTTTTTTTTTAAATATTTTCACGGAAGTTATTAGAAACCTTGTGATAGATAGTAAGGGAACTTGTTAACGCTGATAAATTTTATTATTTGCAAAGCAGTGAGATGCCCTTTAATGGAAGTTTGCAGCATTATAGCTTTCTTGCCAATTTATGCTGTTAGCGGATTACATTCTGAAACTGGATCAGATTATATGTGCCATTAGGCTTTTATGATTTTACTGTACTTATTTATTGGAGAAAGAACTAGAGTTCTATTTTCTTTAGTGCCACTTATTTTTCTCTGCATCAAAGTGAGATGTAGGGAGGAAACTGGTAGATCTCTGGCAGGAGAGTCGATGGGAGTTTCTCACCAAACTATTCGCTGTTTCCGAAGCATATATGCAGGTATTTTGACTCGCATTGTTGTTGTTCTTGAAATCAGAATAAGCTTTCATAAATATCTAACTGGTGGATCTTACGTAGGCAGATCATTTGTTGTTTTCTGAGTGAGTTTGGAAAACTTGGCTATAAATCTTATAATCACTCTGTTCCTTGTATAAGAATGTATGTGCTTTGTGAGTTCATGTGTAAGAAAGGCATTCAATATTTACATGTGTAAAGCAGAGAAGTTGTGTGAGTAGTCTAAAAGAGAAGTTTCTAGTTGAGTTGCCATAGTTAATTATGAGGATCTAGACACTCTGGAGCCTGTTAGAGCTCAATCAAGTGCTATCGAGACTTTCTGGAAAAATCACCCTGGAAAAATTAATCCGTTTTATGATTATCTTGATATGAATTTTAATTTGACAAATTTATTGTTTATTGATAAATTTAAAAATATTAAATCGTTATCTATTAAATTATAAATATATATTTAATTTGTTAATAATGGTTGTTTAAAAAACTAGTCACAAAAAATTATTGTTACTAAATGACTTTTGGTCACAACAAAATCTAACATTATGATTTTTGTGCATGTGTCCTTACAAAATTTAGTGGCAAATGAAGTTGCGACTAAAAGTAATTTTAGTTCCAACTCAATTTTTGTTTGATCAAAACTTTTAGCCCTAGACTTTTTAATGACTGAAGTAGTCCTTGCATTTTGTTGTGACTAAAAGTTTTAGTCACAACAAAATGTACTTTTAGTCACAAAAGTCTTATTTTTTGTGGAGGGTTTCTAGAAGATGTATTTTTGGTCTCTTAAATTCAAAGAGTTGCTTTCGAAAGTGTATGGAAAATGTGCCATTAGGGTTTCTAATCTACATAAGAGCTTCCTGTTAAAATTATAATAAAAAATATAATTTTTGTAATAAGCTCTTCTAAATAGACTTTGAAACTTGTATCAAAGTTTAAGTTCTACATTGTAAATTTATTTACATATTTTTAGTACTTAATAAAAAATTTTGAAGTCATTTTAACTTTAAAAGCTATTTTAAAAATATGGCTCTTAAATACTTTCTAAAAAGTCACAACTTAGAATTTTTTTTCCTCAACCGATTAAAAACAAAAATAAAAGCAAAATTTCTATCAAACGAGTGTATATAATAATGAACAATGAAACCCATCATAAAAAGAAATTTTATCTGAACCCTTGCGTCAAAATTCTATTGGTTTAATAGAACTAAAATGATTGTTTTGCGCCAATTCTTTTACCCATAACAATTTATATTTTATTTCATGATATGTCATGACAACAATTTTCATAAGTATATCATTATTATGACATATCACTGTTTATATGTTTTCATGTATAAATGGTACATGTACCTATTTGTCAACTAAAAAAGGAAAAGAAAAATACTCAAGGTGATCGTGTAAAATTTTATCAACAAAAAGGCACTAAAAGTACAAACAACAAAAAAATTAAAAATTAAAAATTTATTACTTTTAAATTATGTCATTCAAACCAATTGTTATATTTTAATTTCACTCCAACAAACTTGTCATATAATATAGTTTTTAAAACAAAAAACAAATCAATCAAAGAAACCTAAGGGAGAAAAAAGTACATAATAGTTTTTTATTGAATAATTAAAATAAAACAGATTTTAAAAATATTTACAGTAAATAGTAAGGGTCCGTTTGGTTCGTTAGTTTGAGTTGAAATATTTTAGTTGTAATAGTAAATATTTTTGAATTTTCAGAAAAGACAAAATATTTTTTGGGAAAAAGACAAAAACTTTTTGGGAAAAAGATAAAAAAAAAAATACAGTTTGAGTTGAAATGAACCGATTCCCAAACAAAGCCTAAGTTTATTAAAAAATGAATTATTTATTTTTATTTAATAGAAAATTTATTAAGAAAGTGAATTATTTAAATTTTTTAAAGCATGTTATTTACTTCATTTTTAGTTTTGTAAAGTTACAATTAATTATGAAGAAAATTATAGCAAATAGCAAATTTTGATCGAAGAAGACACGCCATAATGTCGATGAACGACAGTCTACTTCTAAACGACAAGCAATGCTAAAAAGCCACCATATTCAATGTAGTATTCAGAAAACGAAGGCCTCATATATACGACAATCTTGATGAGTTAATACATCCTTATAAAGGATAGCAACCCAAAATAACTGTATATTAGAGAACGACAATACGAGATATACAACAATCTTAGTGAAGTACAATAGCCTTAAAACGACGGGAACTCTAAGAAACGACAAGATATTAGAGAACAACAGCCCTAGATATACGGCAATCCCGATGAAGAGCACCGAAAGGGACAAAGTTCTCCAGAACAACGGCATTATATGACAATTGTTAGAAAGCGATAACGACAAATATTTAAAGACGACACCAACTAAAAAACGACAACATCAGCTAACACGATAATCTTTATAAACAACAACTTATCCAGAAGCGACAATAATCCAAGAAGCAATATATGCTACAAAAAGACGGTAGCAGATACACGACAGATATACGAAAATCGTCATGAAACAAAGTATCTAATAAAAACGACAACAATCCCCTAAAAAGAAAAGATAAAACGCATGCAAACAGCATCATATATATACAACAATCTTGATGCAGCCAAGAAATTCAGCCCACTGCAGTAGGGCACGAAAGATGACCAAGGGATTAGCTTCTCTTTCCTCCAAACAAGTTAAAATGAAGATCATCATATGCAGGACAATCTTGGTACGATTATATATTGTTATATAAGCAATGATCACATGAAATTTTTTTTTCATAAATATCATGACTACAGGTGTATTAAAATTTTATAAATTCTGTAAAATTGAACCGATAATCTTACCTTAATTTAAAAAATAAATAAATAAACTTTTGATAAGTTGTATTTTAGTTTCATGACGCGTTATGGAATTACTTTTTCATGATGTGAATCATTTTCCTTTGTATAATAAGTGCTCGGAGGTGGGAACCTACATTACTAAAACTGCTTATTATATTTATACACCTTGCCTTTTCAATTATATGATCCATTTAGAATTCTGACCGATTAATATTAAATTATTTAATGTCCTGAGTAATCAAAAGCAAAATCTCTATTTTTTTTATCCATGAGGACCATGGCCCAGCTTTAATTCTTCCCAACAGCTCATTTATATTCTTCATTGCAGCTTTGGTTACTAGTTTTATGTATGTATGTGTGTGTATATATATAATTTGTTGTGAAATTAAGAACGAATAGGCAACAAAAAAAATCAGAAAAATAAGAACATACGGATTTACGTAAAAAACTCTAGATGGGTAAAATACCATGGGCGGAGAAGAAAATTCACTAAATCAAAAATCAGTACAAGAGGAGTGGCTATAGCAAAAAGAGCATAATAATGAAATCCTAAAATGACATCATATGTAAAACCAAAAACCCTAAAACGTGAACCAGGTGAAAACCCGGGTCGGGTCCATGCAGTGGGGGCTCCAATCCCTCTACTACCACCACAGAGCTTAAAAGAAAAAAATTTTCCTAATAAAAAACTCAACCACACATGTTGCACAGTGAGCTTTTCGGGCCAGACCAAATTAAATTCAGACTAAACTCTAACAAAATTTATCAGTAACCTAGCCTTAGGATTGGATCTATATATTCTTATAATAGAATATTTTAGAAGCTTTAATAATTGCTTTAATAATTGTTAAGTACTCCAATAGGCTCCATGCATGAAATCCAGTTTATAGATATATATTAATTAGAATATATATTATATACAGTAAATAGTGGTAACTTATATATTACTGTATGCAAGTGAAGCAGTACTTGTCTCCAATCCCAAAATAAAAATGTACAAGTAGTTGTTCATGCATCAATTAAACAATACGTTTAGGCATTTTTTTATTTAGTAAATGGTACTAACTGATTAATATAGTGTAATAAGGACAAAGCAAGTGCTTTTAGGCATTTATTTATTAAACAATACATTTTGGTACTTATTTGGACAAGGAGAGTACCATCAATCTTAAACAATGAAATTAAGGCATTTACTTGGTAATTATATTAAATGATTACTTTATTAATTAATAGTACAATAAAGATAAAGAGAAACGTTGGAATTATATCTTCGTTAAACAAGTAATGATTTCCCAACCCACTTATGGCCGGAATTAACAAAGTTTATGAATATTTATCTGCTTTAATCATATCGTTCAAGTCTTGAACGGAATCATGTGAACAAGAAACACCCTGATCTGTGTCACCCTTTCATTAGACAGTTCCTCTAAAGTCAACACGAATTGATGAATGTCTCAATAAACCAATATCATCAAATTACAAAAACAAAAACAGCCTAGCTAACTATTGTTGGCCTTTTAGGACCTCAACCTTCATGACATAGCACCCTGGAATATCCCTTCTAAGTAAATATATAGGATCATTAATTCTTGTAAACATAATGTTTTTTAATCGGTACATGACTCAAAGAATGAAAATACTATCATGTTTTGGACCTGAGAGTTCTTATTCAAACCCCTCTCTTTTCACCCGCTGAACTATTCCCAGGGTTAACCCAACAAATTACATAATTGAGATTATTGGCAAGAAAGAAAAGCTAAATCAAAATTGTAGAGAGGAAGGGACGGGAAGCTATATCTTCAATATTTGACAAAGAACAACAGGAAGATCATCTTATTTTTGGGTATGTATATATATATATATATATATATAGCTATATCAATCGTAATTTTCTCACAACATTTAGTGCCCTTCAATGCTCTTTGCTGGCTGCTACCAAAATCCAAAGAAAACGGAGGATATTGAATATATATATATATATATATATATATATATATATGCATGCATATATACTAAAAGTAAAAGGAAAAAACGTTAAGAAATTAAAGATTATATGATATATACCTCCTTTCCCAAGGTTGTGAAGGACATGGATTTGAGATGAATCCAGTTGGTGAAGAAAAAGGTAGTGAAGAAAAAGGTAGAGGCTTCAGTCGAGGAGATATGAAGCCTAATGTGTATATAAATAGTGTCAATTGGATTTGCTTGTTAATATTCATGTGATCATATTCATCACAGAAGGCGTCATATCTCCTGCGACAGAAGCCCCTTCAAATCTCTACTTTGTCCCATTATTAGTGCTACTTCGCAGATCCAGATCGCCGGCCAATGAGCGTGTCGGCCGGCCGGCGACTCTGGAACCCAGCTCCTCTCTGACTAGTCCTTCAACAGCCATTACCTACAAATATGAGGTAGACGCCTTTTAATTGGCACGAAGGAACCCGTGTTTGAACTCTACTCGTAGTTGCCTTTCACTTGTGCCTAAAAGGCAGGCTTTCCTGTACGTACTAGTTTTTATTTATTTATTTATTTATACTTTTATTTTTATTTTTTGTGCCATTTAAATAGACTAGATTTATTTACACGCACGCACACACACACATACATAAATAAAAGCTTCGTATTTCTCGCTCCTACATGATGATATATATTGAAGGGGTACGTAATGTCAGGGCCAGGTAAGGGCGGCTAATGATATTACTGTAATAGAGTGAAAATATATGCCACAGGTATATAAACTATTTATCGTGTTTTAGTTGTCTGATAAAGTTAAATTATTGTTTTATATTCTTTTTCTTTTTCTTTTTTCTCTATTCACAACACAAATAAGAAAGAAAAGGAAAAAAAAAAAAAAAAAACCTGGCCGTTTTCTCAAATTTCTTTCTCATTCTTTACTAGCCCATTTGTGTGGTGAGTTTGAAGTTTCAAAATTTGTGGAGAAATTAAGAGGTGAGATAATTTTTTGACAATATTTATGTGAATTTCTCGTTATTATATGATTAGAAAATTCGCTCTCTCTGTATATAATACAATTGTCACATCCAATTAGACATTACGTTGCTCTTCTTCAAGGCTATTGGTGATCATTTGTTTATGTATGTTTGTCAATGCAACACAGCTGTCGATGAGATCTGTATACATACATATAAATAAATAAATAAACATATACATATATATATATAGAACCTCTCACATCACATATTTGTATATATCCCAGCTGTGTCGTTTTTTGAATCCTCCTATGTCACACCTATACGTCATGTGATGACGAATGGAAAAAAAAATGAAGACCATTTATTATGAATTGCACAGTTATTTTATAGTAATAATATATATTTCTCCATTAGTGTGTGTCAATCTTGCACAGATCATGTTAATCTCTGTTCCAATTTTATTAATTATATTATCTGATTTTACGGGGAGCTGAATCTCCAAATTGAACTTTTAAACATCAAGGGAAGATGTAATTTATTAGATAGTAATTATTTGGATGGTCATCTCTTGATAGTGCTACTTCAATTTATTAACAACGTCTGCCTCTCATAATATTTATACATTTTTGACAAAGTCAATAAATTTTCAGATGGTTTAGAATAATTAGAATTTGAAAACGCATGCGCCACCAAGCTAACGTTCGCATCTTACGAAGAAAATAAAACATGTATAAGTCTTACATAATTTGGGAAAAAAAAAATGCTAATTAGGAAAACAACCCTAAGGCTAAGAGTTATTATATATATATATATATATATATATCTAAAAAAACTCGAAGGCTAAGAGTGTGTTTGGTAGGATAGAAAAGTGGAAGAAAAGATAGGGATTGAGGGATATTAGTAAAGGAATTTTGATATTCATAGTTACTTAGTAAGAGAAAAAAGACAAAAGAAATTTGGATTTGGAGAGGGACTCCAAATCCTTCGAATTTTATTTTAAAAAATGAACTTTTAGTTCCAACATCTTTTGTGACACTTTCAGTCATAATACTTTGTATCACTAGCTTTCAGTCATGACACTTTCAGTCATGACACTTTCTGATATAAATATCAGATTTGGTCATAAGGTTGTAACTAATATACATTTAGTCACAAATTTTTATTGTGAGTAAAACTATTATCCACAAAATTTTTAGCATGACGTGACTATTCTTATGACTAAAAGTTTTAGTCACAATAAAAAATTTATTACTAATTGCATATTCGTCGTAAAGTTATGGCTAAAAGTGACATTTAGTCCTTTTCCAAAAAAAAAAAAAAAAGTGACATTTAGTCATACAAAAATATTGTTACTGAAAGCGTTATAAGAAAATGTTGTGACTAAAAATTCTTTTTTTTTTAATAGTTTCGAATATCCTAATTTTGATCTCTCTTAAAATGGAAATATTATTAGAGAAATATAATATTGCATACCAAACATCATTAAAAAAAAAAAAAAAAAAAACCTCTCATTCCTTTCTCATTTATCTCACTAAAATAATTTACCACTTCATCCATCTTATTGGTTTTTTTTTCAAATTAAACATACCCTAAGAGTCGGAATTACAGGGACAAAAGAAGAAGAAGAAAAAGAAGAAAGAAGAAGAAGAAGAAGAAGGTGTGGTCCCCCAATCACTTGTTTTTATTTTTATTTTTTATTTTTTATTTTCTCACTTCTCCTTTCACTCACACAATATATATTCCATAGATACTCTAATTATTTGAATAAAGATCACCCGAAGCCCGAAGGGCCTAGGTTACTCTCCCTTGGATGCATACAAAGGCGACCACGTGAGAACGCATTTACCCACATGCATGTTGAATTTATGTAGCGTTTATATGTACACTTGATTAATAATTCTGAGTTCACACGGTTGAATTGAAACTATAAACATATGTGTGTGTGTGTATATATATATATATATATATATAAATACACACACGCACATTTATAATAATATGAGCCAAAGGCTGCTACTTTGTACGACTCTTTCTACGGTTTCTTTTGAATTTTGACTGACCAAAGAAGAACAAACACTTGGAGGTACAAAATAATTTGTTGAGCGGGCACCACTTCATTAACTAATGACAGAGACCTCGGCAATGGCGATTGATGCTTTGGATCGCCATCTGTTATTAAATGTAATTTTATGGTTTTTTCAATGACCTAATTAATATATTTTTTTCCTTAGCCAGGAGATTTTATAAAGAAGTACGTCCTAATTAAATTACATATTAACGCATGAGCATTCAGAAATACCTTCACAAGCTAGAGACTAGAAGGGCAGGGCCCTTTGCCTTGCTTTTCACATGGCCTTTAATTAAAATCCTGTTGAAAAATAAAACTATATCCTTCATGTCCAAAAAAAAACTTTTTTTTTTTATATAATTTTTATCCTGGCTGACAACCAATGACAGAATTGAAAACTAATGTAAAAGGAGGATCAAAAGCGATGATATATACACACACAAAAACAATATTCATATGCTTATATATGCATATATTATACCTATTCTCTCTTTTTTTTTTTTTTTTAAATTATGAAAGAGATCAATGGTGTTCTCGTACTCTCTTTCTAGCGTCATTAAAAGAGTCCACTAGGATAATACGTTTCAACAACTTGTAGCTCTTAGAAGTCAAGAACAGGTTCTACAAAGCTTTTTTTTTTTTTTTTTTTAACCAAAAACTAGACATAATCTGCGCCATGACTACGTTAATAAAAACGAATTCCTTAAAAAGATTTTGTCTTTATCACACCACGTCACTATCATTGATGTGTATACCTACTCTCCTCTTAGGCCTTTGTATGTTTAATCACAAATCAATTTTTGTTTCACCCCCATACAATTTAAGTTATAGCCCATAGGAAACAGTAAATGTAAGTTTTAATAAATTGAGGTTGTACTTTATATTATTTTTCTCTTCACTTAGTTATTTTGCACGTCGAAATTAGTTCTCAATGAAAACATTAATTCTTAATTTCCAAATCCTACCCGACAGATAAAAAGAATTGTTAGCAATACTGCTCAACAAACAACACTACTGTAGCAGAGGTACTGAATATTTTGAATGAAATAAAGAAATAAATTAAAAACAACAGTTAATTTCTTTAATTATTTACAAGTCAATTATTTGAATGCTGTAGAATAGAGCAATCAAATGCCAAAAATCATTTTGGACAAGTTGCAGTTTCTCCTAGCTGTCAATAGAATATGATTGGGTCGTTTTTTTTTTTATAATCTCTAGCCTCTAGACTCTAGAGTTCTTACTTTTATTAAATTGTCTCATCTTGTGTGTGTGTGTGTGTTTTTTTTTTTTTTTTTGGCCTCCTTGTATGAGAGCTGGAGGATCATTGCTTCTATTCTACCCCATCTTTATCTTCTTAAAAAAAAAAAACCTAAAACTCATAAATCAAATAGAAAGAATTTGACTAATCAAAAATTTTTTTTAAGGACCACATCTTTTAACTGAGTAGTATCTTCGATTAATTAGGGTTATCAAATATCAAACTCGTGGACACCTTAAAAGAAAGGAAAAAAAAAAAAGACACTTTACTGTTGCATCATATGTCATTACTATCTCATCTTATTGATTGTGTAAAAAAATAAAAAAACCATTATATCTAGTTATTTTATACAATTATTACAAGTTGTGATCTCAGAAAAGACAGCTGGAGACATCTTAAAATATTTTTGAAATTGGCACAATTGAGTTCTTTTATTAATATTCCTACTTCTCATAAAAGTTTACAAAGGGAATCATGAATGTAGGTGATCTCCTTGACAAGATCTATATTTAGACATATAATTCAGCTTTCTTTTGCCCAATCCAAGCTGTGGATTTAAAAGGAATAATAATAATTAAAAGCCCTTCAATATAATTAACAGCATCATAAATATTATCTATTCGGCCAATATTTAACGAGTAATTAGTTAATTGATGAACTAGTATTAATACAAGAGGGGGGAAAAAAAAAGTCTACCGAGGTTAAGTAGGAAAAAAAAAAAAAAGAAGGAAATTGCATAATCATAGACGAGAAAAAGCAATAAACAAAAAGAAGAACGATAACAGAAATATATATATATATATATGTAAGTACTTTACTTTGCGATATATGAAACCAACGGAGAATAGGATCTGTAAATAGTGCCACAAGAAGTTGATAGGGTTTAATGTCACAGGAGGATCGCGCAACTTTGTCTGTGTAATTTATGCACACCCATATATATGTGTGTGTGTGTGTATAGCTGTACATACACATATACACACCACCACTGTGCCATCTCTCCTGTGACAGGAATCCCTATACTCCTTTTATCCTTCTTTTCTTGTAATTACTTGACCCCTTTCTCTGCCCAATGTAGCTTTCAAAGAGCCTCATTTTATAGGCCAAGATTTTTTCTTCTATATTTGAAAAGCCATGTTATGATAACTTATAAGGTCTTTCCTCACAAAACCAGGAAATTTCGGATATATTAACTCATTAAGGAATTCTCTCAGTTATAAAAGCACTTTTTTTTCGTTTCTTTCTTTTCTTTTTTTTATTTTAATAAAAGTTTCCTTATCACATTGGAAATTACCATGGAGTTACTATTAGAATAATAAAGAGCTAGCTAGTTGCCTGGAAGTGAGAAGAAACGAATAAGCTGTCAAGACTAGTCTTTTCTCATT
>CM046379.1:37595575-37615575 GCA_025413485.1 Ficus microcarpa
AAAAAACAAACAAAAAAGAAAACAAAAACTTTTTATTGATTTGTTACTTTCTTCTATTCTTTCTTTCTTTCTTTTTATTTTTTTTTTCCCTTTTAACTTGTTCTAAATTTGTCTTTTGCGTTATTCTTTTATTTTTTATAACCATAAAATATATTTTTTAATGGATTTACTTTCTTAATCATATTTGTCCATAGAAAAATATTAATTTAAATATGTATGTACTTTCTTTCCCTTTTTTTTTTTTGGGTGATAGCGTAACAAATATCTCAATAAATATTATATCATCGAAAATTTTAACATTTATATTTATAAATTAAATATTTAATAATTTTAATATATAAACGCTTCACAGCACGAAAGTTATACTAGTGTGTGTGTGTATATATATATATATATAAATATGTATATATCAGTAATAACATCACACAAGGATCAAACTTCGACGGCAAATACTTCCTTACCTTATCTTATGTAAAGGCAATGATTACCTTTTTCCTTTCTTAAAGCCAAAGATTCCTTCACATTCGGAATCATTTTATGACAATGATTGGATAAGGATTTCATGGCTTCCTAAAATATTGAGTCTTATTAAATAGATACATAAATTTGAAGATTTTTTTTTTTTCCACAAAGCGTCAAAAAAAAAAAACAAATAGGTAATTTTTGAAAATATTTACAGTAAAAACATGTATTTTAAAATATTTTAGACACATGAAATATTTACAATAAATAATTTATTTAGAACAATATTTAAAATGTAATTTTGAAGTAGATGTGCTTTGTGTATAAATTATTTGCAATACATATGTTATTTTACTTTAAATATTATTAAAATTTATTATGTAGTTTAAATATTTTTATTCAATTTCTATTTACCTCTTTCTCCCTTGAAAAAATATATCTAAAGGCCGAAGGTACAAATAAATGTGTAATTTCAAGCTTCATCAAAGTTTAGCCCCCATTTGATAAGTTATTTAGAGATGAAATTTTTAAGTTGAAGTTGGTTGACTTTTCAAAAACTAGTTATAATTTTTGTTAATTTAAGGAAAAAAAAACTATAAGATAAAACCTCTAAGACATTCGATATAATAGAAACTTTCAAATTTAACATCGAAATTTCAAAAGTCATCACAGGAGTCCAAGAGTCAAAACAACAAACATACCATTGCGGTTGAAAGCTATTTGAAGACTTTAGATCCATGTCGTTTTGAGGCTTTTGTCTCTTATTTTGTTTATCTTTTCTTCCCTTCATAATATTATGATTGGAGAAGTGATTATTAGATCCTTTTTCACTATAAATTGTATTTTTCTGTTTTATCGTATGTGGTCAGACAAATGAACTAAACACTTTGTCGTTCGTTGACTATTATTTTTCATTTGTTTTTTCAAATTTTTTTCTCCTTGGTTGTTACGTTTTTAGAGAGAAGTATTTGCCCTTTCATCACCTTGCAAATTCAATTTTGGTATGTAATATTTTTGTGAGAGTTTAGTAAACTCAATTTTAACGTGACATATTTGTTCCGTAATTTTAAGTTGCAAACTACGGCATAAATCTTTGAGACTAGGATCCAATCACATAAGGGATCTTTTTTCCGATTTCTTGATTGTCCTTGCTTCCTTTTGTCAATACAGTTTTTTTTTTTTTACTATCTTTTTTCTTTTTCATAACATAATGGGACTGGTTAATGTCAACCTAGTTGGAACGTATTGATGTATTTACTGATATTTGTCACCACCTTACCCACAATATTCATATTCACCAAATCAGCTGCATATTCCACTTCGTGTATAATTAGGTCCACATTGTAAAAAGATTCCTATTGCATTTTGCGAAACTTGGATCTACTTTTTCCTCCATTGTTCTATGCTACTGAATCGGCCATAATGGAGGAGAATATTATGACCAAAATAAAGGAAAACTCTATACGCCCAACTATCGACGAGAATAAAGCAAATTAGAACCACACACCCCCCCCCCCCCCCCCAAAAAAAAAAAAAAAAAAAAAGCCCGGAACCAACAATCCAATAAAAACAACTGGCCAGCACAAAGTGGAAGAAAACAAAAGAGCAGGTGAACCAGAGGTTTTGAGAAAGTATAAAGTAGAAAGAGAATAAATTAAAGTCGGTTGAAAAACGGAAGAAGACACCAAGTTGAAAAAGGGTTGAGACCCTAGATACCTTCTTCCTTTCATTTTTTTTGTTTTGGTTGATAATGAGACCCTAGATAGCAAAATGTCAAGGACTTATCTTTCCCACAAGGAAATCGTGCGTCCTTAGAACCCTCACCCAAATGCCAAGCAGCCTAAATCACGCAAGCTCTTTGGCTAGCTTTCAAACGAATAAAGGATAATTGAAGGAAACTGGAGAAATGAATGAACTTGTACTGCTTATGAGAACTCTTACAAATGAGCTCTCAACTACAATTTTTTTGAATGAATGTTACAAACGAAAGCATGCCTCCCTATTTATAGGCCATCACCTCATGCGTCGCTGAGCCAACGGCAAGTACAAAACTTGACTAAGAAACCATGGACATAACTAAACCAATCACATGTGTGTACTTCGCCACGATGTGTTCTCCTCCTGCTATAAACTTACTTCACCTTAAAGTACTTCGTGCCTAAGTATGCTTTCATCCTTAAGCAAACTTAACATGTTAGAATAAGAAACCAAAAACTTTAATGGAGAAAATCTAATTCATGCAAGATCCACTATGTCAAATCATCAAGAGAATGAAAGCGGAAGCATACCTTGATCCATTGGAACAAGATAATTATGAGTTACGGATCTTCCAATTCAATACAATTTTCCTTAGAGAAGAATCTCTGTATTCTTCACTACTACAAAATGTGGATACCACGACGGTTAAATTTTTAACCGTCGTGGTAACATTTCCACGACGGTTTTTTAACCGTCGTGGAATCCAGAGTCGTGGAATCTTTTCAGATTCCATGACGGTTAAAAAACCATCGTGGAATGGGCAAAAATAAAGCTTAAATATGGACATTTAAGAATATACCACGACGGTTCTATGTAAAAAACCATCGTGGTAAGGAAATCTTCCACGACGGTTTCCTTGAGAAACCATCGTGGTAGGACCCCCTATCACGACAGTTTTTTAACCGTCGTGGTAGGTAACAATGAAAAAAAAAATTTACGAATTCGTTTCATTTCCCCAAAAACATTTAAATCACAAAATCAACACTTTTTTCTGGAAAATTCCCAAATCCTTGCCTTATCCAACCAATTTAATTCAAATCTAAAACACAACCACAATGAACAATCACCGAAAATGTAGGGGACGGATTTTGACCATTTCGGATGGAATATTCCCAACTCAATAATCTACTTTTGCACGGAACATTTTATCAACAAACACAATCAACAAAATCAACATTTTGGACGAAAAATTTCCAAATCCGTGTATTACCCAAGCAATATACATTACAACTTACCGGCTTGTCGAGCTTGGGTACGGGCGGAGTGTGGCGAGAGAGAGAGGGAAAGCCGCGTGAGTTCCTTGGTGGACCTGTCGGAGAATGGTGGAGGCCGCGTGAGTGGTGGAGGAGGCCATCAGAGAATGGAGCCAAGAGAAAAATTTGAGAGGTAAAATAGAGAGGAGGTACGGTGAGATAAAGCGAGTTTTTGGAGATTTTAAGTAGGGAGGGAGCAGAGAGAGAGAAAATTGGGCAATTTTGGGTATGGAGTTAGAGTGTGTATTAGAGAGTGAAAAAGGGAAAAAGGCTCGGAATGTAATGGGGTAGGAAAGATGGTATTTTTTTGGGTTTTAATACACACTCCAAAAAATTAAATTTAATTCAAAAATTTTCAAAATTCCCGCCTTAGTACCTACCACGACGATTTTTGGGGAAAACCGTCGTGGTATGTTCACCTACCACGACGGTTTTCCCCAAAAACCGTCATGGTAAAGTCCAAAAATAAAAAAATAAAAAAAAATTTGTGAAAAAAGACCCTTCCATGACCGTTTTAAAAAAACCGTCGTGAAAAATGCGACAAAAACACAGAGTGGAACAGAGTTTCTGAAAACCGTCGTGGAAGCCGAAGCTTCCACGACGGTTATAAAAAACCATCGTGGAAGAGCTCCACGACGGTTTTTTATAACCGTCGTGGAAGCTTCGGCTTCCACGACGGTTTTTGGAAACTCTGTTCCACTCCGTGTTTTTGTCGCATTTTTCACGACGGTTTTTTAAAAACAGTCATGGAAGCTCCGTCGTGGAATCCACATTTTCTAGTAGTGCTTCCTAATGATGGGATGTCAGAAAGAATAGAAAAAAATAATGACTCGTATGAATTGGGGACTATAATCGTTTAATATAACTACAGTAGTTATGTTCTTTTCGTATTTCTATTTTGACCCATCATAAAATTATAAACATGAAATTAAGCCTCTACACATAATAAACCCATACTATAATTAATGCCCAAAGCCCAATAAAAATAAACCTTGGTTTTACCACTTTAAATGGGCTGTACTTTAAGATAGCCTATAATACACATTTAATTACATATGTAGGCTCACATGTTTAATTATTTTCCAACAATCTCCTACTTGGGCCACAAATGTTTTCTTACAAAAAATGTGCATAACTTAATGGGCTCAAAAAAAATTTTGCTATCATGAACAAAGGCATTTCTGAACAATCTCGTCCATTAATTATATCAATATAGGATCAAAGTGATTTTCGTTACATTTAACGTAACTAAATCCATCAATGGTCACGTATATTGATATAACCAAATGACATAGATCAAGTATGGATGTGCAGCAGGGAAATTACATGCAATGTGATCTAAACATGCCTATTTCCAACTAATCCAACTTTATTCTTTAATGAGATTAAGTTAAAACAAATTAGAGTGAAAATAAACTGAATTCTTTATTTCTACAGAAAATATCCTTAAACATAAAGTATCCAAATGAAATGAAATAGCATCTAAACACAAACTCCCACCAAATTAACATATCATCAAATGATACGACACCCATATAAGCAATGTGCTCATGAAAGACCCTGGGTGGAAGCCCTTTGGTAAACAGATCCACAATCATGGAGTTTGTACCAATATGTTCTATAGACACCTGATCACTCTGAACTCTTTCTTTAACAACTAGGAACTTGATGTCTATATGTTTTGACTTCGATGAGCTTCTATTGTTATTAGAATACAATACTGCTAACTTATTGTCATAAAATAACTTTAATGGTCTTTCAACACCTTCTAAAATTCGCAGCCCAGTGACAAAATTCCGCAATCATATTCCATAGTTGGATGCCTTATAACATGCTATAAACTCCGCTACCATGGTGGAAGAAGCTATGAGTGTCTGCTTGGCACTCTTCTAGGAAATAACTCCCCCAGCCAACAGGTAGATATAGCCTGATGTGGATCTTCGACTGTCTTGGCATCCAGGAAAATCCGAATCAGAATATCCAATGATCTTCAGTTGGTCTGATCTCCTATATGTGAGCATGTAATCCTTTGTTCTCTGCAAATACCTCATAACCCGTTTGACTTCTTTATAATGATCCATCCCAAGATTACTCAAATATCTGCCTATCATCCCAACAATGTGCTATATCTAGACGTGTACAAACCTGAGCACACATTAGACTCCGAACAGCTGACGCATAAGGAATCTTCTGCATTTTTTTAACTTCAAGGTCATTTTTAGGGCACTGATCAGGACTGAAATTGTCTCCCTTAGCAACAAAGGTGTCACCTGGTTTACAATTCTGCATGCCAAATCTCTTAAGTATCTTTTCGATATAGCCCTTTTGTGATAACCCAAGTATATCCCAAGAACGATCTTGAAATACTTGTATGCCTAATACAAAAAAGGTGTCACCAAGGTCTTTCATTTCAAATTTCTTTCATAGAAATCTCTTGGTTTCATGCAATAAACCTATATCATTTGCTAGCAAGCAGTATGTCATCAACATATAGTACCAAGAAGATATGCTTACTCTCACTGAACTTGTAGTATACGCAATCATCAACTGCATTCACCTTAAAACCAAACGAGACTATTACTTGATGAAATTTGTAATACCATTGACGGAATGCTTGCTTAAGTCCATAGATGGATTTCTTTAACTTGCAAACCATCCTCTTTGGGTCTCCTGACACAAAGTTTTCCAGTTGCACCATATAAATTGTTTCATCAATATCACCATTGAGAAACGCCGTCTTTACATCCATCTGATGTAACTCAAGATCAAAATGTGCCACAAGTGCCATGATAGTCCTAAAAGAGTCTTTCATTGAAACCGGAGAGAAAGTCTCTTTGAAGTCAATGCCTTCCTTTTGAGTAAAACCCTTTGCAACAAGACGAGCCTTATATCTCTCTAAATTACCCATCGAATCCCTCTTGATTTTAAATATCCATTTGCAACCAATGGGCTTCGTACCTTCAGGTAATGAAACAAGATCCCAAATGTCATTGTCTTTCATGAACTTAATCTCTTCATTCATGGCCTCAATCTACTTCTGAGAATTAGAACTTTGCATGGCTTGATGAAAGTTGATTAGATCATCTTCCATCACTCCAATGCCATCCTCATGTTCTTGAAGAAATACTATGTAGTCATCTGGAATCGCATGTCTCCTTTCTCTTGTGGATCTCCTCAATGGCATTTGATCTTGAGGTTGTTGAGTTTACTCTTCAGGAACAATTATTTCATCTTGTGTGGGGAGTTGTTCAACATTGTCTTGATGTTTTGAACTTGCTACTTGATCATTGTCAAAAGCAATTGTAGAAATAGAAACAGATTCCTCTTCAAAGACAAAGTCTTTAACCTTATTTCTCCCCCAAAACTCAATATCCTCAAAGAACATTGCAGTTCCGGTTACGAAAATGGACTTAGTAGTGGGATCATAAAACTTGTAACCCCTTGATCTCTCAAACTATCCAATAAAGTAGCAGTTTATTGTTCTGGAATCCAGTTTCTTTTCATTTGGCTTATAAGGCCTTGCCTCAACTAAACATCCCCTAATGTGAAAATGCTTCAAACTAAGCTTCTTGCCCGTCCAAAGCTGATAAGGGGTTTTGGTTACTGCTTTAGTTAGTACTCTATTGAGAATATAAGCTGCAGTCTTTAGTACTTCTCCCCAGAGAGATTCTGGCAAGGTGGAATGACTAATCATACTCCTTACCATATCCATAAGTGTTCTATTTCATCTCTCAGCTACACCATTCTTGTTAGGAGATCCTGGCATGGTGTACTGTGGGACTATTTCATATTCTTCTAGGAATTTAGGAAAGGGTCATGGACGTTGTTCACCTAATTTGTCATATCTACCATAGTACTCATCACCACGATTAGATTTAACGCCTTTAATTCTTTTGCTGAGTTGGTTCTCAACTTCAGCGTTGTAAACCTTGAACACGTCCACTGACTGGGACTTCTCATGTATGATATACAGGTAGCCATAACGTGAGTAATCGTCTATGAGTGAAATGAAATATTGTTCACCATTCCAAAGAAGCCGTAGGAAATGATCCACAAATATCCATGTGAATTAGTTCTAAGACATCCAAAGCTCTGTTGGCACCTAATCTCTTTATGTTTGTCTGTTTCCCTTAAATACAATCAACACAAACCTCAAAGTCTGTGAAATCAAGGGAATCAAGAATCCCATCGGACACAAGTCTTTCAATTATACTTTTAGAGATATGACCTAAGTGCTTGTGCCATAATGAATCGAAATTCTCATTGGTTAATTTGCATCTCATACCACGTGAATTCACATGCAAGGTTTCATTAAATGAGGCAACTATATCAAGTAAACATATGTTATCATAAAAGGATAAAAAACCGGTACCAATAATATTTGAATTCAAAGAAACACTAAACTAACTATTTCCAAAAGAACAAAAATAACCAAATTTGTCCAAAGCAGAAATAGAAACCAAATTCCGTCTAAATGATGGTACAACATATGTCTATTTCAAATCCAAATAATATCCAGTCTTTAATAATAACCTAAAATTCCCTATATCCTCAACTTCCACCAATTTGCCATCGCCCACATAGATGATTCTTTCAGCATCATTTGGCTTTCGGCAACTCAGGCAACCTGTATATTCACACTTATGTGAGTAGTAGCACCAGAATCTATCAACCAAGTGTATCTTGGTACTGAAGCTAAATTAACCTTAGAACAAACTAGAGTGAGAAGTGTACCTTTCTTTGTATGCCAAGCATGATATTTGGTACATTCCCTCTTCATGTGTCCAAGGTTATGACAAAAGTAACAACTTGATTCTTCATCTTGATTGTTTTGCTGTTTCTTTTGAGCTGGACCACTTGCAGCTTCCTTATTCTTCTTCCTTTTCTTGTTCTTATCCTTAGATGTACTTGCCAAGTGAGTACTTTCGGTCTTCTCTTGCTTTAGCCTTTCTTCCTCTTACACACAATGAGAAATGAGCTCATTCAGAGACCATTTGTCCTTTTGGCAATTATAACTGACCTCAAATTGACTGAATTGTGCAGGAAGCAAAATCAAAACTAAATGCACAAGCAAATCCTCAGACAGCTCTAACTTTAGTGTCTTTAGTTTTGAAGCAAGATGAGACATCTCCATGATGTACTCCCTTATATTTCCTTTTCCTTTATACCTCATTGAAATCAAGCTTACCAAAAGCGTACTTGTTTCAACCTTATCATTTTTAGCAAAATGCTTTTCAATTTCCTCAAGAAACTCCTTGGCAGTAGTAACCTTTTCGAACACAGTGCCCCTAAAGGCTTCCGGAATTTCACACTTTATGATCATGAGACTTATGCGATTTGAATGATCCCACCTTTCTACGTCCTGTTTTTCCTCAGTGGAACTTTTGTCCGTAAGGTCAATGGGTCGTTCAATCCTTAGCGCAAGGTCTAGATCCATGCACCTAAGAACGATCATAACGTTCTCTTTCCAATCCTTGAAGTTGGTCCATTTAGTATGGGGATGGAATTGACATTAGTAGATATAGTAGAAGCAGATGCACTAGCTGAACAGAGAACAAAACAAGTAAAATAACATGTTCACATAAGAATGCATATCAAACAATCAATGAATTCAAATAATGGTGGGCCCCATCACAAGATACCTAATACAACATTAATATTTAATCTTTGGATAGAAATATTAAGTTGTAAGTGGTACTATTAGTGTAGTAATCAAATATTGACAATAAATCCTGTCAAACAATAGGTCTATTTTTGGATCGACTTATTATTCACATGGAAGACCTTACAATTGTCACATATTTATTACTACAAGTATGCATGCAATTCGGCCAAAATATTAACCTTCCTTTGGGCCTGTCAATATCCGCATGAATTACATACACACAGCCATCTTAATATTCCAAATAAATCAATCAACACAAGAGAGGTTACTTTGGTAACATGTTGCTTCAATTAATCTATTTTAAAATATTAGATATCCAAAAAAAACCAATAAACCAAAATTTGAATTTAATTGAAAAATTTTTTTTCCTGGTCAAACCAGACGGTCAACAGTCAACGATCAGTGATCAACGCTCTTGGTCAACAATCCGTATTGATCGGGTCATGATTGGACCGGGTTTGTTCAACCCAATCCGGATCCTAATCCTACCCATCCCAGCCCAAAAGAAAAGAAAAAAAATTGGGCTCAAGGGCCAAAAAAACCTAATTTTGTTTTCTTCTTTTTTCCTATTGTGCAGCCTCCACCATTGTAGCCAACATGAATTTTTTTTTTTGTTTTTTTCTTTCCTTCGCTGCAAAAGTGCAGCCAACACCTTTCTCAAAATCAAAAAACCGTAAAATATAAATGCAAAATTTCAAGCAATATTTAATCCGTTTATATATTTATCCAAAAAAATTGAATCCAAGAATTTTGGAAAAAACAAAATCAAATAATCCATAACCATAACCATTCTTAAATTCAACAAAACCAAATATAATTTAGAAAGAAAACTTAATTCTTAATGGTTTAACATGGAGAATGCTCTAATACCACTTGTTAGAATACGAAACCAAAAACTTTAATGGAGAAAATCCAATTCATCCAAGATCCACCATGTCAAATCATCAAGAGAATGAAAGCGAAAGCGTACCTTGATCCATTGGAAGGAGATGATTATAGGTTACAGATCTTCCAATTCAATACGATTTTTCTTAGAAAAAAATCTATGTATTCTTCCTGATGATGAGATGTCAGAGAGAATAGAAAAAAATAATGTCTCGTATGAATTGGGGACCATAATCGTTTAATATAACTGCAATAGTTATATTCTTTTCATATTTTTACTTTGGCTCATCATAAAATTAGAAATATGAAATTAGACCTCTATACATAATAAACTCATACTATAATTAATGCCCAAAGCCCAATAAAAATAAATCTTAGTTAGACCACTTTAAATGGGTTGTACTTTAAATGGGTTATACACATTTAATTATATATGTAGGCCCACATATTCAATTATTTTCCAACATAACAAACTAAGTAAAAGGAATAAATAACATTATCTTAAGACTACAATAGCGTTTTCTAGAACCCTCCTCAGGTGATACAACTTCAAAATGGCCCAAGGAAAAATGAGTAGACTAGTCGTCGATTGGTTGGTGAGCGGAGCGTGACATTCTCCTCCACCTAAGCTTGGAACGATCTCATCGCATCTTCCTTGTAGCGCTGGATTAGGTCATTGAACTGTCACAGTGCATCTCCGGACTCCCTGCTATCCTCGGTGTCAGGCACACCCTTCCACTTGATAAAGTAGTCTAGCTAACTCCTAATGCCCTGCCGACGGATGACCCTATCCGCAACTACTTCATCCACCTCCTTGTTAAAGGAACTGACTACTGCAATCGGTGCCCGATTTGAGACTTCATGTGAAGGTTCTTCCATGTCTTCATAGTACTATGGCTTCCACAAACTCACATTGAAGACCGAATGTATATTTAGCTTGGACGGCAGTTGGAGCTTGTAAGAGACTTTGACCACGTGCTTGATCACTTGAAAGCACCCGTCGCGAGGCTGTTGCTCTGCCTCGGCGGCTCGTGCTTGATCTTCCAGCTCGTACGCACGCACGCAGAATCCCCAAATCGCTTGTTGATTTCCTCGACGACGACAACGACGACGACTTCACCTTTGTTGGCGTCGGAATCGAAAACGACGCTGAAAAGCTTGATGACGATTACGGCCTATAGGTGTCGAATGTAGGGGATCTTAGGGAGTTGGCTAGGGCAAGGCATGGGAAAGTGGCTCCGAGGAATGTGGGCCTTAAAGATTTGACTGCTCAGTTGCTTGGGACGGAGTTTGTGAAGCCCAAGGCCATCACTTTGTGAGATAAACCCTGGCCTAGCCCTGCTCAGGTTACGTATGCTGGTGTTGATGCTATTGTTTCTTACAAGATTGGAAGGGTTCTCAACGCATCAGAGTTTTCCTAACCAAATGGCTTTTCAAATATGATTATTGGGCACTCCAGTCTTAGTCTCTCTGTGTATGTGTGTGTGTGTGTGTGTGTTTGTGTGGTTTTTTTTTTTTTTTTTCATCTTTAGAGTCTTCTAATAGTTGCGAAATTCTCATATTGGTCTTGTTATTGTACATTTGCTAGTTTTTTTTGCTTTGTTTTGTTTTGTTTTTTTTTTTTTTTTAATACCCCTTTCATGATAGTCTCCTTATGGTTGTGATAATCCCCATACTGGTCTTGTTATTGAATATATGTAAGCTCTTATAGTTAAAACAAGATTGTGGCGCATATCTTACCTTTTCTTTGGTTTTTTTTTTTTTTTTTTTTTTGGAGAGGGGAATTAATTTGAGGATTCCTAATAGTTTTTTTCTTAATTAAGATAATTTGTCTATTTAGTTCTTAAATTATGAACATTCTATCATTTTAGTCCCCACATTTTTTATTCTTCTAAATTAGTCCCTAAATTTTGTTTTTTCGTCATTTTGGTCCTTCACATTAAAATTGATGGACGATTTCTGAAATTTAACATAGATAATCGTATCTATATCGAATAATTATTAAAAATTTAAAGAAATTTTTACATTGAATTTAAAAGGTTTTAATTTTTAGAAAGGATATTTTTTTACTCAGTGTAATTATTTTTGTAAAATATTATGTCAGTATAGAGTTGAAGCACGATTATCTATACTAAGTAAAGTTAAAAAAATGTATATTTTATCAATTTCTATGTCAGGAATCAAAACAGCTAAAAATCAAAACTTTAAGGACTAATCTATCAAAATCAAAAATTCAAGGACTAAAGTATGAGATCCTAGGTAATAAGTCAAAGAAAATTTTAAAATATGTTCGCTGCATTAAATCAGATCGAGAGACAGGCAGGGAGGGAGGGAGAGAGATGGCGATGCGGCAGCCTCGTCGTAGATAGTGATGGATGTCGTAGAGAAAGAGGGAAAGAGGGAGAGATGCGAGAAAGAGAGGGACAGTGAGAAGAGAGAGGGTGTAGAGAGAAGAGGGAGGGAGAGTGAGTGAGAGCACGCAGCTGTGGCTGCTGAGAAAAGAGAAAGAGTTGAAAAGTGAAAGGTAGGGTTTGTGGATATTTTCATCCTTTTATCAGAAGGTCAAAGAAAGTCAATGGAAGAAAAAAAAAATCAAGGGTTATTTACCTTTTTACTTTTTATATTTTGCTTTTATTTAGAAATTATACCTTATATTTTGAAGATTTACAATACCTTTATATGTCAATTATTATACAAATCTATATCTTTTCTAGGTCAACACTTAATTTTGACCTAAACATACACAATATATCCTTTAATAGAACTAAAATTTAGATTATTCACCTTTTAAATCAAGTGTTTTACTTTTACTCAAAAAGTATACCAGACTTCTTAAAATAATGTATTTTTTATGCCATTCTATTATATGTAATGTATTAAATCTATATGTTCTCTCTATCAACTTTGTATTTAGACCTTAAGATATCCAAAATGCCCTTAGTTTAAATTTTTTAAATTATTTTCTAAGTTTAATTTTGAGGGTATTTACTTATTTTTGAGATCAAATTAAATGTAGATTGAGAAAAAATATAAATATATATCTCAAATATATTATAATGGAATAAAAAGAAAGAACTTCAAAATACACAATATACTTTTTAAATACAAAAAACAGGGTATAAAAAGGCAAATATACTACTTAATTTTAGTTTTTCTTTTTGGGAATTTTGGATATTTTCAGTCAAAATTATGTGTTGATCAAAAAGGATATTAATTTGTGTATTAAACATAATATGATAGTATAAAAATATAAAATTTCCAAACGCAATGTATACTTTCTAAATAACAATAGAATATGATGTATGAGAGGGTAAAATAAAATTCCAAAAAAATGTTTATTTCCAGTGGCTATTTTCCAAATTTGCTTTATAGGATGTTACGGACACTAAATTTATTAATCTGAGGAAAAAAAAAAATCACTCAAATTTTGAAATTATATGGTTTAAACGAAATTCTTTTCCATCAATTGAGCTAGTCTCAACTGGGGAAATGACCACTAACAAAACTACACTTTAAACCTAAATACACATATAATATATGAAAGCAGAAAAGTTAACACAAAAGGTAACATTCGTTTTGTATACTACATAACTACACACATTATAATATAAAAAACCCGAATATAAATTATCACATAACTAGTTCATAACTACACACATTATAGCTCTTCCACATACATGTATCGAATGGGAAAATACATAGTAACGCCCTGTCGTCGGCTAATAAAACAAATCAAATCACAAAGAAAATTCAAACTCAAAAATTTAAAAATTCCTCCTAATGCGACAAATAAAACAAATCAAATCGCATATATGTAATAAATAAACGGTCAAAGCTTGAGGGACAAGTCAAGCTCTGGACTACTTCCTTCATGTGTACTGATACGACTAGAATGGGAGACATAAGCCATGGATCCCAACCCTGGATTATGAGAGAAAAAGTCTCCAGCCATAGCAAGAGGCGCATCGACGTTGTAGCCAGCGACCACTGCAGGTCGAAATCTACCGTCTCTGGCAGGCAACAAGTATTGCGGCGGTGGAAGCATGGTGGTTAGCAGGTTCAATACAGTTGCCCTAATTATTGGACATCGTTTATAATCGTGGTAGACGAGCGCCGTACATGACCAATAATTAGGATTGCTTCCATGATCCTGGAAGGATGATGGCTTGTGAATCATCACTGAACGTGAATGAACTCCTAGGGGTTTCCCTCTTGTTCCAATATTTTGAAGTACATCAAAAGAATCACCACTAGTAGTACTGATACTTTCAATTCCCTTGTACTCTCGCTTCAACAAGGCTATCTCTTGTTTGTGTGCATTCTGGTGACCACCCAACGCTTGAAAATTAGTGTTCTTCCCTGCCACCTTCTCGTCCATCCGGGCCCCGTTGTTCGAGGAATCAGACATCTCCGGTCGAGGGGGAGAGTAATCGCTGAAGCAGCGCAACAAATTGAGCTCAGCGCTAGGCTGTTGATGATCATCGATGACGCTATCTCCAGGCGGCTTCATAGTAGAGGACACTTTAATCTTACTGAACAACAATGGTCGCATGTTGTGGGAGCAATAGACGGTGATTTTGCAAACCTCAAAAATCTGTGTATTTATTGAAGAAACCAGAATCCGGACGATCCATTTAGGATAGTACTGAAAAGGGTAATAGGATTGCTAATAGGGTAACTTTGTAATGGAAGAGATTATCGTACAAATGAAATTTTGAGTTTCCTCGAAACAAATTCAGTAAATCAGATCCTTTCATGAAAAAAGAAAAAAACAAAAACCATAAAAACAAAACCACAAAAAAAAAAAAAAAAAAAAAAAAAAAAAAAAACCAAACAAACAAACAAACAAACAAAAACAAAAAACAAAACAAAACAAAACCAATTCAGGAAAATTACCTAAGTACGTGTATCTGTCATCTTTCATTCAAATTAGGATTGTATATGGTAATAATGATTTACTGATATGGTCAATTAATTCGCCTGTCAGAATATGAAAATTCTGTTGGACCCCAAAAAAAAAAATTTTTTTGTTCCAAAGCAAATTATAAAATAAAAATAAAATAGGTACAGAAATTAAAAAGTTTTTTTTTCCTGTTGTTATATATACATACAAACTACTATAATAGCGGTTCATATTTTCATTAAAAAGAAATCTATTGTAATGTAATACAGTAAAATCAATACTACAAATGATTGATGCGGCCGTTGCGTGTTAAGCCGTTGTCATTTGAAAACTTTAACTTATAAGCGAAATGTTTCTTACCATGAATACAATCATCTTCAACAATGTAGCAAAAGGCACAAAAATACAGCCCACTGAATAATCTGAATGCAAATTCTACAAGGCTATAGTTCTCTGAGCGCCAAACAAGAAGGTAATGAAAGAAGCCTAGAAAAGAATTTGAATGATCCACATTAGTAAATTCTCTCTGCGGTAGATACAGGACGGAGGAAGATGACAATTACGGTAATGTTGTCTTTGCTACCACGCTCCGCCGCTTCAGTAGCCAATCGCTTGGAGCACATTCCAGGCTCTTTAACAGTGTCCCGAATTATGCTTATAACATCCGCGTTGCTTACAACGTCCCACAGTCCATCACTGGCCATTACCTGTAAAGTGTGTCACAATATCAGTATGCACAGGAAAATTTACAAGGGGCTAGACCTTGTATCATCTGTAGAATGCAGCACATTTAAAAATAATCATTAATAATAAAATAATCTACTCCTTATATTACACTAAGGATAAGCAATTCAGAATTGAAAACCGATCCAGCCCAAGATTTGAAAAGCAATTCCTAGCCACACGAAACAGCAGTTGGATTAAAATTTTAGGACACGTGAAAAGCGATGCAGCCTTACCAAATATTCATCATCAGCAGATAGAATAGTTTCGGTTATCTCAGGTTCTGCAGTTACAGCAGGCTTCAAATCGTCATCACCAATGGAGCGGGTCACCTGTTTATGGGATACAAAGATTTGAGACTTCAATTTACTAACTAAATGGAGCCAATTCCCAAGTATGGAATTTTAAATCCATTGTTAGACGCAATTTTTGGATAAAATGGCAGGAGGTGCAACCCAGGTGCACAAGTAAAATGAGAAGCTGTTTTTTTTTTTTTTTTCCTCTGTATATTTTTTAAAAGCTAAACAACATGGGAAGCCGATTAGACAGCTCTTCTAGGTCTGCTCATGAGCTGTTTGCAAGATGCACAAGTAGCACGTATTGATAACTAATCCATCAGTTACACACTCAAATCCCTGCATTAACTTCTAAGAAGATTCCATAAAGGAGCTCTCATGTCCAGAAAGATGGATAATTTTATCAACCAGAATACTTTAAACTCACATCCTGGATTCATAGGAGATGAAGAGTATAGTATCAACATTGATCGGAGATCATACAAATTACAAAGACAGACCTGGAGAGCAGCAGCACCAACACGCCATGTATCCACTTGCCATTTGACTATTCCCCCAGCACTAACAACTCGCTCTCTCTCCTCAAGACAGCTTGCAATGTGATCCTAATTTGATTGAATTCAGGACATACGACAAGTGAAAGGAAAAACAAAGCCAAATAGCAATAGCATCAAGTCGAAACTCACCCTGCTTAGAACAACAGGATGGCCAGCCCGACATAAGATTGTTCTGCAATCACCGGCATTAGCAACAAAAAGCTTGTTCCCAACTATAAGAGCAGTCGCTGCAGTGCAACCAGGATGCCAATCTTTCTGGACAACTCTTTTTGATTCACGATGAGAGTCCAGTTCGCTTCTGAATGCTATATCTGTCTTGACGAATGCTTTTATTAGTGCATCAGCGGGACTGCATTTGAAATACAAGCAAATCCATTTAGATAAACCAAACGATATGTATATACTTGCATACATACAAAAATAGGATTGCATATAAATGAAGTTAAATGTAGTCCATAAAAGAGTAGAAAGTACAAACCTGCTACTCATATAGCGTAAAGCTTGCAAGAATCCTGGCAAAGCTTGCGCTGAGAACTCTGCTGCAGCTGCACCTGCATGTTTCACAGCCATATCCATTGACTGCCCAGCAATGAAAGTAGATGCGGAGTGTACTAGAAAAATAACAACAAAAATGACCTCCAACTTGACTGATGCACCACAGAAGTAGTACAAAAGTTTCTCCTCTAGATTTTCAGTCTTAACTTTTTTAATTATTATTACCATACTGGACCCAGAACTGCAAAATAGTGGAACACACACATGCACATAGCGGGATGAAGAAGTATTTTAAAAAATATATAAACATGAACAACTTTTTCTTCTTTGCTAAATAAGAAATAAATAAAATAAAATGTTGAACAAGCTCTACTTAGTTGCTTCTATCTGGCCTTCAAGAAGAGTGGGCGTGCCTTGAATCCAAGAAAATGACCATTAAGCATAATTATCATTTAAAATCGGTTGTCAATAAGCACCTCTATGACCATCAAAGATTCCAAAAACATGGAAATCTCTTTCATTGCCAATTTTGGGACTAAGGAAATGTGTGTCCTCCATGGTCTCCCTCCTTCCACATGTTGCAAAAGAGCCCCAAGATAGCACTGGGCGATATGTTGATCGATCATCTGAAGAATCCAGCCAACTCGTTAAACTAAAATCAGCTTCACAAGAAGCTGTTCTGGCAAAGTGTTGTCCTTGCACAGACCAGTTAACCGCCTCTTGAAAAGGTTGGACATTGTTTGAAACATCCATGGACTGATCACCACAAGGAGAAGGAGGCACTCCGATGAGTGCTGGTCCCTGTGCTCCCTTTATGAGTTCCAAAATTGAACTGAGTTCACCAACTATATGATTGAAAGAAGGTCTACTTTGAGGGTTCGGATCCCAACATCTTTGTATCAAGGACAACAAAGTTGATGGTGCCCCCGACTCAGGACCAGCAAGAACTGGTCGCAGACCATCAGACACTACAGCTGCAGTGAGTTGCTGCTCGGTGTAGTTCATCTCTAGTACAGTGTGCGCCTGCCAGGAGGTATCGGTAATTGAATACTGTCAAGATTCTACCACAGTATTGAATTGGAATGGAACTTAGTGAAATTAATACAGGAATCTCTAGCGTTAACAGCACAGACAATTCGAGACAAATGTGTGCAGTGATGTAAAGGGATTCATCACTACCAGAGAAAATTGGAAGAAAACTTGTATTAATGAAAATTCATCTATTCAAGAAAATTTATATTATGAAAACTTTCGGTTGGAATTGGGAATATGCATGTAGTCAGAATTTTTAAAACATGCACAGAGATGTCGTTGAAGTAAATGCTGCCAAAACAAGGTCTTTTTCTATATTCAAAAAAAAAAAAAAAAGGAAGGAAGAAGAAGACAAGCGAAGAGGGTTACTTCAGAATACAAATTTTGTTCCTGATCTAGTTATGCTGATCATAAAGAATGCATAAAAACAATTGTTAGGCTAAAATATGAACCTTGAATTGTGTATGCAGAAGTGTTTGACCAAAAAAAAAAAGCCGAAAACACTTGAGCTTTAGATTAACTGATATAATTTCCTCCAAATACAAAATTCAGCCATTAACATTTCAGCTTTGGTCCTCTGCCTCTCTTAGAGGTCAACTTACATATGGCAGGTATCAGGAGGCTAAGATTATTTACAAATTAAACTATAATCCAACATTAATTAATTATAAGAGCATTGAGAATCTAAATTTCCTATCATTTTATAGCCTACAATATTATTTGAAATCAAATGGAAAATAATATGAATTCGAACTCAAACTGAAAAATAATATGAATTTGTGTCAGATGAAGAACATTCTTTTTCAATAAATTAAAAGCTCTTTTTTAGGCAATATTTGGGAACTTAGCGCATCATCCTAATAATAAGAGGTTTAAAATCAAAATTTTGACTCCTGACAAAAGATGGAAGTAAATAAATAACATTGGGAAACTCTAACCTGGGCTTCGGCACGAAGATCTGTATAAGGGACAACACCTGTAATGAGTTCACTGAAATAGGACCGCATTGAAACTTTCATATTAAGAGACTAACATAGAACCAACATAAACAAGATCATCATGGCAACGATAATGATACCAAAAAAAAAAAAAAAAAAAGATAAACATTAAAATACCGACTTTGTTGTTACATGCTGGAAAAACAAATTCAAACAAAAGCATGGAGTAAATTCTTCGTCATTCTGCCTCATTGATATTCCCAGTTACAACTATTCAAAGTAGACACAATGAATATCAAATACTAATAATTAATCACTTCAGACTTCAGTTACATTGCAATGTGAATAAAAGTTCAAATCTAAAGAACAGCAATATAAAAGTCTGTTTAGATTATGCTCCATTCAATAAATTTGATACAGACTTCTTTTGCCCTGCAAGAAATAGTAACTTCTATCTAATTCAATTGACTTTAAGCTAGATTTTCATATTTTCCAGCTACACAATCTCGGGTGGCCTATCCATATCTGATATCTAAATGCCCAAGATGGATTTTCCAAAGTAGTCAGTCTATCCTAGAACATTGAATCTGTTCTTAAACATTCATGTTGGCTATGCACAAAGGAACCACTAACCGTTAAATGCAGAACAGCACACGGTTTGAAACTAGGTAAGCAATGCTATATTGAAAAATCATATTATTTAACGTCTTACTTGATTGATACACCAAAACTGTAAACATCTGACTTTTCTGTATGTATTTCCTTCTTTAGTATTTCAGGAGCCATGTAAATTAATGTGCCAACCATATTTTTCTTATGAAAACCACCAGTAGGTTTTCCCGACGACCTCCAATTCTCGACAGACACTTTTTTCAGATTGTTCTTGTACTCTGCCAAACCAAAATCTGCTAGGTGTGGATTTAGATCTTTGTCAAGCTGCAAGATGAGCACGTACAGCGCTTTAGTTATATATCCAACTCTGACGCTAAAAAATTTAAAAGAAAAAAATCAAGTAACAATAGGAAAACCAAAA
>CM046379.1:37615675-37650675 GCA_025413485.1 Ficus microcarpa
TATCAACTGAAAAGAGGATTAGAAACTTGTGGTAGACATTTACAAGAATGTTTGCAGGTTTCACATCCCTATGTAATACCCCGAGGTTATGGAGATACTGCAAGGCCTTGGCTGGATAAAAAAATGGAGAAAGTTGTGGAAGGAAGACCACGTAAACATTACCCAACTAAGCCTTCAATATAACTTCAATAGAGAACAAGCAAATGCATTATATCAAATATCACACCGAAAGTTTTCGGTGCTGAAAAAATTTGGGGCAAGAGTAAAAAATTTTTAGCATTTTACAACTATCATCATCTTGCCAGTTTCACCATAAGTCGAAACCATAAACCATTTTACTCTCTGTGCGTGAACATTCAAAATCTGATCAACACACACCGTTCAGAAAAAAAGCCAAGGAAAATACAGATATACCTAAGCGGACAGCGATAATGAGGACCTGGTCGATACTCGGAGTCCACTCTTTAACGTGCAACATCTCCGAAAGATTTGGGGACTCATAAAATTCGAAGAAAAACATGTAGTGGGGCGGCTTCGAATGTGCAGCAACCATTTTTGCTAGCCCGGTATGGTCAAGCTTACTTCACCACCATTAAGAATCAAAACAAATCCACACACTCCATCACGACTCATCACCTCAAAATGCATAGAATTATACCACAAGAAAATTTGTATCCACATATACATTACTATATAAAAAAGAAATGTATACCACAACAATTGCAACTCCTTGTGGAACTTATCAAGGTCTTCAGAAGTCGACAAGACGGGTTTCTTCACAGCAACCCTTTTCCCATCCAAGGTCGCTTCATATACAACACTCTCAGCCCCTACTCAAGACACAAATTCAACACACAATCCCACAACGACTATATATCATTTCCTAGTCAGATAGGTTCCACAATTGTAACTTTATAATAAACAACTTACAATAACTAGTTGAATTAATTGTAACGGTATCTAAAATTATGTACAACACGAGACTATTTAACAACTGCAAAAAAGAAGTTACGAGTCTGGTTGCCGGAGAAGAGAGTATACCTATGCATATGATAGTGACATAACAAAATACTGTTAATTGGTAAATGCATATATATTAGACCCTGAACTTTGACAATATTCCTAGTTTGGCCCTGAACTGTCAATTGTATTGATAAATTACCCGTAAACTTTTAGTCCTTCCGTCACAATCCCACCTTGAACTGTGATCAATAACAGAAACCCAGAAAACCACCTTTTTTATGAGCAATAACAATGACTAAAAACCTTACAAATGAAAGTTAAGGACCAAACTGGAAATTAATACAAACGAAAAATTCAACCCAGTTTTCGCAGTTCTAAAAAATAATAATAATAAGTAATTAAAAGAAAAGGGCCAAATTAGAGAAGGAAAAGAGACGTGCCTCGAGCAATAGGAGAGAGAAGAGTGTAAGAGGAAGGTGGAAGATGGAGAGGAATCGAAGTGCTCGTACAGCAACCCCTTATGCACGTGTTTGGCTCCACAATTTCAACCCCCATTCTTTCTCTCTCTCTCTCCCTCCCTCCTCCTCTATCTCTCTCTAAGATCTTAACAGATGAAGGAAGAGGAGTGAAGTTAATGTGTGGAGGTTAAGGAGGAGCAGACAATCTGGCAGGAAAGGAGTGGTGATGCAATCATTGTTTGGCTTCCCTGTACGAGAACAAAGTCAGGTGCTTCGAAGTTTCGCTTCTTCTTCTTTTTTTTTTTTTTTTTTTCTTTTCTTTTATTTTCTTCCCTGAAGGAAGGAAGGAGATGTTCTTTCTTGGCCACGTTAGGCATTTTCGGCCGTACATTTTTCTATTTTAATTTTCCATTTTTGAATATTTTAAGAAGGGTTCCTGTACAGCCTTGCAGAAGGGGCGGAGCACGGGGAACCAGTCGATGCTACAGTGAAAAAAAATTTTTTTTTTTTGGTCTCAAAATTATAACTTTTATAGTTTATCCTCGTTTACCGAAATTAAAAAGTTTTTACATAATCTTTATTTTATTTCTATTAAAAACAAACAAATTCTCACATAATTTTTATTAAAATTAATTTTATAAAAAAATATTTATACTTTTATTATTTTATTTTTAATAAAATTAAAAATTCTCACGTAATCTTTTAATATTGTCCTAATCTTTTAATATCGTCCTAATCATACTTTTGCACAAAAGACCACCTAGTGCAAACTCTTGATATGGGTGAAAACCAATTATATTTTTCCGTCATATAATTTTTTTTTTTTTTTTTGAGAATCATATTATCCATATCTATTTGGATATTTTTTTTTTTTTTTCAATTTATGCAAACCCTTTCAATACATGGTCGGTATGGCTCCAATGTTAAAATCTCTTCTGTCAGTTGGAACGGCTGGGGTTTGGGCAGCCCTTGGGCGTTCAAAAGGCTGCAGAAGCTTCTCCTTAGCTCCGGCCGGGATTAGGTTTTCATAATTTAAACTAAACTAAATTTAATTTAAGACATTTTTGGAATAATAAAGGGATGTAATAAGTAATAATGAAATTTTGAATTCACCAAAAAAAAATGAAAATTTGAAATTTAATTAATGGGTGGTTTTAGCAGGTCTCTCACGAGACAAAATTATTGAAAACAATATGCATCAGGATATATGACAAAACTCAAGAAAAAATGAGCAAAGAAAATTTGACCTTCCTGCAATTTTTAATTTGATTATTATTGGGTTGTTCATTAAACATAATATACTATTTTGTTATTTAGGGGAGTTTGGAGGACAATTTCAAACTCATAGATTTAAACTTAATTTTTGTCTTTTCTGAAAAAGTCAACAAAAATTATTATTCAAACTTAAAAATCTTAACTCAAACTCATACACCAAACACCTCTTAAAGAATAATATCAGAGATTTTTTTTTTCTAATATTTCAATCCATAACATTTCATAACAAAAACTCCTTTTGGATAGACTGTTAAAAAAATTTTTGCTAAACACTCCCAAAATAAGTTGAGCTAGCCCTCTGGAATACCTCACATAAACAATCATCAATATTAACCTTAAAAAATGACAATCACCTTACAAAATAGTTATTTCAACATTCATTCACTTTCCTTGGTAATGCGGTTCTGTTTAATACAAATTGCTTTTTGATTAATGGCACCCAATTATATTCACTAAATGACAATTTAATTACTCACTGTTTACCAATTTAGAACACTAAAGGGTGTTTGGTGGAGTAGTTTGAGTTGAGATTTTTAAGTTTGAATAGTAAATTTTTTTGAATTTTCAAAAAAGATAAAAAAAATTTTGAAACAAAATAAAAACTTTTTGAGAAAAAGATAAAAAAAAAAAATTTAATTAAGTGGTTTGAATGGAGATGTCAAATCTCCCTTAAATTAATACCAAACTCACGAAGAATATGTCGTGTAGCTACCCTTTCTTAGAGGGAGGATGGCACACAACTCATTTCAAACTCATTTCAAACTTTTTTTTGTCTTTTTCTTAAAAAGTTTTTGTCTTTTTCCTAAAAAGTTTTTTGTCTTTTCTGAAAATTCAAAAAAATTTACTATTACAACTAAAATATTTCAACTCAAATTAACATACCAAACATCTCCTTAGCAAAAAAAACATGACAAAAGTATTATTATTGGGTCTCTGATTGTTACGTTATGACTCTCAATCAATATTATTCTTTCCGAATCTATTATATTATTGTCTGTATTTGGGATGGTATACTGTCCTTCCATCAAACTTAGGAATTCTTCATTTCTATTTTACACCATTGACATTTTGATCAACGGCTGAGAGGATGAAAGGGTTAATGAGGTGGACTTGAAACTGATATGACAACCATCCAGTTAATGATGCACTTGGTAACCACCAAAAACGACAAGGCGTGCAGTTTTCTTTTTCTTTTTTTTTTTTCCCCCCTTCCCTCTACCCTTTCTCTCTCCCCCTCTTCCTCTCAATTTTTTGATTTCCTCTGTCTTCATCCTTCTCTCTCTCTCTATTTCTCTCTATTTCTCTTTCTTGTTCTCTCTTTTTATGTTTCTCCCAAGAACTCCCCCAGTTATATACTCTCACTGATAACTCTCTCTTACATACTTTTTTTCAAACTCTTCTCGCACGCTTTAGTTCATGCGAGTCTAATGCCCGTGTGTTATATAGAAAAGGAATAAAAAATAAATAAATAAAAATAAGTATTAGATAATAAAAGTAGTTTGTTAAGATAAATATTATAATTATAATAAATATAATTCTTTTCAAAATCTCTCCCAGTAATGAAGATATAAAATCAAAATGACAATAGTACTAACAATAATAAAAATGAAAACAAAAGCAAAATAATAAAAAATTCTTCTGTAGTCATACTCATATAAAGAAAAAAATTAAAACAAAAATAAAACAAAAAACAAAAAACAAGAACAACAATCTTTAGACTCAAAAGAACAGGAAAAAAACTAACCCTAACAAAAAAATTATAACAAAATAAAAAATATATATATCATATTTTCTCCTTTTTTATTGTTTTTTTTAAAAACCCAAAAAAAAAATTTGTCAGGTTATATACATGCAAAAATGTTTTAAAAAAATAAAACAAAGATTTTTAAAATATAAAACAAAACAAACAAAAAAGACACAAAAAAAAAAAACATGCAGAATCCTTGAAAAAAAAGGGGTCTTTAAAAAATAGAACAAAATAAACAAAAAAGACAAAAAAAAAAAACCGAAATAAAGATAAAAAATTTAAAGTAAAAAATCGTTTAAAAATAAAAAAAAAAAGGTAAATTAAGTAAAAACACAATATAACAATAGACCAAAATCTAATGTCTAAAATTTAGCGTAAAAAAAAAGGCAAATACAATATTAAGAAAAAAAAAACAAACTCTAAATAGTGATAAAACTGACAACACACTATAGGGAAGAGAAAAGTAATTAAAATTGAGGGGTAAAACGGTAATTGTCCTGTGTAGGCAGCAAACGGTAATTGTACTGTTTGGGTAGCCAGTAATTTTTGCATGATAGAGGTAAAAATTTCAACTTATTGTAGATGGAGGAAAACCAACTAAATCAAAGGGGCAAAAAAAATCTCTGCACTATAAAAGAAACAAACAGTGAAAATGTGCATTCTTTTAGTATATTTATAATGGGCACGTTAGGTAAATGAATTTGAGTTGAAATTTTTAAATTTGAATAGTAATTTTTGTTGACTTTTCTAAAAAGACAAAAAACTTTTTCAGAAAAAAACAAAAATTTGAGTTTAAACCTTAAGTTTAGGGTCCGTTTGGTGAATAAGTTTGAGTTGGAAATTTTAAGTTTTAATAGTAATTTTTATCGACTTTTTAGAAAAGACAAAAAACTTTTTCAGAAAAGATAAAAAACTTTTTCAGAAAAAGATAAAAACTGATATGAAAATTTTGAGTTTGAACTCATGAACCAAATGAGGTCTTAAACTTTGACACCAAACGGGCCAAATGTGTTATTGGGTTTTGCAAAAAAAAAATTTCCCAGAATTTCAGATTTACCAATGTGGGAAAAGTGGAGGAAATTGGTATATATTCCTCTTTCCCTCTCCACTCAGGTCCTCTCCTTACAAATTTAAAAATTTTTATGCTAAATACTTCGACATGGATCGCAGCTCAGCTAAACGTCACATCGTTGCATCATACTCCGTCATAACCTGCCGTTTGGTCTTATATTTCTCGCAGTCTCTCTGTCGCACTCCTCTCATTGCACCATGTTCTTGCTTAGCTTTCTTTTATTTATTTTTTCTCTCCCACAGTACTTGTTGTATACTGTCTAGAGTATTTCGTTTCCTTCTTCTGTAGGTTGGTGAGCAATATGTATTTGAAATTTTGCCTGAAAATTTGATAAGCTTCTTTTCAAACAAAAAGTAGTTTCATGTTATGTTTGTTTAAACTCAATTTTATTTTCATTTATATAAATATTATGACGTTGTTTCTAAAAAAAATAACTATTAGACAATTAAAGGGTGGATGGCAAACCATCTATTTTCATCTCATTTCAAACTTTTTTTTGTCTTTTTCTTAAAAAGTTTTTGTCTTTTTCCCAAAAAGTTTTTTGTCTTTTCTGAAAATTCAAAAAAATTTACTATTACAACTAAAATATTTCAACTCAAACTAACACACCAAACACCCTCTTATTTTAAAAAATATATGAAATCAATTATTAAAATTAATTTACCTTTCCACCCAAGAGTGGCAGCGTTTTCCTTTATATTTTTCAACTACTTTATGTTGTGATTTTACCCATATACCCTTGAAACCCTCCTGTTATTCCTCATTTTTCCAACTACCGGTTGCCCCGTTTGCCCACTACCGGTTTTTCCAGGTTACCTATATCCACATTCTGTCCTCATTTAGGGGGTGGATGGTTGCCAACCATTTTCATCTCATTTCAAACTTTTTTTTGTCTTTTTCCTAAAAAATTTTTGTCTTTTTCCCAAAAAATTTTTTGTCTTTTCTGAAAATTCAAAAAAATTTACTATTACAACTAAAATATTTCAACTCAAACTAACACACCAAACACCCCCTTAATGCCACACGTGGCTGGACTTATCTCTCAAAACACCTAAATAACATAAATTTAAAGATTATTATATTAATATGATAAAAAAATTAATTTTAAATTAATATAATATAAAATTAAACTAAAATTTATATCATATTTATCAAAAATAAAGAATTTAAGTTATATTAATCAATATATAAAAAAAAATGGTTAATTAAGTAATTTTCTGAGGGAAAAAAATTATGCTAGTCTAGAGAAGGCCTTTTAAGGAAAGTAATTATTTTTTTGGGGAAGAATAATAATAATAAATTGCTCAGAAATTAGAAATAATAGGAATATGCTGCCCAACTTCCTATTTGACATTACTGTTGTAGTTATTCTGCTAAAATTTTCACACTCTGGTTTGTATCCGGAACAACTTTGTGCATTGTGTAGTAAATTTTTAAGATAAGTATTCATATAATAAAATATTAAAAAATTAATTGATAGTTAAATTTTCTCACTGTGTTTTTTTTTTTTTTTACGTCAACCCATCGTGACTTATTTATTAAATTTGTTGACATCTCGGTATCCTCTTACTTGTATATTAAACATTTCGTATTCATGTTTGGATTTCTAATCCATTTAACAATCAAGTTGTGTTCATGCTAGATCTAAACGGGTGGTGTTTTAAACGTGTCCACCTATATACTATTCATGAACACAAATTGTCAGCTAATAAGTATAGATTTATATTATTAAAGGTTTCTTTGAGACCTCATCTCTAGATAGTAAACCACTATTTGGATTTCAAAGTCTCAATTTTAGATCAAATTTTCTCTTGTTTCCATTTTTAAAAAACTTAAACTTTAAAAGTCTCTAACTTTTTTATTTCAAGTCGAAATTAGATGATTTTAATGTCAAAATCCTCGTAACGCCAAGATAAACAGGACAAAATCAATTTTGGATTTTTTTCCTAACACATTTCAAATGTTTACACTATTCTCTATATCACATAACTTTTTTTAAAACTTTTCCCCTCAACACATATTTCCAACCCAACACATATTTCCAAATGTCCCCCTAAACATGCCCTAAATATAATTTAACGGTATTAAAATGTCAAAAATTTCAAACTATTGGCATAATTTATTAATTAAAATAAAATACAAGGTAATAATTGTAAATAACCCAAAAATAAGTGCTTGTCAGCAATGTCCACCGTCATCTCCTCAACCAACATTCAAAACCAACCGCCTTTGCGAGTCCGCCTCTCAATATCTCAATAATCAAGAAATCTTCTCATTTGATCCCCAAAACCATCCTCAAATCCAAAACCTCCGAATCTTTTTACAGAAAAATAAAAACTAAAAAATAATAATAATAATAATAATAATCGACGATGAAGCTGTACGGATTCTCTGTTGTGACTTTCCTGATTCTGCTCTGCGAGTTAGGGATTTGCAGAGAAGATCCATTTCTAAGAACGAAGCTCGGCGATTTCGATGGCTCTCAGAACGAAAACGCGCTAATCGAAACCCTTGCTCGCTTCGCTGTTCAAGAACACAACAAACAGCAGGTTTCATCTTTTCCTAAATTTTTACAATCTCATTTTTGTGTTCTTCTCTGTAATTGTGGTTAATTTTCGGAATTGATTTGTGAATCTATGGCGTAGAACGCGCTGCTTGAGTTCGCTAGGGTTTTGGAGGCGAGAGAGCAGGTTGTAGCTGGGAAGATTTATCATCTGACTCTGGAAGCCATTGATTCTGGAAAGAAAAACTTATATGAAGCTAGGGTTTGGGTGAAGCCATGGATGAACTTCAAGCAATTGCAGGAATTCAAATCCGCACATGACCTCGGCGTTAAGCCAGGTATTCTACTCTCTGAGACATTTTAGGGCATTTTCGTGATAACGAATGAATTGAAGCCGTGGTTTTGTGATGTTAGTGAAATATTTTTTAATAAGGTACCATGGCCTGAATAGTTCTTTTAATTATACAAAAAACGAGCCGTGGTTCGGGTTCACTACTTGTGGTGTTGTGTTGATGTTTGGGTGGAAAATTATTTTTAGTACTAGAATTTCTGTTTCTACACAAAAGTTCAAAAGCATAATAACAAACCGTGAAGGAATGTAATGGAAAAGGTAATGAAATTGAAAAGTAAAGTAAAAGAATAAAAATGGGGTCATTGATGCCCTTTCTAATGTTTACTTATCTTACCTACTTGGAAGGACACGGAAGTTTCCTAAACTTAGGATTTAGAAGATTACTAATGTACTCACTTAAATGTCCAGTGTTTATTGATTCGTATAATGTGTATTTATTATGGGTGCATAGGTAAAAACAATTAATATCAAGGGGGTGCGATTATTGGTTTTCATCCCTCATGTTGAATGCTAGTCTTTTCTTCCTTGGTTGATGTGTAGCATCAAGGGGTTCCATAATTTCAGGGAACTTGGTACAATTCCAAACGAGTTTCCATGTTGTGGATTTTAATATTAGTCTGAGTGTATCGCAACCTATATGTTGTTAGGAACCCGAAAATTTGGACATTCTATTGAATCAAAAGTAGATACAATAATGGAAAACAAGAAGATAACAGAGGGTTTTGAGGACCCTTAAGCCTCCCAATGGCTTCAGCCTAGGACTCAATAACAGACTACACACATTCACATCCCTCTCCCAATAGCCCTTATCCCCTTTATACTCTAATAAGCTACTCACACTAATATTCAGGTACTAATACTAGGTTCCTAACATATGTCAAGGTTTATAGTTACAATATTGTTACTTTATTTTCTTTTATTTTCCTTTCTTTTTATTTGGTAAACAATGGATAAAGAGAAAAATAGCTAATATTTCACGTCCCTTATATTTTTCTAGTTCAGCAGAAAATTGAAGATTAATTTTTCTAGGATATCAGATAAAGAAAGTTCCCAACTTGCTTGGCACAACTCATATTCTTGGCAATCCCATTTCTTGCTTTCTTGCGATCATGGGAACTTCTATTCTCTTGCATCTTCCTTTGATTTTGCCAGTTAGGTTCTGCATTTCTCATCTCTATTCTCATCCAAAACTAGGTTGCCTGTGGTGATCTTGTTATCCATCTGAAATTTTTTTTCTTGCCAAGGGAGATTGCTCTTTTCATTTTTTTGGTAGATAAATGAGGTTGCTTTTTAATATATGCAGGTTGTTGAAGATTATGTGAAACTTGAGTTGCTTCTGAAGGTGAAGAGGGGGGTTAAGGAAGAGATATTCAGGTTAGATGTAAATAAGAACTGAAAGGAGGAGGGTAACTGTCCGAGTTAGGTGGAACAAGCTCATTTCTGAAAATAGTTTTCTCCTTGTTTACTGTCATTTTATAGAAGTATTGCTTGTGAATTCCTACTTCTTACCATCTTTTAGATGTGGTACGTAAATGTTTGATCGAAAAGACTTTACAAGTTGGTGTAAAATGCGTTGACAATTAGCCAATTTGTGTATATGTGTGTGTGAAAGCTAAACCATATCATTTGCTTGTGTATAAATGTCATCATATACAAAGCTTGTATGGTGTATGTAGGGTTTAAACATGAAATATGATTCTACTAGATGGCCTTATTTTGTTACAATTGTTATATAATCGTGTTGGGAGGACCCGCTAACTCGAATATTTTAAGACCTTCCAACTTAAAAAAAAAAAAAAAAAAACAAAACAAAACTTGCTTCTTTTTTCCTCTATACTTGCATTTAATAACACTATTCAGCTTAAGAATGTTTCTAATGAGGAACCAGAAAACTTACAATAATTTCTTTAAAAAGAAAAGGGAAAAAAAAAAAAAAAAAACCATCGCGGAAGATCAATATAATAAGTGTTTTTGAATGAAATCTGTCTCTCTTGATTCTTCAAGAGGAGGACAAAAAGAAGAAAAGGGCTTTCTAACTTTCTATCAGTCGTAAATCGCTCAGTTTCATCACACTATCATAAGCACGGAAGCTCTAGTCCTATCATGTGTTTCTAATATATTAGCTCAAGAAAAAACTATAAATGACTAGTTCTCTCTCTCTCTCTCTCTCTATATATATATATATATATATATATATTTATATTTATTGGTAAGTTATAAACCAAGTACTTCTCAACTTCTCTTCATCCTCAACTTATTCTTCCCCGCAAGAATAGTTTTCAGTTACATTTCCGCAATATGTTTTGTCAATTGTTAATGTTTTACCATTGTTTTCCTCATTGTCTATAGTATCTCCTTTTTTGTTGGAGACATTTCTCCAAGAGATTTTCAATTTCGAGTTAAATTGCAGAAATGGTTAACTCTTGAGATTATTTAAATGACTGATTGAAAATAAATAGAAATGCCAACTAAGATAGAGTGAACAAGACACAACAAGGTTCTAGAAGGGACGTCCAACCCAATAGGAAACATGAGCTCTGCTAGGGTTTTCCCTAGTAGAGTTTTTGAATCGCTGCCAGACAATGTGAACAGGGCTTTGGGCACCGTCAACGGCATCGCTTAAACATTCAAAACAATGTAGTTGCAAACGAAACTGAGTCATCTAATTCGTGTTTTTACACCGACTCAGACAGAAAACTATGTTGTTTCTGATCTCCATAGAGCGTTGTTCATTGTCTCCATGGTACAGAATAGTCGCCTTAAAAATGAAGTCATGAATGAAGCTGAGTTATTTTAGAATCATGAATCATCAACATTTCATAACGGAATTGCATCGTCTTAGACCTCTTTGGCACCATTTTGGCTGATGTATATGGTTGTAGTCACACTGTCACTTCACGCCGGCCTGCCACCTTAGGCTCCAGCTGAGCCATTGCTTGAACCAGCGTAGCCCTTATGTTGTCAACCCCAGGGCCAACCCCGGTGCCACCCCATCCACTATTGCGTTCAGTAAAACGCTCCAACCACCAGTCAAATACATCTTCCTATGCCTTTGCTATAAGTCGTAAACAGTCTATTGTTGTGGACTTTTCAAAATCAGAACCCCCAGAAAAAGAAAAAAACATGATTATGTGACAGTCAAGGTTTCCGAGGAAACATACAAAAAAATAATGGCATTATGCAAAATAGCATTAATTAGCAGAGCCTTCCTTTATAAAGTTGAACAACCATGGAAAACAACATATCTCGAGAGTAAAATTATGACAAATCTAGAGAATTAGAGAATGACGAGTCCTTTCACTTGGAAGAGAATTTTTTCCAATTTCAATTCCCTTCTCTGGAAGAGAAGAGTCTCATCGTTTAGACCACCCCCCCCCCCCAAAAAAAAAAAAAAAAAAAAAAAACTTACAAATACCCAAGTGTGTGTTCGCCTCTATGATCTGAAAGGGGAATATTTGTATCACCACCCATCTTTTGTTTGAAATTCATCTCTTTACAAAGCCCTAATTCGCATACCACCACTAGTTGGTACGATTGTTGTAATGGTTCCAGAAAAAATAAATATTACACATATTCAGTTGGTTCAAAATAATGTTCAAACTACTGTTGTTAAGTGCACTTCCATAGCGACTATGTCACAGGTTTATCAAACCGAGCAAGAGCAAATCGGAGCTTTCACACTAGTACAATCTATAAAGCACGCAAGAAAAAACAATCTTGGGCGGATCTAGCAGATGAAGACTTTGCTAATGATATGAGCCATGAAGCGAACACTGCTTTAAGTCGTACAATTGCTTAGAAATGAATGGAAATTGTTGTTTCACTTGTTTCACATTCTTGGGAAAAATTAGAAGAATTGAGTATTTTAAGGAAGAACAGTGAGTCCTAAAAGGATAAGTTGAACAATTACTATCTTAGAGTTTGTAATAAGAAAGGTTTTAAAGTGATAAAATTAATGTTGTCTATTGAGTTTTTTCTTTCCTCCTGTCATTTTCTTATTTTGTTCAATTTTCTTTTACTTGTTTCCTTTCAGCATTATGTTTTAAGATTGTATTATCTTTTCTATTTTCTTTTTAATAAATTTCGCTTATTAAAAAAAAAACGTTTTAGGTATCTGATTTCACCTAATCAGTCCACTAAGCTTAGAGTAAGATAAGAGGTCTGAAGGTGAGCTGTTGACTTGTTAAGGAAGTGTGGCCTCGAGATCTAAAGGCCACCGAAAGCCTTCCATGCCCGATCCCCTCTTCCTGAGCCTCTTTTGAATCATCTATTTACTGGCCTGAACCAGTCCATAATGTGGTTCTGAATCACGTAGGACGTGAGGTCTAAAGATAGAATATCATAGGAGAAGAGGTGAGTTCTACATAGGTGGAGTTTGAAGCAACCTTACAATTTTAATCACTTGTAACTGTAATGCATTGTTTAATTAACTTCTTCTATTTGTACTGGTGTGTCCAACACCAATGGTTTTTCCTTTCTTAGAGTTTTTTTTATTTTTATTTTTTTTTATCACATTAAATGATCTATCGTCATAGATCATGTTGATCGTTCTCTGTTTGGTTATTTATTTGATGCAATTTTCATAGTAATAACTACATATTACAGTTGCGTTGTTTTATCAAAATAAAACTAGTTTTTTACATTCTTGATTAACTAGCTGGGAAAAATTAGTAAATACTAGAACGAAAGAGTACACGAACCTTGCCCTCATCTATTATTGTTGCTTTCTTTCCGATTTTACCCACCACAAAGGGCTATAAACACTAATTCAATTAAAAGGGAATTCATTTCAAGCACAAAATTAAAAGGGAATTCATGTTTCAACTGCCCTGAATTATCTTTCCATTTCAGCAAAAAACCTTAAAATGGACGGACTTTGATGGAAGAGGATCTTCACGAAGCACAATTTGAGGGTACTTTTTTTTTTTTTTCCTCTGCAAAAAGGGGAATCATTTGGGGCCCATCTCACTCCCATGCCCCTTCAGCTTTTTAGCAGTCTCGGGGACCACTGTGGAGTATTCAAGGCCTATACTTAGTCTCACCAAGCTTTCCAACTAGGGTCACTACTGCTTGCCACCTAGTTCGACACTTCAATAGTCAAAACTGGAACAAGGCCTTTAATGAAGATTATAGGATTTGAACCTTGATGAAAAGTGTGAGGAGACATAGCAAAGGCATCCTTACCACTACACCACAATCTCGGTGGTTGTAAGTTTATTTTGTAGTTCCACAAGCAAATTAATAATGGTGTCATAGTTTAGGTCATTTATAAAAATAAAGGAATTCGTTTTTAGTACAATAATAATAGTATTAATTTTAATAGATTGGAAGAGAGATTGCAATGTCCACCAGCATTACAAATAGGTAAAAAAAAAAAAAAAAAAAAAAAGAAAAAGTACTAATTTTTCAATGCCACCGACATCGCCCAACCCAAGTAGTTTGCCCCCGTAAAAAGTGGTAAAGCGAAAACTTTTTTATTTATTTTGTTTTTGCTTTTCAATATAACACTATGAATAAAATTTGAGATAATTTTTAATGACAGAGACATAATTTATTAGATAATTTTTCACTCAATATAGACATTTCTATATATTTTAATTATTTTGTGGTGTACAATTTTATTTTTTTATTTAATAGGACACAATTGAAATTTTATAAAAATCTAAGGACAAAATCAAAATTTCAGAAATTTAATAAAAATCTAAGGACAAAATCAAAATTTCAGAATTTCAGTACGTGTCTCCATTTCTTTACAACTCATGACTAACCCTAAAAACACCATTTCTTGCCATCGGGTCGTGCTCACAGAGACAAAGAGAGGAGAGAGGAGAGAATTACGATTTTTTTTTTCCCCCTCTTCACGGTTTCTTTTTTCATAATTCTTTTCCTCTCTAGGTTTGATTGAAAATAAATTTCGAGTCTAAAAGTACAAATAACACACTCCAAAATATTAACGATGCTTTTTTCTTTTTTTAATAAATAACATACTGGTAAAAAAAATTTTAAAAAAGAAAAAAGAAAACCAAAATTTCGATAATGTACAGTTATATAGGAACGTACAGTAAAATAAAGTAATGGACGGCTCGCGTTGGGCTTTGTCATTATCAATCTTTGGAGACTACTAACTTTTTTGCGTAGAAATTTAAAGCAACTTTTAGGCACGTCGAAACAAGCAACTTCAAACTCACCGACCCCACTCCATTATTTTCCATGGTCCAGTACTCCAGTAACGTCCGTCTGCATTTTATGAATGATCATCAGACGCCCACGTTTTCGATTTGCGCGAGGTTCAATGGACATCCACAACCTCACATCATTTTCTTTCTTTTTGTTAGATTGTGAAATTATCTTACATCACTATGTTATTAGGCTATCATGGTGTTTACATGTGGATCAAGCTAAAATTTAGCTTACGTTTTGGCTCTGTTGATGCCTGAGAGTCTCCGACACCAACACCCAACGTGATCGGCTGCTCCGACCACCCTTGCCTGGTCGCTCTGCTCGTGTACTCCTGCAAGACGGAAAGCACCTCGAAGTGATGGGGATACTGGTGTGGTGTCTGCCGTAGGCAGTCCGATGCTTAAGTCAGAACAGGGTCTGATGAACTAAAGGAGAGGTAGAGTTTTGGTAAGGAAGAAATGTCCGTACCTAGAGTGGAGGGAAGACCCTTTATTTATAGGCGTTCCCCGTGGGCGCGGGTGCTCGGGTCGACCTGGCCGGGTCGGCTCCCTATGACGCCCGGCGGATAAGTAGGGGCATGGTGCCTGAGTGTTGTGGGCCAATCCGATGGTGCCACGTGGTCTCCACCCTATGCCAGGGGCACCAGGGTGGTTGCAGCAGGTGGCGGCAGGGACGGCCTCAACCGGTTCAGACGGCGGAAATTAGGGGGATAGTGGGAGCAGGTGGCGGAAGGTCGTGATTTGACCTCCATGGGACTGGGGATGAATCCCGCGCGTAAAGCAGCGTACAGCAACGCGATTAGTGTCAGGTGCCCGGGGTATTCGACAGTCCTCCGAGCACTCCGAGGGTGGTCCGTCTTGATCTCCGTAGAGCGGTCGGTTGTGACCAGAGCGCGCGGGCTAGGAGTGCTCGGCTACGACCGACCGTGCTTGGGTCACTGGTCGGTCGCCTTTGGGTCAACGAGGCGTGGTCGGTTCGTCCAGGGCAAAAGTGCCCGAGCACATCTGGTGGACCCGACCGGATAGTTCCGATGCTGTACAAGTTCTTGGAGCAAGGGCTTGTGGTCGGAGTGGGTTGCGGCCTCAACAGGCTCTTAGATCCAAACCTATGTTTTTCATTTCAGTTTTTATTTTTTTTTTCCCTAAAAAGTGAATAAAAATTATAACTGATTTTTGAAATGTTAATCAATTTCAACCTAAAAACTTTATTTCAAATCAATACACTAAACATAGGTTTAATCTGCTAGGTTTTAGTTAGTTATATGACCGTTCAAACATAATCCCACGGGTATAAAAAGGAGGATTTCAACTTATTCGTAGGTGAATAAGTTAATATAAAACGAAATAGATATACTAACCACAACATAGCAATAAATTACGACCCAAACATAATTTGTATGATATCTCCAAGGTTGGTTCTTTGTGTTTTTGTTTTGTTTTGTTTTGTAATTTTTTTCTATCTCTCTCTAAAAGGCTACAGGTTTGTAGAAGTGTGAAAGTGGCCTTGGAGGGGCAACAGCTTGTAATGGGGTCCTAATGGTTCCTGGAGTCTTTTTCATATCAATCTCATCAGGCCTCATTCCTTCTGGAGGGCTCCAACTGAATTGGTGCAATCCGTGACCCAACATGGATGTGACCAACTAGATACCAAGTTGGGTTCCCGGGCATATCCTTCATAGGAATCTTTCGGGTCGAAACTCATGCGGGTTTTTCCAAACTACCGTGTCACGCTCTACGAGCCAAACGTTGACGTAGACGATGCAACCCTTAGGGATGTCATAGCCGCCAATCTTGACGTGGAAGCGCAAGCGTTGGGCGGTGCAACCGCATTGCGTCCTTGGCTGTGTATTTTTACAAGAATATCTAAACCACCATAAAATGGATAACAGTGTCACTCTTGGTGACACAAACGAAATTTTACGGTGTACTATTTGAATTGTTGGTTTGAATCTATAATTCAAAGACACAAATGGAATTCTACGGTTTACTAATTGAATTGTTGGTTTGAGGGACTATAAGTAAGACCATACAAGAGTATCTAAACCAATATAAAAATGAATAACATTGTCACTCCGGGTGGCACAAATTGTTACCCACATCAATTCCTTCATAAAATTAAAACACTCTTTTTATTGAAGTTGATGAAAAAAAAACGCATTACATATAATAACGGCGACATAGTTAAGAATTTAAACCCAACAAACGTGATATATCCGAGGTCTTTTTTTTTTTTTTTTTGGATTGCTAAACAACAACACGTTTGTACAAGTGTGAAGGTAACCTTGGGGTGGCAACAGCTTGTAGTGGGGTCCGCATATAAGTAACAGTCCCTGGAGTCTCTGCCATGTCAATCTCATTCGGCTTCATTCCCTCTGGAGTGTTCCAAGTGAATTGATGCAATAGGTGACCCAACATGGACGTGACCAAATTGACACCGAGTTGGGTTCCCGGGCATATCCGACGACCCGCCCCAAATGGTAGTAGCCTATAATCATGACCCTTCATATCAACATCTTCCTCGAGGAACCTTTCAGGTCGAAACTCATGCGGGTCTTTCCAAACCGCCGGGTCACGTCCCACGGCCCAAACGTTGACGTAGACGATGCAGTCCTTGGGGATGTCGTAGCTGCCGATCTTAACATGGGTGCTGGCTCGGTGAGGAAGCATCAGGGGTGTTGGGGGGTGCAACCGCATTGCTTCCTTGGCTACATGTTGTAGGTAAGGGAGGTTAGCGAAGTCGGTTTCGTTCATGACCCGATCGGACCCAACAACCCGGTCTAGTTCTTCTTGGGCCTTTTGCTGAACTCTAGGGTTCTTGATTATCTCAGCCATGGTCCATTCAACTGCTACTGCTGTGGTGTCCATGCCTGCAGTAATCATGTCCTGCGCACAAAAGAAAGACAAAAAATCATTAGAAAATGGACAAATTTTTTTTTTTTATTAACAACCAGTTTAAGATCGCTTTATGATTATTTCTCATATCAGTCAAGGTTCAAATTTTCGATTCTTTGAATCCACATTAAATTCGGTTCGTTCTGTGAGGGCATGAGGACTAATCTCATTTCATAATTGCAAAAAATTCAAGAATGATAAATAATAAATACTAAAAAGAAAATAATAATTAATAGATACGGTCGTACTAACTACCTTCACCAACTCGAATAATTACTACATTAATTTGCTGCCTATATATGGTATGAGTCAGGCAATAAATGCTATCTTTAAAAAGAAATGTACCTCCCAAGAATCCAGAAGTTGCTATAAAATTAGAAATGAAATTAGGATCTCCTTTGAGAATGCGGTTCCAACTATACTTTTTTATATCAATTTTTGTTTTTTTTTTTTTTGAAAAAGTTTATCTTTTTCTGAAAAAATTTTGTCTTTTCTGAAAAGTCAACAAAAATTTTCAACTCAAACTGTACTTTTTCAACTCAAACTCATTCACCAAACAGATCCTATATCCAAATTTTCCATCTAATTTTTTAGTGTTTCAAATAATATCTAATCATACTATATTATTTTATAAAATTTAAAATATTTTATTTTATAACTAATTTTTTATATTTTAAAATCTAACTTATTCAATAATATGTTAAAATATAATTAATTAGACATTATTTGAGATATTAAAATTACACCGAAGATATGGGTTATATTAAATTTGCCTCACAGGGTCACGTTATGGCACTTCATTTAATGATGTCGGTTCATATTTGGTTTCCCTTTTTCTAAGAGCATTCACTCTTTGTTTCGTTGAAAGATCACTTTCACTAAAAGGTCAAGGAGATACGTCACATGTCTCAGGGTTTCTAGCTTCTTCTTCTTCTTTTATTTTTTATTTTTTATTTTTTTTATTTTTATGCATCCCTCAAAAATAATTAATCTATTACTAATTTTTTACACATAGACTTACAGCTTTCAAAACCTCAAACCCTCTCTTTCCTTACTAATTGGGCTAGCCCTAGTTGATTTCGCTATGTCAATCAAAAATATGTGTCACTTTTTTTATGAATTAAAATATATGCCACTTGTCTCCTATGTTAATAGACAGTAAATATCACATGCATGCTGTTTTATAAAATTAAAAAAAAAAAAAAAACCAAAACAAAACAAATAAATTGGTTTAAAATTTAAAATAAAATAAAATAAAATAACCCCAAAGCAAAGCAAAGCAAATGTGAGGGGGAAAAAAAAAGGAAAAGGGAAAGAAAGTTACAAAAAAGAACAAAGAGAGTAATATCAAACTTACCCAAAGAAGTCCAATAAGAGTGTCGTCACTAAGCTCATATTGGTCCTGCGCATTAAGCAAAGCATCCACAAAATGCTGCTTGGTGCCACCCTCATGCTTGAGCTTGAGCTTGAGCTTGTGTTCTTCAATTATGGCTTTAGCAAGCCTGTCTCTCCGAGCGCAGTGCTTAAAATACTCCTCTTCCAGAGACGGATACATCCATTGCAGCCATGGGACAAAGTCTCCTAAGTTAAGACCAGCTGCTAACTTCGATCCATTTGTCACGATTTCTCGGAACTCCATTCCTTGCTCGTCTATCACGCCTTCCTCGTTCGTGAACCGCTTCCCTAACACCAGCCTCGTTATGTTGTTCAGAGCCACTGCTCCTACATACCTCCTCACTGACAAACTCTTGCCTTTGTTCTCTGCAAATATCAGAGCATGAAAAACCTACTAAGCATCTATAATTGATTGACTCTTTTTTTTTTTTTTTTTTTAATTTTTGTCATTATTTTTCAGTACATTTAAATATTCATCTTTTTGTAACCCTAACTCTTATTTGATTGTTTGCATTAAAAAAAAAAATTAGTGGTGCCATTTCTATAACGTTAATTCAAATCTCACCAGAAAAAACAGAAAGAAGCTGAACGTATTAATTTTCACCTTGAAAATCAGATCGCATATTATAAAACTATAGCACTATAAATGGAATTTCGACTGCATAACGTGAAAATAAATGAACATAAACGAGTAAATAAAATAAAAAAGAATTTAAAGGAAAAAGATCAGAACAGAGAAAGGGAGAAGAAAATAATATAATGAAATCACCAGGACTAGTGCAATCCTTGAAAATGGATTCAACCATGGCCATGACCTCATCCTCTCTAATGGGTCTAAGAGCCTCAAGACTCTTGGCCGTGAAGAGCTCAAGAGTACAAACTTTCCTCACTTTCACATAGTAAGGTCCGTAATCAGCCCATATAAGGTTCTTTCCGTTCTTGCTAAACGTCGCCGACACTCGGCTCCGGTGCCGATCAGCCAGCTGTTGATCATGCTCCTTAAGGACTTCCTTCGCCAACGCCGACGTCGACACCACCACCGCCAGCTTAGACCCGAACCACACCGATATGATCGGGCCATAGGCCTGACCCCACTCCGCAAAGCACCGGAACCTCACCGGCTTTATGTCGTAGAGGTTTCCGACCACAGGCCAGGGACGCGGGCCCGGTGGGAGCTTGAATCTGAGCCGTTGATAGAGCTTGTAAGCAGTGAGGAAGAGGATTAATGTTGAGATAAGAATAAGATGGAAAGCCATGATTTTGTGTCTTTGAATAGAATAATATGACTTGGACAACGCTGCTCGTAAATTTAGAGATGATTTCTTCTTATAGGGCAAGTGGTTGGTTTGCTCCTTGGATTTCATTCGTACACGTTTTACAAATATATATTTATACGTATTTCGTTGGTGGCATTATTTGCTGCAAGCTAAGGACCAGAAAATGAGTGAAGCGTAGCCACCCATGGCCGAGCGTGGGTCTCCAACTTTAATTGTTTTCAATCACGACTTTAAAAATTTTACATTTTTGTTTCCCAATGCATATTTATAATTCTTGTATAAGTTTTATAAATCATTTATTGTATCCCTCCGCTCAAATAATAGATGCTGTTAGAGGTGTTCATCGATTAGAATTTGTCCCATTTAAGTTATATTTCACCTGGTCTAATCTCATCTAATCTAATAAATTAGTAGTATATTATCCAATCCAAACAGTTTAAGGTCGGTTTTGATCGGATTGAATTGATCGATTTGACATATATCACATATAATTTAAATATTAAATTTCACAATAAAACAAGCTAGAATTAGAGAACATGTGAAAGTGTATCATAATATAGTTTTTGAGAATAAAATTGTACCATATTATGTTTTCGAATAGAAAAATAGGCTTTGAAGTTTTTGTCCGTATGTGAATTAAGTTGTATAAAAATAACCAGAGACTTAGGGGGTGTTTGGTGGATGAGTTTAGTTTAAGATTTTTAAGTTTGAATAGTAATTTTTCAGAAAAGATAAAAAAAATTTTCAGAAAAAACAAAAAACTTTTTCAGAAAAAGATAAAAATCATAATGAAAAAAGTACAATTTAATTCAAAACGAACCAACAACGAAACACCCCCTTAACTTTTTTACCAATTATTGAACTATATATATTATTTTCTTACTTTTTATATAATATATTAATGAAATGTTGGACTAGATTTTATGGGATGTTTTGAAGGTCAAAAGTGCATCTAATCTAAACTAAGAGGGAGGATGGCACACAACTCATTTCAAATTTTTTTTTGTTTTTTTCCTAAAAAGTTTTTGTTTTTTTCCCAAAAAGTTTTTTGTCTTTTCTGAAAATTCAAAAAAATTTACTATTACAACTAAAATATTTTAACTCAAACTAACATACCAAACACCCCCTAAATCAGTTTTTTAGAATTGATATCCAATCTAATTCAATTGAAATCGATTATCCGCAAAAAAAAAAAAAAAAAAAAAAAAAAAAGATAAAATTAGATTGAATCAGCCGATTTGATAGGTTGATTGGATATATGCGATTAGCAGTCCTATCCGAGCTGCTACCAGTCACAGCGACGGCAACAACTTCGGCACTACGAGATCGGTGACCACAGTGGAGCATCGACTGTGTGGCAAGGGAGGAAATTTACCTCCTTGCCCTTATAATGAAGGTTGTATCCACTCCCTGTGCAAGAAGGGGCCGCACGCAGCCCCCAATGGAATACTGCAACGCGTCCTCATTTAATTGCCTGGTGCAATTTTTAATTCTCCAATCACAGTCCAACAGTACGAATTGGACAATCTTATCATTAATTTTGGAATAAAAACATAATTTATTTTTTCATATAAGAATAAATAAATGTTTTTTCCTATTTCAAATCACTAATTTTTATCATTATTACAAAAATTAATTATTCTGTTGTATTTACTTTTTCATATAAGAATAAATATATGTTTTTTCCTATTTTAAATCATTAATTTTTTTTCATTCTTAAAAAAAAAAAAATTATTCTATAGTATTTATTTTCTCAATAAAATAAATATGTACCACACAGCTGATTTTTATTTAGTGTGTGTGTGTGTGTGCGCGCTTAATTTATATCGGTTTTAGTCTTTTAGAGAAACTAGCCTCATGATATTCCAAAAGCAACAATAAGAGTTGACCCTACGGTAGTCTTTATAGCAATGTTCCCGATTAGTAAGCTGTGAATATTCTATTATTCTATAAAGGTTTCCTTTTCTGTAAAGCAGAGACCAGAGAGAGTGGGAACCCGCCCTTAATGAAGGAAACACCCACTTGCTACCCTAGGACTAGGCGTGCGCGTGTTTCCGCTAGGTGACATGTGTCGTACGTCTTCCTACCACGTACATATCTATGCAGTTTCCTCCAATTAATTTCCTGTCTGTCTATTACCATTTATTAAAAACTGATTTTTTTTTTAATTTCAAAAAATAAATGAATATTTTCCTAACCAAGTTTTTAATTTTAATTAACCCGATAAAATTCAATAACTATGGATCAGTGTTTCTTTTATCCCAGAAAAAAAATATTTTCCACACAACTAATATTTATTTCCAACCGTTGCTGTTAGTCTGCAAGTTGGCGTCATTGTAGCTCTGAAATCCTCGGCTTGTAATTTCACAACGAAATCACCGGATTGTTGTCCCTCTCCTCGCTGTGAAACCGAGCATTTTTAGCGGTGTTTGATCAATGAAACTAGCTCTTCCGGTCGGTGGCAGTTTTGCTATTCGAAGAAACTGATAGTATCAGTCGGTCATTTTACCGTCTAATTTCGTTGGTGATAACTGACAAACATACCGACAAACAGCCTTAAATAATAAGAATTTTCTCATGTTAAGTTTGTAAATTTTTGTGATTTCCACAAATTTTTTTTTTAATTCCCCCCAGCCTTCAATAATAAGAAGTTTCTCATGTTAAGTTCGTAAATTTTTGTAATTAGCACAATTTTTTTTTTTAATTCCCACCAATATCGATGATATCTCGAGAAGTTCCCTAAAACTAAAATATCAATATTTTCATTTGATATTTTCATCCTTGCATGCATATTAAAAACTTGGTACAAAAGAGAATACGACGAAGCGTTATTCTGTTCAAGTATTGATATCTTTAATAAGTATTTGTTGATGTTTTTGTTTTGTTGATTGATCTTATTAGGCATGAACTTTCACTTGCACTGATCTGACAGTACTTTGCTTATTTCACCCAAAAAAAAAAAAAAAAAAAGAGGGAGTGAAAATCCGTGGATCAAGCATAAAAGATATTGTGGACCTAAATTAGGCAACAAAAAATCAAATATCACCTTTTACAACAATCAAGAGAGCACAACAAATTTCCACATATTTCCTTATTTCTGTTCCATCATTTTGCAAAAAAGGACTAAGGGCGACTTGGTCTTGTACCAAGTTCAAAAGAGGCACAATTTTGATCATACTCTCAACACATAGACCAAATCGTAAGGAGAAGTAATAGTTAAGAATGCCAACAAATAATAACATACTTAGAATGACGCCGCCACAGCCTCACGTTAATATAAGTGAGAAGGTAGCCTTGGAGTGGCAACGCCTTGTAACGGGGTCTTCATGTATGTGACCATCCCTGGGCTTTCTGTCAAGTCAACGTCCTGTGGCTTCATTCCTTCCGGTGGCGTCCAACGGAAGTGGTGCAACAGGTGGCCCAACATCGACGTGACCAAATTTATACCAAGCTGAGCTCCGGGGCATACCCGTCGACCCGCCCCGAATGGCAATAGCCTATAATCATGACCCTTCATGTCAACATCCTCCTCTAGGAACCTTTCAGGTCGGAACTCATGCGGGTCCTTCCAGACAGCTGGGTCACGTGCTACGGCCCAAACGTTAACGTGAACGATCGAGCCCTTAGGGATGTCGTAGCCGCCGATCTTGACGTCGGCGTTGGCCATGTGGGGAAGCATCAGTGGCGTCGGAGGGTGCAGTCGCATTGCTTCCTTGGCTACACATTGCAGGTAAGGCAGGTTTGAGAAGTCGGTTTCGTCCATAACCCGCTCCAACCCGACAACCCGGTCTAACTCCTCTTGGGCCTTTTGCTGCACTCTTGGGTTCCTGATTAGCTCAGCCATGGCCCATTCAGCTGATATTGCCGTAGTGTCCATGCCTGCAGTGATCATATCCTGTCCAAATCATCACAATAACTATTAGCAACAACTTTCTTTAACTTCTGGGTCTTGTAACGGTCCAAACCAAAAAAGTTCTAGTTCCCTGTTTTTCTTTTGCTAAAGGTGTCGGTGTATTATTTTGGTTCACTCTTGTCCACAATTCCTCATGAATTAAATTATAGAAAGGCGATTGGTCCGACTCACACCTTCCCTTCACTTTTTCAGAGGAAAAAAAAAAAAAAAACCTGACATAAATAACCCAACATACTGAATAAAACAAAGTTTGATTAAGTTAACATTATTTTTAGTTTAGACAACGTTCTATTTCAGTAGGGCCAGACACATTAATTTTTGAAATAATAGAAACAGAAACAATGTAAACTTCAGCGGGGCATATATGTAAAAACTTCATGTCAGTGGGGGCAACATATAAAAAAAAAAAACCTTAAAAATTTTTAGTAATTAAAAATTATTTTTTTAAAAAATGCTCATTGCTCCACTGGATCTCAAGTGGCTCCGCCCCTGTTTCGGAACCTAATACAATTAACCCCGCGTACTGAATAAAACTAGGTTGGAGTAAGTAAACATACCCAAAGGAGTCCGATGATGGTGTCCTCGCTAAGGTCATACTTGTCCTGCAAAGTGAGCAATGCATCAACAAAATGCTGTTTGGTACCGCCGCCCTGCTTTCGAGCTTGAGTGTGCTCTTCCATGATGATCTTGGTGAGTCTGTCCCTACGATCTCCATGTTGGGTGAATGCCTCTTCCTCTAGGGGGAACATCCAACGCAGCCAAGGGATGTGCTCCGCCATGTTAAGAGACGCGCCGATCTTAATCCCGTTCGTTACGATTCCCTTGAATTCCTTCCCTTGCTCATCTAGCACCCCCTCGGAGTCCATAAACCGCTTCCCAAACACCAGCCTTGTTATGTTATTGAAGGCCACTGCCCCAAGGAAATTCCTCACTGACAAACTTTTGCCATGGTTTTCTGAAACATGAATCACAAATTAGATTTTGAAAACTAAAGTGTGCTAACTTATATTCCACATTTAGAATTAAAATCTGCTATCCCTAGAGCCCATCTATCTCTTCTTCTTTTGTCCCACTAATCAGGATTTGCCACATCATATAATCTTAAAATCTTAACACTTGGATGATTTAGATGATATGGTAAATCTTTGATTAGTGGGACAAACAAAATAGATGGGCTCTCAGGAAATCCCCCCTAAAACTTTTTTTTTTTTTTTTTCCTGTTAAATAAAGAAACACTTTCGATATAGTCAAATAAAACTGGATTAATTAGTAGAAATAAATCTGGAATTTATAATCAGCGAGAATTTACTATAAGACCTCATAGGACGATTTATGATACCCATAGAAAAATAAAAGACAAATTACACTTTTTCCCCCTGAACGTTAGGCTTTATCACAAAATGTCTTTTGAACTTCAATTTGTACTAATCTTTTCCCTTAATTTTAGAAAAGTTTGTGAATTTCCCCCATCAATTAAATTTTTGACAAAAAAATGCATATAACACTTGTTGGACATATCAGTTGGGGGTATTAAATGTAAAAATTATGAAATAGTATACATTAACATCACTTATGGCACCCGTTACGCTTATTAAATGTGAAATTATGAAGTTATTTATAAAAGAGAGGTATGGGAAAAAAATGACTATCATATCTAAATATTTACTCTTTTAACTTAACTATAAGAGTATTTTCACAATTTTACATTAAATATCTGTACCTTATACTTCTAATAAGTCTCATGTGTATTTTTTTAATCAAAAATTTAGTTAAAGGAGGAAATTTGCAAACTTTTCCCAAATTTAAAGGAAAATAATATCACAAATTAAAATTTATAAAACATTTTATAACAAGGATTAGAGAAGAAAAAGCCTAATTGTCAAAAAATAAATTTTAAGGAAAGTGTGTAATACAAGTCAATGTGAGAAAAAATCATGGCAATAAGTACACAAAGTGATTAAAGTACAAAACAACATTATTATTTTCTTTTTCAGAAAAGATTTATGTAATTATGTTCATATCTCAAGTTGTGATTGTGTTAGTTAATGATGAAAACAGTGACAGTGCACCGAAAAAAGTATTAAGTAGTGATAGCATGACTGAAATTTGACAGAAAAGAAATAGCAACCATAAAAAAAAAAAAAAGGAAAAAACTAAAGGAAGGTCAAAGCAAATATAAAATAAGAAGAGATTATGGGTAAGTTTGGTGTCTAACTTCTTAAAGTTTGAACTAAAATTTTTGTTTTTTTTTTTTTAAATTTTGTCTTTTTTAAAAGAAATTTATCTTTTCTGAAAAAGTTTTTTTATCTTATCTAAAAAGTCAACAAAAATTAATATTATAACTTAAGAATCTTAACTCAAACTTACACATCAAACACTCCCTATAATAGAATTTTTTTAGAGATATTATTGGTAATTACTTATTTAAAACTATTGTTAAGTTTCTTTTAAAGTATACCGCTGTGATTTTGTGATACTTGATATTTGATTATACCAAATCTTCTCTTTTTTTCCCTAAAAAAAAAAACTTCACACTCTCTCTCCTCTCTCTCTCTCTCTTTCTCTCTCTTCTTCACTGTCGGTGATGGCGCGAGTGGGTGCGTGATGGCCAACATATCAAATAAGAAAAAAATTTATTGTAGGACATTACTAATTATACTGTGTTTATAAATATAATTGAAAAATATACAGATTTAAGTGTTATAGCATAAAAATTTCACTGTTCATTATTAAAAAAAAAATACCGCCTTAACAAAATATTTGCACTAACAGTTTGTAAACTTTTATTTATTTTTATTAAAAAAATAATAACAAATGAAACTCGCATCAACCGTGAGGTGTCCATGTCATATGACCCGCGTGATAAGCAAGTGGCATCATTCCGTCTACGACACTCGACCGGCCCACCACTCTACCAAACCCGTTTAACACGTCGACAGTTTGTGATGTCTACAACTGTCTAAGGAAGTGTTTGGTATGTTAGTTTGAGTTGAAATATTTTAGTTGTAATAGTAAATTTTTTTGAATTTTCAGAAAAGACAAAAAAACTTTTGAGAAAAAAGACAAAAAAATATTTAAAATGATTTTGAGTTGGACCGGTTGTCAAACTCCCCCTAAAAGTACAACATTGAACAACGATTTTTATTTTTTTTATCTCCAGTTTTTTTTTTTGTAATATTTACTTTTTTTATTTTTACTAAAATTTTTAATATTTACTTAATAAGACCAGGATCTTATCTTTTGCACAATTAGTAAGTGTTGCAATGATAATCATTTAATTAATAAATTTATGATAAAGAATATTTCTAATTTTTTGCTTTATAAATTTTAAACGTGAATGTTTATGAAATTATTTTTCTTCCCATTATCTAATGACTATTAGTAACTAAGATTTAAATTGCCCGATACGTAATAATTTTTAACTCTTCAATTTTTGTTATATATTTTTTTTGTCTATATTTAAACTCTATATTTTGAGTTGGAATCAAATATAATTACCATTTAAATTATGTTTGTACCCACTCAATTTCTTTCGAACTAATTTTATTTTTGGGGATTTGTAACAATTGCTTTCACGCGCTGTGTTTGTTTGAAAGGTGATCTTTGGTGACTTTTGTTAGTTGACTATTTATTCCAGAAGCCAAACCGAAACTCCAAGACGTCGACACTTTTGTATTGATCTGCGTGTGGATTAAAATCGTGCACTAGTTTTATTCTATCTCTTTTCTTTTCTTTTTTTTTTTTTTCTCTCTTTTTTTTTTTCTTTTTAAACACTTCGACAAACACTTTTTTTTAATTCTTCACTAAAGAAAAAGAAAATAAACACTTCAACAAAAAAAAAAAAAGAAGAAAATATATGTCTCTTTTTTAATAGAAAAATAAATGTCTTTTTTTTTTTTAACAAGAGAAAAATAAACATGTATTAATCCTTACCAAATATCATTTCCAACAAATCCCACTTAAATAAAAAAAAAATTTCTGCATTGATGTGCAGGATCTATTATTTTTTCAAGACACTATTATTTAATTCTTTAGAGAAAACGTGTGATTATTTTTAGGTGGGGTGGGTTCTAGTTGTAACCTTTATTTTTTTTTTATTGTTTTTTTAAAATAGAATTAATCATTAAAAAAAAAAAAAAAACTCCCCATCCGTTAATATTATCTCATCTCTTTTACTTCACGTAACAACCATTTTAAAATCTTTTTAAAAACTCCCCTTCCGTTAATTTTTTTTTAAATACAAAATTGTATGTGATCGTCACTTAACTGTATCATTAAAGGTATTTTTGACATCCTCATATATATATTTTTGAAAATTAGACATAAAAAATTTAAATTCTTATTTTTTATTAAAGTCAGATAATCAGATCTAAAATAATGATTAGATAATATATGTAATTACTTAAATCAGACTGTTTTGGGTAGGAGACTATTACTTTAAACTCCTTATTTTTATGTTATGTTCCTTTTTTTTTTTTTTTCTTTTCTTTTTAAGCTTAGGACTTCGTTTGTTTTGTAAGTTTAAACTTAAGGTTTAAATTTAAATTTTTTGTCTTTTCTAAAAAGTCAACAAAAATTACGATTCAAATTAAAAAATTTCAACTCAAACTTATTTAAATAAATTGATGATTAAAATTATACACATTTAAATAAAATTATATTCTGTTTAGTAAAATATTTTAAATTTTAAATTTTCATCTCAGTTTAAAAAATCCACCGATTCAAATTAAAAAATGTTAACTCAAATTATTTCACAAAACAATTCCTTACTTTCATTGTTCCTATGTCTACAATAATTCATTATTTTTTTCTTTAACAAAAAAAGAAAAAGACATGAAGATTAAATAGATCGCATGGAGAAAAAACAAAAAACAAAAAAAAAAAAAAAAGACATTGGGGGGGGGGGGGGGGGAAGGAAAATGGACGTACCGGGATTAGCGCAGTCTTTGAAAATGGACTCAACCATGGCCCGGACCTCCTCTTCCCTGATGGGTCTCACGGCTTCGAGCCTCTTGGGGGTGAAGAGCTCAAGAGTGCAGAGCTTTCTGACCTTCACATAGTGGGGCCCATAGTCGGCCCAGATCAGGTCCTTCCCGTCTCTGCTGAACTTCGCCGACGATCTGTTCCGGAACCGGTCGGCCAGCTGCTGGTCATTCTCCTTCAGCACCTCCTTCGCAAGCTCCGCCGTCGACACCACCACATTCAGAGTCGACCCGAACCACACCGATATGATCGGCCCATACGACTGTGCCCACTCCGCGAAGCACCGGAACCTCACCGGCTTTATGTCGTAGAGGTTTCCCACCACCGGCCATGGCCGTGGGCCCGGTGGGAGCTTGAATCTCAGCCGTTGATAGAGCTTGTATGAGAAGAGGACGATGATGATTGAAATGGGTATGATTAGGACGAGGCCCATTTTGGGGAATGGGAAGAAAAGAGTCGGTAAGAGGTCAGAGAGAGAGAGAGGTGAGAGACGTGGGCAAATTTTTTTTGTATGAGAGTTTTGGCCAGGTGTGTTATATATTAAGGTTAGTTGGAGTTGGTAGGTTAGGTTTCAAATGGTATTTCGCTTTTGCAGAAAAAATAAAATTAAAATTAAAATTAAAATTAAAAAAATAAAAATAAAAATAAAAAACCAAAACAAAACAAAACAAAACAAATGTTTGGCTTTAGACACGATGTAAATTTGTACACATTTTGCCACGATTAGTTTGTAAATATGTGTGGGAGAGAGATTGAGGTCACCTACCAAAGCTTCATTTATTTATTTTTTTTTAACTTATGTTTTAGAGTCCAAAGACTATTTTTAGATTGTTTGGTTGGTCCGTTTGAGTTTGAGTTTTGAAATTATTCTAATTATAGTTGAATTGATAGGGTGTTTGGTGGAGTAGTTTAAGTTGAGATTTTTAAGTTTCAATAGTAAATTTTTTTGAATTTTCAGAAAAAACAAAAACCTTTTGGGAAAAAGACAAAAACTTTTTGGGAAAAAAACAAAAAAAATTTTAAGATGAGTGTTTTGAAATAGGGAGCCAAACACAGTTTTGAAATTGTACATTTGGTTGAAAATGGTGTGAAAACTTGAAATGTGTTTGGTTGTCAATTTTCACTGTTTTGGAGTGAAAAAATATAAGACCTTAGTGTGTGTTTGGTTGGTTAGTTTGAGTTGAAATATTTTAGTTGTAATAGTAAATTTTTTTGAATTTTCAGAAAAGATAAAAAACGTTTTGAGAAAAAGACAAAAAACAGTACAGCTAGAGTTAGATTGAACTAATGAAGCAAACAAATTTTAAAAATGTGTTTAACAAAAAAAAAAAAAAAAAACAAAATGAATCTTATTTTGTTCCTCTTCAAATTCTATGCGATTTAAAAATAAAAAATAATAATCTCATTTTAACTTCAAACAATAAAATTTTAGACTTTTAACATTTGAGTTTTAAAATTAAAGTTGATGATATAAAAAGTAAAACTAATTTTACTTTTAAAAAAATAAAAAATTAGATAAAATGGTTTGATTGGAGTGGATGTGCCAAACATATCTAATATAGATATCAATGTCAATATTATATTTTTCACTAAAAAATGTAAAAAATAACATTGTCAATTTTTTATTAATGGCATTGTCATATTTTGTACTCTATTTTACTTTTTAACAATGTTATTAAGCATTGAATCTCGTAAAAATAAACTTTTAGTATTAAAAAATTAATTACTAAATAAAAAAAAGTCAAGATATCAGTTAATATGAATCAAATATTTAATTTGATATCAACTATAAATGTAAGTAAATTTACCACCAAGTGATTTTCCGTCTAGTTTATTGGTTCATCTGAAATTAAGATTTTTTTTTTTGTTGAAAGTTAAATTATGATGTTAAGCACCCGGAAAACTGCGGGATAAGGTTAAGAAAACACTTAAATTTAACAGTGCAGGGGATTACAGTACAATTAGTATTATTGTTTTTCGACAATTTGTTAGCAAAAGTATCATATTCAAGTTTTTCAAGTTATTGCGCAAAATTTTGTTTATCAAATATGTGAAGTAAATTTTTTGGCAGGTGCTTAAAAAATGACAAACTATTTTACCAAACGTGAATGCACGAGTCTTTTTTTGTTTGGTAATAGCTAAAAGTCATTTTGAATATGCTTGTTATTACTTTTTTTTTTTTTTTTTTTTTTATCTTCTGTATATATTTTTTATTTTTTTTGTTTTCTGTTATTCATTGTCTATATATTATTATTATAATTGTAATAAAAAAGGACGAGAGACACTTCGTTCTCACCTCAATGCTAGTCACATGAAATTATATTTTAAACATTTTTATTTATTATTATTATTTCTGCCATCTGACATGTGCGAACTATCCAATTAATCCTAATTAACCTTATGTTTGGATGATATATCCAATTTTAAAAATTAAAAATTTTTTACAAAAAAAAATATTTGTCTTAATTTTTGTCATCGTTCTTTTATTTACAAACTTATTTGTACAATATCTTTAAAAAAAAAGAATAAAATTTTTTTTTATAAAATCTTTTTACACTGTATCATTTCCTACAATGGAGTGAGAATATGTCAAGGTGAAGTATTTAAGAAATAATAATTATTCGATCTAAGCTCGCCACGGATCCCATGTGGATAACAGAACATGGGGTCCACAACAGAGGTAAATTGAGGGGAGGTGGGGCGGGGCAGTAAGAACTAAGAACACATCAGGGTAAAATATTTAAGAAATAATAATTATTCGATTTAAACTCCCTACGGGGTCCCACATGGATAACAGGACATAGGACGTAGGGTCCACAATGGAGAAAAATGTGATTAGTCAAGTTTCAATAAATAGGGAACAAAGATTCACCAAAATAAATAATTATTTTGCCAACATAATTATTTTGCCAGCACAAGCACACATGGTGCTGTGATTTTTTATTTTTATTTTTGTGCCCTTTTTTTTTTATTTTATTTTATTTTATTTTTATATCTTTGGCGTGTGGCTCTGTAGACTCTAGTTGATGCATCCAATCAGTGAAGTGCAACTTGTACGCAAGTCAAGTGAGAGGCATTGAGTAAGTTTGAAAAAACTCTTTGGTGTGGTTGGTGGGGGTGAGAACTAAACAAAGAGACTTTTAATCCTTATTTTAAAAAAATAAATAAATACATAAATAAAAAATAACAGAAAAAAAAAATAGATGAGAATCATCATTTAAGTTTGTGTGGAAAGGGAAACAAAGGTTGGTGATGAGGTTGACCCTTCTTCGCTTAATTTCGTAAGCCCACAGAATAAAACCATCTATCCTACTAATAAGAAATCTTCATTTCCCCTCAAATCGGGGGGTTTTTTTTCCCTCTTCCGCCGAAACTACCTTCTACTTACGTAGTTTTTTTGGTTTTTTTAGTCTTTCACTTTTTTAAAAATGTTGCTCATATATATAAACACATATGTTTTGAAAAACTTATTAACGGGGTGTTTGGTGGTAAATTCATTTTAAATTAAATTATATTTTTTTTATCATGGTTTTTGACTTTTTTTAAAAAAGTTTTTTTATCTTTTCTGAAAAAGTTTTCTGTCTTTTCTGAAAAATTACTATTGAAACTTAAAAATCTTAAACTAAGGGGGTATTTGGTGGAGTAGTTTGAGTTGAGATTTTTAAGTTTCAATAGTAAATTTTTTTGAATTTTCAGAAAAGACAAAACTTTTGGGAAAAAAAACAAAAACTTTTTGGGAAAAAGACAAAAAAAATTTTGAGATGAGTGTTTTGAGTTGGTGTGTTAGACACCCTATAAACTCATTTACCAAACACCCCATAAAGTAGTTTTTCTTAAATCTGTACCGTTTTCTTACTATCCGACAAAGTTTCTTTTTTTTTTTTCCCCCCCAAATTGGTACAAAGTTTTATCTGTCTTAAATTTTGTTATTTATATATGTAGAATAAATACTTACTTGTTAGTGTGGTTCTTTGTCAAAAGAATATAACTAAATCTTTAATTTTTTTTTTAATGTTTCTCATAAAAAATATTTTCTTTGATTTCTTCTTCAAAATAAATTTTCTCACGTACATATCGACTTAAAAAAACTTCGACATTGTCTTCTAAATATTGTTTTCTCATACATGAGTCTGATGTAGACGTTTTCTTTTATTATCGCATACTAAAACAATTTTTTTCAACTCTGTGTGTGTGTGTTTAAAAAAAAAGGATAATTTTTCCTTATTTAGTATAGCTATAAATTAATTGACAACGGGAATATATATATATATATATATATTTGAATATAGAGTATATCTATTTGTTCTCCATAATAGATAATGTTTTCAAATAAATTAAATAACATAAACAGTCCTCAAGTTTCTTATTCACTTCTAAAATTTATCCTTCTTATGTCAATTTATCTACTTGTTACAAGATGTGAATGACAGAGTACAATATAAAAGTGCCGTAGGAACTTTCCACAATGATACAAATACATACATATATATATATATATATATAAATCTCAAAATATGTATAAGTAATTCACTTTTGACTATTATTTTTCCTGTGGTTATGCACCCTTTAAATATAGGAATTCATTTTTTAAAAGATCTTGGCTTTCATGCTTTGGTAGTCTTCAAGATTCTCTCGATGATCTATATTATGTTGAAGGGATATCTATATGATCCGATATGATTTGATTAATTGTTTAAATTCCAAAGCAGCAATGAAACTGGGGAAAATGAAACTAGGGAAAATATACAGAAAAGACAATTCTTTTTATTATATTAGTATTTTCTATTATATTAGTTAGTTGTAAATTAGGTTTATTGTAATAGTGTCTAGGAATAACAATGTATCTATATATATTAATACCAACGGGAAGATACTAGCCACATTGTATTCAATAAGAAGATTCCCCCTCAAACATAATGTATATGAAAAAAAAAAAAAAGAAAAAAAAAAGCCACATGCAACTTATCGCTTCTCAAATTGTTAAGTTATAGAAACGAAATCGATAATTATATGTGTTGCAGGTTTCCACAGTTACTTTTAAGTTTTAACATTAAAGTCTATATTTGAAATTCTTGATTGTCAGGTTTAAAAAAAAAAAAATAGTAACGACAATTTCAGATCTTATATGTACCCAGGATATGATTAGGATGATCTTAGATCTACAACACCACCTTAAACTTTCTAAAAACTTGAAAAACAAAAAAACAAAAAAAAAAAGTGATCCAATCAAGTTATTCTTATTTTTCAAGGATATAATATTTTTTGCCTGAAAAAAGGGAGAAAACTAAGTTTGTATTTGATATACTGGTTTAGAGTGAAATTTTTAGTTTGAACTTGTTCGATTTTTTCTAAAAATAATTATAAATTTTATTAAATTTTCAAAAAAATTTTTTTTTTTTTGGAGCCCTAAAACCAAACCACCGTCTCGTCGTGTATGGTTCTAGGCAATAATATAGTAATATGTGAATGATAGAGATTTTCAGGGTTCTTGCAACTAACAAGAAGTGGGATAAGTTGCCTGTGGTTGGTTGTTGGTTTTAATAAGTGGCATGTGGGTCCAACTGGAGTTGGTGAGGGGTTGGTGAGGAGTTGGTGAGATGGGGATAAATTTGTCTGTTTCTTTGTTTGTTGTTGTTGCTTTTTTTTTTTTTTTTTTTTGGGTGAATATGGGGATAAATTAGTTGTCTTATGGACGTGTTACTCCTTTGTGTAACTTTTACCTCAGATACACAAAAACAAATAAGGTTAAATTGTTCTTTTAGTTTGCAAATTTTTAATTTTATGCAACTTTAGTTTTTAAAATTTTTTTTTATAGTTAGAATGTCCCAAAACTTTTAAAATATTACTATAATAGTTATTTTCATTAATTTTTTAAAGAAATATATTAGTAATTTGGTAAAAGAAAATAGTACTAACTACGGATTCCGTATAAAAATTAAATAGAAAGAAGTACTATAGTAACATTTTTAATAGTTTATGATTATTTAAGTT
>CM046379.1:37650775-37693682 GCA_025413485.1 Ficus microcarpa
CACGTGCAAACTGAACATTTTGAAATCTGACTTCATCTGGAAACTAAACTTGTTAAGGAATTACTTTTTTTTTTTTCAACAAATTTTATCAGATCTATCATCCAACTAAGAGTAGATATATTAATTTGACAAAGAAAGACTATACCTGTCTCTGTTATATAATGTCCTTGCCATTCGCCCCTTGCAGCCCCCTCCCCCCATCGTTCCATCTGTCAAATTGAACAATAACAGAAGGATTAGAACAGTAACACCTGCACAAAGCTAGTGCTATGATGTAGAGTGATAAAACAGTTACCGAGGAAGTTTGTTAGCATAGTTTTGCGTCACGATTGCTTCTCCTCTGGGGCCCATCCTTTGACCAAGACCATGTAAACAATAAAAAACCATCAACTCAGTTGAAGTCAACATATATATTACTTTAAAGTAAATGTAAAGAGGAAAGGGAAGGGATGTGGAGCCTTCAATTCAACCAACTCCACGGTGAAGAGCACCCCAACCCATTTCTCTTCAATCCTTCCAAAGCAAGTCGATAGGCACTATAGAAAAGAAAATAAGCTTGAACACTAAGGCTAAAAGAAAAAAAAAAGAAAAGAAAATGAAATAATTCAAGATCTCTGTGTATATTCATCATGTCCTTAGTTTAGTTCATTATAAATAATTTATCTTAAAAGGTCAACAGAAAAGTATAGGTACACAAAAAAGTATACTCAAAACAATATTTAAAAGCTACACTCAAAAATTACGATTGATTTCAGATCAGCAAACTCAGAACACTAGCATCTTCATCAGCAAAATAGACCGAATATGCCACTTATCATTGCTCCTCGTTCTCCTAACAGACGATACAAATGATCAGTAACACATCCAAACTGAGCATTTTGAAATCTGACTTCATCTGAAAACTAAGCTAGTTAAGGAATTACCATTTTTTTCTTTTTCAACAAAATTATAGTAGATCAATCATCCAAAACTATGAAATCTACATCTTATTTTCTTTCTCTTCCATTAAAAAAAAAAAAAAACTTAAATTTTTAAAATCTGTAATTTTCTTATTTCAAGTCGAAATAGGATGATTTACAAAAAAAAAAAAAAAAACGCACAGAATGACGAGAGTAATGAAATAATATTCATATTGCAAATTTTTTCCGAATCTATTTAAAATTTTTACATTTTTTTTTTCTATATTACAAATTCATTTACAATTTACATTTCAGATATTTCAATTACTACCTATAAAACTCCAACTGCAATCATTGTTCCAAATAGGTCCTTATTATCTTGTCATTAGAGAAAAAAAAAAAAAAAAAGAAGTTGTCATGCATGGTATGCTTTTTCTTTCATTTAAATAAACTACAAAATTACTATTATAACCTTACAAAATCTTACCTAATATTATAGGTCACCAACAGCAATATTTTTGCGCTTAAACTATTTTTTAATCTTAAATTAATTTTAAATTAATTATAAACATTAAAAAGAAAATTAGATTTTGACCATTTCCAATTTCACTTAAAAAAAAAAAAAAAACCAACTAGAAAGGGGATAAATCCTTATTTCAAATTGAAATGTCGTCTCCCCTAAAATATATAAGTACATAAATATTAAAATTTCTTCTCTGTAGAAAAAAGTACATTGGAGGTACATCACACTATTCCTCAATCGAGATTCGAGAGAATAGCTTAAAAACGACAACATTAAACCCTTTTTTTTTAAACGACAACATTTGAGGTTGTAGACATTACTTAGCTAAAAAAAAAAAAAAAAAAAAAGAGAAGACATTACTCTTATAAAACGACAGGTCCTTTTTTTTTGGAAAAACCAACAAGATTTTCTTTAATCAGTGTTCAGCATATTTCGTTTTTAATCAAGAAAAGAAAAGGCAAAAATAAAAATAAAAATCTCACAGCTGGCGCTTCGCACCAAAAAGAGCGAAAATATATTACCGTTGGTGCTTAGAGGAGCGAGTAAATCTTACCGTTCACACCAAAAAGAAAATCTTACCGTTGGGAGAGAGTAGTATTGCTTTGAAGACAAACAGAGAGAACCATTCTGATAAGAGAAGAGAGAAGAGAGAGAGAGCATTCTGGGTATTTCTTCGGTAAATTGGAAAATGTGGGCATTTGGGTTTTCGTAAAAACTGTGAAATTTTGGTATTTGGGTTTCGTATTTAAGATTCGGGGTATTTGGGTTTTCGATTTCAGATTATGCGTATTTGGGAAGCTTAAGATTTGGCATTTTATTTGGAGACGAGGATGATAAGAATGGGAAAAGGCATGATTTTGGCTCCAACACAACAACCCACAGTCAAGGTATTTCTTTTGGTTTTCCTTCTAAAAGTTTCGCTTTTTATTTCAGCATTTTGTTTTGTTTGATCAGAGTCTTTACTCTTGTTTAATACAAGCATTTATTTCCAGATTATAGTGATAGTTACCCTTTTTGTGTTCAAATTTCTTTCGACTTATGTACAGTTTTCCTTTCTCATCCGAAATTCTATTTCAACCATACAACTACTGCTTTTGTTTCTACCAAAAAAGAAAACCAAAATAAAATAAATAAATAAAAAGAAAAACGAAAAAAACCCTACTGTTTTTGTTTCTTTCGACTTATGTACAGTTTTCCTTTCTCATTAGAAATTCTATTTCAACCATACAACTAATGCTTTTGTTTCTACCAAAAAAGAAAACCAAAATAAAAAAAAAAAGAAAAAGAAAAAAACCCTACTGTTTTTGTTTACTGATTTTTGATTATTAGTTGACATGATATTTTCCAAACCATACAGTTTTTTGAGTAGAAATACTTATCCTTTTCACTGTATAGTGAGGAAAATGTCACATCAACCGACAAACAAAATTTGATAAACAAACTTAGTGGGTTTAATTTTTTTTTTTTTAACATATTCTTAATTGACAAATAACCTTAGTGGTTCTTTTAATTGATAACTTACCATATCGAAGTTCTTGACTCTAGTTGCATTTTTTTTTTTTTTTGCATTTTTCTTTCAAAGAATGGCTTATAATGTTGTCATCGCTGTTATAATTGTAACTTAAACAACTACTGTTTTTGTTTATTGAGTTTTGGTTATTTGTTGAAATGTTATTCTTCCAAATCATACAATTTTTTGAGCGGAAACACTTGCCATTTTCACCGTGTAGTGGGGAAGATGCCACCTCAACCAATAAACAAAATTTGATAAACAAGATTAGTGGTTGTTTTTGTATTACGTATTTAAACTTTTTACGATCTATACGCACTTAGTTTTTACAAAAAGTTTAAATATGCATGGTAACTTGAATTTTTCAATGTAACAACATTCATGCTCACTAGTTGCTTTTGTTTGTGGATAATTGCTATTTATTTATCAGTACTCTTTAATTACTGTTGCAAATTTTGTCATCAACTACCTCTAATGCTTTTGTTATTTTTCAAATTGACTTATGGAATCATGGGCTGCAAAGAGGAGGTAGAGGCATTTAGCAAGTCTCTTAAATCAATGATGGGGATAGACAGGTATGGTTTTTCTTTCTCGATTAAATATCTTTGTTCTAGATTGCATGATAGGCCTTACAATAGTAGTCAACTAGTGCGAACTTCATTTCCTGATCTAAATGATGTTTTTCTACTAACTAAGAAAGCATCTATATATATATATTTATATATATATATATTTTTTCCTTCACTAAATTGAAGCTCTTGACCCCATTTGCATTTTTTCTTTCCTTCTTTCTTTTAAAGACTGGCTTATACTATGCTCATCACAATTGTTATTTCTACTTCTACAACTATTGCTTTTGTTCACTAAGTTTTAATTATTGATTGAATTGTCATTGTCCGAAACATACAATTTTTGAGTAGAAACACTTTCTCTTTTACTATGTAGTGAGGAAGATGCCACATCAACCAATAAACAAAACTTGACAAGCAAGCTTAGTGGTTGTTTTTTACTCATATTAACTATAAGATATTTTTAATTGATAACTTACTATATTGAAGATCTTGACTGAGTTGTATTTTTTTTCCCTTTTTTTCTTTCAAAGAATGGCTTGTAATGCCATCATCACTATTATAATTGCAGCATATATAACTAATGCTTTTGTTTACTAAATTTTGGTTGTTGGTTGAAATGATGTTTTCCGAACCATACAGTTTTTTGAGTGGAGACACTTGCCCTTTTCATTGTGTGGTGAGGAAGATATGTATCAACTAATCAGCAAAATTTGATAAGCAAACTTAGTGGTTGTTTTTAGACTAAGTATTAACTATAAGATTTTTTCATTGATAACTTTTTACTTGACTCTATGCACTTGTTTTTACTAAAAAGTTTCATATTGTAACTATAACATTTTCAACATAACAACATTCTTGCTCATTACTTGTATTTGTTTTGTTGATAATAGCTCCTAATTTATCATTTTGGTTTTCATTACTGTTGAAGATGTTGTCATTTGCTGCCTCTAATGCTTTTATTGTTTTTCAAATTGACTTATGGAATCATGGGCTGCGGAGAGGGGGCAGAGGCATTTAGCTAGTTTCTTACACAATGATGGTGATAGACAGGTATAGTATTTCTTTCACTATTAAATATCTTAGTTCTTGTTGCATGATATATTTGATCCCAGTAGTCAACAAATGCCTTTTGTGTGCAAAGTTCGTTTCCTGATTGAAATGATCTTTTTCTCTTGACTAAGAAAGCATGTCTAGTTTTTCTAAATAAATTGACGCTCCTATACTATGTCGTCACAGTTATTATTGCTACTTCTAAAACTTTTGGTTTTGTTCACGAAGTTTTGATTATTAGTTGAATGATATTTTCCAAACCATACAGCTTTTTGAGTGGAGACACTTGCCCTTTTCACTATACAGTGAGGAAGATGTCAAATCAATCACTAAACAAACTTAGTGCTCGTTTTAAAATATGTAATCAGTATAATATGTTTTGTTAAACTTGCTACTTGACTTTGCACTTTTGTTTGCCAAAAAAAAAAAGTTTAGAATTGCAGCTTGAACATTTTTAAGGTAACTGTATTCGTGTTCATCACTTCTTTTTGATTTACTAAGAATTAAACTTTTTTTTCCCCCAATTAGTGTTGCTAATTTTGTTATCCACCAACTCTCATACTTTTACTATTGTTCAATTTGACCGGCGGAATTATGGGCTGCTGAGAGGCATATGGCAAGCATTATATTTAATGAAGGGTTGCCACGGAGAGGCAAATATCAGGGATCGTATTTAATAAAGATGACAGGTATGTTTTCTTTGTCATTAATTATCTTCAATTAGGTTGCATGATTGGTATATTAGATGTCAACTAATTTTCATATTCCTTCATGTAAAAGTGTATACTGGTAATTAGTTGAGAGAAACTCCTGTTGAACTATATAGAGAGAAACCATATATATGTAGCATGTGTCAATTGATTAGTTGAAACTTTCTAGGTTTGTTTCCCATCTTAATTGGGATGAGATTTCCATTCTTCAATAAAACTGATTTAATCAAATTTTTAGTTCCTTATCAAGTAAGAACTGGTAAAGTGAATTGAGTCGATTGTCTCCTCTAATTTTCCACATAAAGTCAAGCTAGTAATTTTATCTACTGATTTCCAGGTTTGCTTGGTCTTTCTTGAACTATGATACCATGCCTTAATCCTTGTTTCTGTGGAACTCTATTGCTTATGGAGTTCAACGTACATTAGTGCAAATGTACATCTGTCCTTTCTTTGTTTTGTAATTCCTTTACTTATGTAAACTCCTGCAAAAAAAAAAATTTTCTTTTCTCCAGTAAATATTTGCTTCTTGGCACAGTTGGGGATAATTCTATCCATTTTGTGATGTCAGCAGACCCTTCAACAGTTTTTAGTTCCTTTTTCTGAAGCTCTTGACGATGGAAGGAGGATCACTTCCTTTTCTAAGGCAATCCTATGATCATATCTAGAGCTCGCAGTTAAAACATTCTTATTGGTATATAAACTTTTAGCCTTTATCTTCATCGTTTTTTTTTTATTTGCTTGCAGGTTGATGGGTGGTTCAGAGGATGGCTGTGGGGGAAGAAGTGATCATGATGAAGAACTCTTCTCACATGCTTAACCGGTAAATAAATAAGTGGAATTTGCAAGATTGTTTTGAGTTTGTTTTTATTTTTAATTTTTTTTTTTATGCGTTTCGTGACATTTTTTTTTTTTTTGCTCTCTCTCATACAGTTGGAAGATAAGAAATAAATTAGAGGAAGAAGCACACGATTGACAATTCTCCAACAATGATTCAAGCATCCATGGCGAAAAGGACCTTCTATGATTACTTATAAATATGTGTGTGTGTGTACACATATATATTATCTTGCGATGGTTGTTTACATATAGGCATGCATCCATGCATGTTTACGTATAGGAATTCATTCATACATACAGACATATAGGCATGCATTCATACATACATACATACATACATACATACATACATACACATGACATAACTTCGTGAGTGATTTGGAGCCTTTTATTTGGATCGTATTGCTATTTTATTTTTGTCATTAAAAGTATTTGGCAGGTAGCTGTGTTACTGGCAAGGATACCATATGAAAGGCAACACCACTTGCTTGGTATGAACAAGACACTAGATGTTTGACAGGTTGATATTTTCTTTCTCTGTTTTGGCTTTATAATTAGCTTTAATGTTGATGCCTTTAGGAAACAAATAGTTAGCCTTAGTGTTCATGCTTATTTTCTTTCTCATCCTGTTTCTATTTGTATACTAGGAACTAATAGTGCTACAGGAAAAGCATTTTAGGACCATGGAAAGACAAAATGTTAAGCTTTTAAAGTTGTTGAGGTCTTATAGCCGGGTCACCTAAATATGTTGTCTAATATATCCACTTGATTATTAGTTTTTTGGGTTTGAACAGTGACAGAGGATGACAGAATGCTGTGGTTCGAATTCTATGCTCGAGCATCAACACTTGCCACTAAAAACCCTACAGGTAAGAATTTCTCTGCAAATGTAACATTTTTAAAATGCAATTTTGACTTGTTACTATACTTTGGCGTATGTCCTAGATTGTTTTTCTTTCAATTGCTATTTCACTTTATATGCTGAGATATTACTTTTTCTATAGTGCCTATCGACTTGCTTTGGAAGGATTGAAGAGAAATGGGTTGGGGTGCTCTTCACCGTGGAGTTGGTTGAATTGAAGGCTCCACATCCCTTCCCTTTCCTCTTTACATTTACTTTAAAGTGATATATATTTGTTGACTTCAACTGAGTTTGATGGTTTTTATTGTTTACATGGTCTTGTTCAAAGGATGACCCCAGAGGAGAAGCGATCGTGACGCAAAACTATGCTAACAAACTTCTTCGGTAACTGTTTTATCGCTCTACATCACAGCACTAGCTTTGTGCAGGTGTTACTGTTCTAATCCTTCTGTTATTGTTCAATTTGACAGATGGAACGATGGGGGGAGGGGGCTGCAAGGGGCGAATGGCAAGGACATTATATAACAGAGACAGGTATAGTCTTTCTTTGTCAAATTCATATATTTACTCTTAGTTGGATGATAGATCTGATAAAATTTTGTTGAAAAAAAAAAAACAGTAATTCCTTAACAAGTTTAGTTTCCAGATGAAGTCATATTTCAAAATGTTCAGTTTGCACGTGTTACTGATCATTTTTATCGTCTTATTAGGAGAACAAGGAGCAATGATAAGTGGCATATTCAGTCTACTTGGCTGATGAAGATGCCAGTGTTTTTAGTTTGCTGGATCGGAAATCAATGGTGTTTGTTTTCAATCCTTTTTTTTTTTTTTTATGCTTTGGCCTTTACCTTGAGCTATTAAATATTGTTTTGTATATCAGTCACTTTTTGTCTACCTTTTAAAATAAATTAATTCATTACATCTCTTTAATTTTATGCAGTTTGCTATTGGAAACACGTAGGTTGACAACATAATAGGAAACTTCTCCAACAGTTCTCCAAAGATTCCAATGTACTTAACTTGATTTTTTTTTTTTTGGTCTTTTCATATCATTGGGAGATAGATCTCTTGAGCAAGAGATAACTAGTTATAAGGCCATACAATGATAATCTACTGATGGCTTGCTAACCGAGTGATTAATCATTCCTTTTTATGTTTTAAGAAACTTTATTATGACCAGAATTCAAATATCATAGATGGTTACGAAGATAGAAGTTACTATGAGACATAATTCTCACTTTAAATGTTAACACTAGATGTGTTTCGTCTATAGTGCCTTCGGGAATGCTTAGAAGGATTGAAGAGAAATTGGTTGGGGAGTTCTTCACTCGAAGTTGGTTGAATTGACATTCGTTATTCCCTTTTCTTTTCACATCTTTTTTAGATATGTATTTGTTGTCTTTAACTGAGTTTGATGACTTTTATTGCTTGCTTGGTGTGTTTTAGAGGGTGGCCCCAAAGAAGACGTGATTGTGATGCAAAAATATGCTAACGTACCTTATCGGCAACTGTTTTATCTATCTACTTTATAAAACTAGCTTTGTGCAGTTGTTACTGTGAAAAAAAATTGTAATTCACTAGAGCTACACTTTTACACGCTTTTAGCCAGGTTCCCCCAAGAAGTTTATGGAAGCACCACTGTCCCATTCTTATGGACAAGCCTGAAAACAAATTTGAATCTTTTCCTGGCACAGAGGTACGTAACTCCTTCAACACCTGGCACTGATTCTTGTCCTAGTGGTTCTGTATGCTCACCAAACAATGTTTATATCTTTTTCATAATCTTTCACATCATGTGAGACCAATGAAGTACTTGTTGCTATTTTGTCATGAAAAGCCACATCGTGAGTAGTTCTCTGTGCTTTCAAACTTATTGTTCTTGTACTTTTTTATTTTATTTTACTTTTTATTTTAATAAAACTACTATTAGAACTCTCTATAATAAAATTTATGGACTTTAAAAGAATTACATCTTCGGTTATACTTTTCAGGAGCTTCATTTGTAGGAAAAGGAGTTTGTACTAATGACACAAGGCTTTGATACATGGTTGGATCTTCAAAAACGTATGTTCTTCACTTCCTTTTTTTTTTTTTTCCAACCTTTTTTCTTGTCTTTGTTTGAGGTGTGTCAGGACAATTTTTTTAGGAGGAAGAAGCACTCAATTGACAATTTTCCAACGACGATCCAAGAAGCCAAGGAAAAAAGGGACCTTTTCTTATCACTTTCATATATATATATATATTATATTGGTTACATACATACATACGTACATGTGCATACAAGCATACATACATGCATACATATAGGATTGCATACATACATACATGTAAATACACATATTATAGTACTTCATGTGAGTGATTTTGATCATTTTTTCTAATTCATATTGTTATTTGATTTTTGTCAAGTTATTGACAGGACAGCTGCGAATGAGGCGAGGATGCTACCATACAAAAGGCCGTTCCCATTTCTTGTTATAAAGCGCAAGACACTAGATGTCTGACAGGTTGGTAATCTGTCTTTGTTTTAACAACTCATCTCAATTTTTCTAGATGTTTCTCATCCAGCTTCCATTTGTATACCAGGAATCAATTGTGTCGCACGAAGAACATTTCAGAAAAGACAAATGTTACTGAGATCTTATAGCTATGTTAATTGTGTCATTCAAATTATTTGGCAGGTAGCTGTGTTACAGGCAAGGATACCATATGAAAGGCGACACCCATTGCTTGGTATGAACAAGACACTAGATGTTTGAGAGGTTAATATTTTCTTTCTCTGTTCTGGCTTTATAATTAGCTTTAATGTTGATGCCTTTAGGAAACAAATAGTTAGCCTTAGTGTTCATGCTTATTTTCTTTCTCACCCTGTTTCTGTTTGTATACTAGGAACTAATAGTGTTGCAAGAAAAGCATTTTAGGACCATGGAAAGACAAAATGTTAAGCTTTTAAAGTTGTTAAGGTCTTATAGCCAGGTCACCTAAATATATTGTCTAATATTTCCACTTGATTATTAGTTTTGTTTGGTTTGAACAGTGACAGGGTGACAGAATGCTGTGGTTCGAATTCTATGCTCGAGCATCAACACTTGCCACTAAAAACACTACAGGTAAGAATTTCTCTGCAAAATGTAACATTTTTAAAATGCACTATTGACTTGTTTGTATACTTTGGCGTATGTCCTAGATTGGGACAAGAAGCTGATTGTTTATCTCAATCAGCTTATTGTCCAAAAAAAAAGTAAAAATTTTAAATAGATTCGGAAAAAAAAATTGCAATATGAATATTATTTCATTACTCTTGTCATTCTGTGCGTTTTATTTTATTTATTTATTTATTTTTTGTGTAAATCATCAAATTTCGACTTGAAATAAGAAAATTACAGATTTTAAAAACTCAAGGTCTTTTTCTTTAATGGAAGAGAGAGAAAATAAGATGTAGATTTCATAGTTTTGGAGTTTTAGTTGTAAAATTCCGTCTAGATACATATGTATCCAAACAATCCCTAATTTAGGATCTCTAGCAGCAAAAATAATAAGAATAACAACAGCAGCAACAACATCAATAATAATATTAAACAAATGAAGATAAAAATACCAGAAACCCCTAACTAATTAGTCATGAAAAATACTAAGGATCTCAATTTTAATCATAACTTTTTAAGTACCAATTAATGTGTTACAGGTGTTGTCACTTTTTATTGGTAAGTGTTTAAAATATTATTATATCAATTAGTTACATCTACTAACAAAAATATAATACGTAAGTTAGTACTTAAAAAGTTAATATTAAAGTTCATGTGACACTCCTCAATCAGCCCCTTGGCTTGATAACAATTTGAGCCTCAAATTTTGAGGATTGATTTTTCTCTTTCTTTCTTTTTTCATTCCTTATTATCCTGACTCCACGAAGTTAACATTCCTTTTTTTTTTTTCTTTATATCTATACTAATTTAACATGCGCGATAATATATTGCTAAAAGATATAAGGATTTAAATAGAAAATACAATAAAAAAAAAAAAAGAAAAGAAAACGCACAAAAAAATAAATTAAGGAAATGAAAGAAAAAACCGAAACTTCAAATAAAACTTAAAAAACAAAAACTGAAACTTCTCAACGACATTTCAAAAAAATTTATTTAAATGAAAGATTTTGGTGGTGACCTATAATATTAGGTAAGATTTTGTAAGGTTATAATAGTAATTTTGTAGTTTATTTAAATGAAAGAAAAAGCATACCATGCATGATAACTTCTTTTTTTTTCCCCCCTAATGACAAGATAATAAGGACCTATTTGGAACAATGATTGTAGTTGGAGTTTTATAGGTAGTAACTGAAATATTTTTTTGATTGAAATGTACATTGTAAATGAATTTATAATATAGAAAAAAAAATGTAAAAATTTCAAATAGATTCGGAAAAAAATTTGCAATATGAATATTATTTCATTACTCTCGTCAGTCTGTGTGTTTTTTTTTTTTTTTTTTTATTTTTTGATAAATTAGAAAATTACAGATTTTAAAAATTTAAGGTTTTTTTTTTAATGGAAGATAAAGAAAATAAGATGTAGATTTCATAGTTTTGGAGTTTGGTTGTAAAATTCCGTTTGGATACATATGTATCCAAACAATCCATAATTTAGGATCTCTAGCAGGAAAAATAATAATAATAACAACAGCAACAATCACATCAATAATAATAATAAACAAATGAAGATAAAAATACCAGAAACCCCTAACTAATTAGTTATGAAAAATAATAAGGTTTGAATTCATAAAATATTAATCGCATGAGAAATTCATAATTTTATTTGTTTACGTTTGAATTCTCGTTGAGATTGACTCAAAATTTAATGCCAAGGTTAGCAACCAGCTTTTTGAGTCGAAAAGAACGAAAAATGATGTGATTTTACGAGAGACAAAGGTTCGACCGAAAAAGTCAACCTTGACCGAGAAAGTCAAAGTTTGACTAAGACGGGTCAAAACGTTGACTTCACAAGTATGATGAAGGAGTATAGAAAAGGGATTTTGAAAACGTTTTTATGATCAAGATAGCAAGACTAGGCCGTAAGACGTCCCTAGAAAATCAAGTACACCAAGAGGAAATTAAGGGCAAATAGGACTCAAAAAAAAATCGAGAAAAATTGTTCGGTCTGAAAATTCGCACAGATAAATTTTGTACTTTGGTACAATATAAAAATACTATGAGATTGAGAACCACAATATTAGTATTATCTATGTAGCACAAAGAAAAGAAAAAAATGGGGTTCTTTGGAGAGTAGGAGAGCCAAACAAAGCCTAGCAAGGGAGGACATCTTGCCCATACCTCATGACCTCACCATCCACTAGCTAAAGTGGAAGATGTGGAGCTTTCTCCTCCACACAAGAAGCTCGGCAACACTAGGGGAAAACAAGAGAAAACAAAGCTTTTGGGGCCAAAACACAATTAACCCAAAATTCTCCAAGTGCCTATAAATACCCCCCATTCTTCCTATTCCTTTTAATGTGAAATTGATCCTTGGGTGTTCGGTTTTGCAAGGAAGAGAGCAAGGAAAAAGTTGAGAAATTTTTGTGGGTTTCTAGGGTCTTGTGGCCAAGTGGGTGAGGTAGAGTAATTGGAGAGAAAAGTTGAAATTTTCTTAGGGCTTTTACTTGTGGAGTTCGGCTTTAGGAGGAGCAAGCAAGAGCCAACAAAAATTTTCTTGGATCCCAAATCTTGGTGTGGCCGTGTGGGTCTAGAAGCAAGGGGAAGAAGGAAGAAATTTATGACCAAACTTTAGCTTTGGTCAAGGTAATTTCTAAAACCCTAACCCTCTAATTTTAAGCTCAATTTGAGGTTTAATTTGAGATTCGATCGGGTTGTATGGACTTAAGTCCAATTTCAATCTATTGCCCTAAATGGTTGCTTGTGCTTGATTTGCTTAGATCTAGGGTTTGATTGGCTAAATTCTTACTTGATTTATGTTTGATTGATGATTGATTTTCATGCTAGAAGACTTAGGTTGTATGTCCCCCAATGTGTGGCTGAAATCTGCCTAGGACAGCCCCTTGATGCATTTTAGTTTAAGGGTGGATTTTGATGCTTGTATGTGTGTATGCAAATGCTAGAACCAAAGCAACCCTAGGTTTATGATTTTGGATTTGGGTTGCATGGACTGTGTGAGTCGGCTAATGGGTTCAAATGGGACGCTAGAAACGTTGTGTGTTTGGCTAGTAGGCTCCCGGAGTGGTCGGTCGAGATAGATTTGCGAAATAGGACGTAAACCGGACGTAAACCCAAAACTGCCAAATTCGGATTTGAATCTGGCCAGTTTCGGAAAAGTGAAATTTTAAGGCCTCTAGAGGCCGAATGGTGTGAAACTCAAAACACGAAAGTTGCTCGAAATGATTTTTCCTAGAGAGCTACGTGAACAGAATATCAAAATGAGGCTCCAACGGCCTCCGTTTTTAACAAAACCCGTGGCTGATCCCCCAGACCCAGTTTTTCAGGGTCAGCCAGTTTCAAACGAAAACTGGTACTAATGTAGGCAGAACTGGATTTTTCACAAAACACGAAAGTTTTAGAACTCTTTGAGGGCTACAACTTTCGTGAAGACAAGTTTTTCAAATTCGAAGTTGATTTTTAAACTGACAGTGTTTTCCAACGGCTGTGCAGTGAACAGAAATTTCCAGCACAGGATTTTCTAAAACTGGTTCAGAAAAACTGTTTTTCTTCAAAAACCCACTGTTTTAACTATGGAAATTGTTTCAAAGGCAGTTTCCAGCCCTAAAGGATTTTTATCAAAGTCCGTTTTGAAAATGTGAATTTTTACAAGTATAATTAAGAGTTTTGGAATTTCCTCAATATTTTCAAAGTAAGAAGAAGAATGGATTTTAAGCAAAGATAGGGCAAAGTAAATACGACGGACGGTTTTCAGCCCTAGATAGTTTTATAAAAATTTCACCCAAAGAAGTAAGAATTTTTCAAGTAAACTAAAGGATTTTTGAAAGATAATTACACAATGTTTTCCAAAGATAAGGAAGTGGAGTTTTAAGGTAAAATTTGGTAATCGAGCCGACTACGGAGAGTAACCGGAATTAGTATCCGAGTTACTAGGCTTAACCCCAAAGCCTAAGATTTACCATAGAAGGGTTGACCCAACATTTAATTAAGATTGACCTTAAGGGTTACCCAATGTAACCCTAAGGGATACCCAACATATAATTGGGCTTGGACATGAGGGTTAATGATGATAACCCAATGAATATGATGCAAGTATAGACCCCAAAAGGATAATGGAACCCTAAACCCTAATGGTATGATAGAGGGTTTAGTAACAAGAAGAAAAGATTATCCAACGTAACCTCTTAAGAAATAATCAACGTTTGATTATTCATAATATGGTAAGACGACCAATGGTGGCTAAGTGAGGTATCAAGTATAGGAGACATACAACTAAGATTAGGCATGAGAGTTGGTTAGGTCGCCAACACTTCATAATAGGATTCTGATCCTATATTTTTCATATAGCAGGAAGTGAACTGCCGTTGCGAACAAATTTAAGGACACAACATTAAGGATACGGTACGAGAGGTAAGTACAAACCTCACCTATAGTATGAAAGATAGTATTCTATGTTCAAATATACTATTACATGTTTCGTGCCATGTTTTACCTGATGCCATGTTTGCAAAAATGCTATGTTTACAAAAAGTGCCATATTTGCAAAAATGCTATGTTTACAAAAGTGCTATATTTACAAAAGCGTTGTATTTGCAAAATGTCATGTTTTCAAAGTGCCATAATTGCAAAAATACCATGAATGTAAAGATGCCATGCCATGTTATGAATGCGATGAAAGTTATGTTATCATATAGTGACATCATAAGGCATGTTCACTAAGGATAACAACATGGTAAGAAATCACAAGTAAGGTGTCGTACCAACCTCCCATCAGGTGGAGGGTTTTTCATGTTAAAGTTATGATTATAAACCTCTCGTTGATGCGAGAGGGTATGATCAATTATGTTTCCCAGAACTGTTAGGGACCTTGCAACCCCTAACTTTATATGGAGGCGCGCTATATCTTATGGTATGTACACAAGGGGCCCACATGTTAAAGGAAGATAATAAGTCAAGTTAAAAAGGAATGCATAAATGAACATAAATGGTTTACGCACATGCATATGATGAATGTTATGTTTTCAAGATGTTTTAAATAAATAATGTTTTGTGAGATACATTTGTGCTTACTGGGCGAAAGCTCATAAGTTATATTTCATACTGTAGGTAAGAAACCTGCAGCCTGAATGGTGGGCATTGGGTGGACGATGAGGCGGCAGATGAAGGGCGGTATGAATACCACTACGCATAGATTCCGCACTTTCTGATGAGTTAAGAGGTTTTTTTTTTTTGTGTATATATACATATTGCAAAGACAAAGTCATGTTATATGATATTTTGTATTGGTACTAAAGACTTTTGACAAACTTTCTATTTCAGTATGTATGTAAGATAAGTTTCTACGGACAAAGCTTTTTGTAAATATGTTTTTAAAAAAATATATTCCTAAATTTCCAAGTAAAGTATGTTAAGTAAAAGTAAGGTGACGGCCCTACGTAGGATGAAGGCGTCACATAACGTGTCACAGGAGTTGTCACTTTTTATTGGTAAGTGTTTAAAATATTATCACACCAATTAATTACATCTACTAACAAAAATATAATACGTAAGTTAGTATTTAAAAAGTTAATATTAAAGTTCATGTTACACTCCTCAATTAGCCCCTTGGCTTGATAACAATTTGAGCCTCAAATTTTGAGGATCGATTTTTCTCATTCTTTCTTTTTTCATTCCTTATTTTCCTGACTCCACAAAGTTAACATTCCTTTTTTTTTTTTTTGTTTTTTTATATATATACTAATTTAACATGCGCGATAATATATTGCTAAAAGATATAAGAATTTAAATTGAAAATACAAAAAAAAAATAAAGAAAAGAAAAAGCACAAAACAATAAAATAAGGAAAAGAAAGAAAAAAATCGAAACTTCAAATAAAACTTAAAAAACAAAAACTGAAACTTCTCAATAACATTTCAAAAAAATTTATTTAAATGAAAGATTTTGGTGGTGACCTATAATATTAGGTAAGATTTTGTAAGGTTATAATAGTAATTTTGTAGTTTATTTAAATGAAAGAAAAAGCATACCATGCATGATAACTTCTTTTTTTTTTTTTTCCCCTAATGACAAGATAATAAGGACCTATTTGGAACAATGATTGTAGTTGGAGTTTTATAGGTAGTAACTGAAATATCTTTTTAATTGAAATGTACATTGTAAATGAATTTATAATATAGAAAAAAAAATGTAAAAATCTTAAATAGATTCGGAAAAAGATTTGCAATATGAATATTATTTCATTACTCTCGTCAGTCTGTGCGTTTTTTTTTTTTTTTGATAAATCATCTTATTTCGACTTAAAATTAGAAAATTACAGATTTTAAAAATTTAAGGTTTTTTTTTATTGGGAGAGAAAGAAAATAAGATGTAGATTTCATAGTTTTGGAGTTTGGTTGTAAAATTCCGTTTGGATACATATAAAAATCCATAATTTAGGATCTCTAGCAGGAAAAATAATAATAATAACAACAGCAGCAATGACATCAATAATAATAATAAACAAATGAATATAAAAATACCAAAAACCCCTAATTAATTAGTCACGAAAAATATTAAGGATATCAATTTTAATCCTAACTTTTTAAGTACCAACTAATGTGTCACAGGAGTTATCACTTTTTATTGATAAGTGTTTAAAATATTGTCATACCAATTAGTTACATCTGCTAACAAAAATATAATACATAAGTTAGTACTTAAAAAGTTAATGTTAAAGTTCATGTGACACTCCTCAATTAGCCCCTTGGCTTGATAACAATTTGAGCCTCAAATTTTGAGGATTGATTTTTCTCATTCTTTCTTTTTTCATTCCTTATTTTCCTGACTCCACAAAGTTAACATTCCTTTATATATATATATATATATATACTAATTTAACATACGCGATAATATATTGCTAAAAGATATAAGAATTTAAATAGAAAATACAAAAGAAAAGAAAAGAAAAGAAAAAGCACAAAACAATAAAATAAGGAAAAGAAAGAAAAAATCGAAACTTCAAATAAAACTTAAAAAATAAAAACTGAAACTTCTCAACGACATTTCAAAAAAATTTATTTGAATGAAAGATTTTGGTGGTGACCTATAATATTAGGTAAGATTTTGTAATGTTATAATAGTAATTTTGTAGTTTATTTAAATGAAAGAAAAAGCATACCATGCATGATAACTTCTTTTTTTTTTCCCCCTTATGACAAGATAATAAGGACCTATTTGGAACAATGATTGTAGTTGGAGTTTTATAGGTAGTAACTGAAATATTTTTTTGATTGAAATGTACATTGCTAATGAATTTATAATATAGAAAAAAAATGTAAAAATTTTAAATAGATTCGGAAAAAATTTGCAATATGAATATTATTTCATTACTCTCGTCATTCTATGCGTTTTTTTTTTTTGGTAAATCATCTCATTTCGACTTGAAATTAGAAAACTACAGATTTTAAAATTTTAAGGGTTTTTTTTTTTTTTTTATTGGAAGAGAAAGAAAATATGATGTAGATTTCATAGTTTTGGAGTTTGGTTGTAAAATTCCGTTTGGATACATATGTATCCAAACAATCCATAATTTAGGAACTCTAGCAGGAAAAATAATAATAATAACAACAGCAGCAATGACATCAATAATAATAAAAAACAAATGAAAAAAAAGTACCAGAAACCCCTAACTAATTGGTCATAAAAAATACTAAGGATATCAATTTTAATTCTAACTTTTTAAGTACCAACTAATGTGTCACAGGAGTTGTCACTTTTTATTAGTAAGTATTTAAAATATTGTCATACCAATTAGTTACATCTACTAACAAAAATATAATACGTAAGTTAGTACTTAGAAAGTTAATATTAAAGTTCATGTCACACTCCTCAATTAGCCCCTTGGCGTGATAACAATTTGAGCCTCAAATTTTGAGGATTGAATTTTCTCATTCTTTCTTTTTTCATTCCTTATTTTCCTAACTCTGCGAACTTAACATTCCCAACGACAATAAAATAAGGAAAAGAAAGAAAAAACTGAAACTTCAAATAAAACTTAAAAAACAAAAACTGAAACTTCCCAACGACATTTCAAAAAAATTTAGACAAAATCCTTTTTAACCAAATTAATTATAAATATAAGAATTTAATAAGAAAATAAAAAAAGAAAAGAAAAGAAAAGGTACAGAACGATTAATCAATAAAAAGAAATAGAAAAAAAAAACCAAAACGTCATATGTAACTTTAAAAATAAAATAAAAAATAAACCAAAACTTCATTTCGAAACTCAAAAAATTTTATCGAAACCTTTTTTTAATCAAATTAAAAAATCATAAAGAAACTAAAAAAAATTCCATAAATTAAGATGGAAATAATAATAATAACAGCACATAACGACATAAGAAGAAAAAGAAAGATAAAAGTATTTTTAACTAGATTAAAAAATCACATCGAAACATAATTACAAAACTTCAAAGAAAAAAATCTAAAAAAAATATATTCTCACTTTAATTATTGATGATAGACATAAATTTATTATTGAATAGATAGATAGAGGATTATGTATATGTGTATATATATGTAATGAGAAGCGAAAAAGATAAAAGAAATTTAAAAAAAAAAAAAGAGAGATAAAAGAAGAAAAAATAATAAATTCATAAAAGAGAAGTGCAAAGAAAAACAACTGATGCAAAAAAAGATAAAAGAAATTAAAAAAAAAGAGAGATAAAAGAAGAAAAAATAATAAATTCATAAAAGATAAGTGAAAAGAAAAACAACTGATTCATACATATATATCCTTCACACATGTTAATATATGTGATGAGAGACGAAAAATAGAAAAGAAACAAATAAAAGATAAAAGCATAAAAGGAAATAAATGAGAAAAAAAGAAAGGAAAAAAAAAGCATAAAAGCATAAAAGATAAGTAAAAAAATAATGGGGTGACACATGGTAGAAGATAGTGCATTTTGGCTCTAATATATATATATATATATTAAAATTAAGATTAAGATTAAGATAAGATGTTAAGAAACATGAAATAATCTGCCCAAACAGGGGTAGATGAGTTGACACGGGAGGCAACCTTAAGGATCTCACCAACCGAGAGATCAGAGGTTTGAATCCCTTACCAACTCAAGGGAATTGTAAACCTTGCCTACACAATATACCGAAATGGGAAATGACAGGCCACCACCAGATCCTTTATTTAGCAATATATATATATATATATATGTGAAATAATCTTAAAAAAATATATATCAAAATACATGAAAATGGGTTATAAAAATCCTACATGCATGATTGCAAGTATAAGAAAATGGTAATCTCATGCATTTGTTTCTAATCTTGAGGTCTCAAATTCAAATTCTCTATCACAATTCAATGAATTAAAAACTAAAAATAAAAAATCATGAATGCACATTAATATTATAATAATTTTTGCATCAATGAAATATACTTGCGAGTGACTTGCCCGATATTTACTTAAAATGGGAGTTTATTGTCATCCTTTATTTTCGTCACATTAATTCTTAAATTACCTTCAATCAAATTTAAAGCCATATTATTTTTTTTGTTACAATATTTTTCGTTTATTTTTCTAAAAATGCTCCTACAACTAAAATTTAAACCACTTTTTTTTTGTGCCAGTTTTCATTCAAGGTTCCGCCCTTTAAAAAATAAAAAAAGAAAAAACCCATGTAAAATGATGATTTGTTATTGAAATTTTAATTTAACTTAATAGTTGATACATGTGAATAATGTTCTTCAATAGGACAAGGCTTGAAATAAAGAATGACAAAACGAGTAGAAAAATTTAGAAATTCACAAAAGGTTGTTGGTGGATCTTTTTGTTCGAGAACCAAACTACATATGGCACATAACTCAGTAATTAAATCCTTGTGGTTGCGGACAAAAGTTCTTTGGAAACTTATAATAGATATCTTCATTCTTTATAATAGTGGAGTGATTTAATTGTTAGGATTTCTCGAAATTTTCATGAAGTTATTTGCAAATAAATTAGTAAATTATTCGACTCAACATCATTAATTTTAAAGGTAATTTTTGGCTTCGGAATTTATTCATCTTCCTTTGCTTTATCGCTCTATGAATGGTATATTCATTTTTATAAGTTTCCTTTGGGTTTTTAATGTGTTATGTTTATTATGGGTCATGCACCTTTTTCTTTTTCCATTGTCAAACTTTTTTTCTGTCAGGTTCTTTCCGACAAAGGGTTTTTATGAATTACCGGGTTTGTTTGAATAGGTCCCATGTATTTTCTTTCATTTTTGAAGTGGGTTTGTTTATTTGGACAAACTTCATTGTATTTTCTTTTTATTGTTAATATCATGTGTGATTAGTAGATGATAAGGATGTTAAAAGGATACTGATTTAGTAATGGCCAATCAGTAACTGACTACAAAATTTAATGATTCTAGTGATTGACTCCTGATCAATTTATGAATGACTATGAAATATGGTGACTAACTTTATGGTCATTCTGATTGACTGTAAGTTAATAACTGATTGAGCGAATTAACTATGTTCTATAATCAATCATTAATCATTAATTGATCATTTAAGAAAATTAATTAACTATTTAAAAAAATGTCATTTAATATTTAATATAGTTAATCACTGACCAAAAAATTATTTATTTTGGTTATGATCAATCGGTGATTGACTATGATTAATCAGTGATTAAGGCATTTTAACTAATTTTTTAAAACTTAGGTCTTTTAACTCATTTTTTAAAATTTGAGCCATTTATTATGAAACTTATTAAAAAAAAAAAGGCCATTTAGTTACAAATCCCATTTTAAAAATTATCTTTTTTTTTTTTTTTTTAGGTAGAACATTTAGCCTTTGTTTGGTAATTTAAATTCTAACTCGAATTTTTTATCTCAATTTTTATCTTTTTATGAAAAGTCAATTAACTCCAATTTAAAAATTTTAACTCCAACCGTCAAACTAAATAGACCCTTAAAAATAATGTTATTTCTTGAGAAACTGGGTTTTCAACCATTAAAGGGAATTCCGCCGGTTGGTTTCTAAAACAAAGTCTTGCATTTAAACGTAAGAATATATATATATATCTGTGTGTATATATTTCTTTTGATATATATATTTTTTAATAGTTGGTTGTCATACGAAACTAAAATTACGAGTAGTAGTATTGCTCCAATTGGATTTGGTACGGAAAAAATAATGTTATTAAAATAAATATAATATTGTATCTCACATTTCTATATACATTAAAAAAAAAAAAAAAGCAATATGTTTACTTATGTAAAATGTTGTCTTTTATTATTCCACAAGTCATTCGAAACCGTGCGAAAACAATTAGAGACGGTAAATGACAAACTTTGTAACAATAAAACAATAATTTAAAATTAAAAAGAGATCAACTAATAACTATAATCAAGAAATTATTTTTTAAAAAAAAAAGCATGAACGTGAATACTGTTGCGTCAAAGCATGAATATCACACTATAAAACTTTGTGCATAGAGTCAGTCGTAAGCTACATATACAAGTATCTCATAGCACAAGTTATACAAGTTGCATAGTAGTACTAACAGTGGTATAAGTCGGTCTTTACAAAAATAAATAAATAACTTGCAATTAAGAGTTCAAAACACTATTAAGAAAACAATTATATAGCTGTTGATCCCTACAAACCAACATTGGATTTGCCTTCAAAAAATAAATAAATAAACAAATAAAGATAAAAAGGCCATTTATACATTTGGCTTCCAATCAGCTTCCAATCAACAATAAACTTCCTGATGCTGAAGTTGCCTGATCAAAGGCGCAAACTGAAAATGTGGTGGGAAACCCGCCACATGTTTCCCAATGCTACAGAGCATCGGGAACGAAAAAAGCTAGTCAATGTCCTTTGTGACCAGATATTTGTTACAGATGCTACCATTAAGTGATTGTGTTGGTTATTAACTAACTAACACCTACCTTTTGGCATCATTTAGTTACTGCTACTACTACGCTACTGCTATGCTACAACGATAATGCTTTTGACATCATGCTTCCCAAAGCTTCAAAGCATTGGGAATGAAAAATCTAGTCAAAGTCCTTTGACTTTGACCAAATATAGTTCACCGATGCTGCTGTTAAATGGTAGTTGCCATTTAATAACTTACAGAATCCATTTAGGGGACGGTAAGTTTGGCATCAATTAACTACTGCTACTACTATGCTACTACGCTAACGCTCTTGCATCATGTTTCCCAATGCTTCAGAGCGTTGGCAAGGAAAATTCTAGTCAAAGTCCTCTGACTTGACCAAATAATTTTTACGGACACTACCATTAAGTGGTACAGTTGCCATTTACTAACTTACATAATCCATTTAGGTGTCGGTAAGTTTTGGCATCACTTAACTACTGCTACTACTATGCTATTGCTATGCTACAACACTAATGCTTTTGGCATCATGTTTTCCAAAGCTTCAAACGATTGGGAATAATAATGCCAAAACTTTGAACAAATAATGTTTACCGACACTACCTTTATGTGGTAGAGTCACCAATTAAGTAACTTACATACACCATTTAGGTGTCGGTAAGTTTTGGCATCATTTAACTACTGCTATAATACTATGCTAATGCTTTTGGCATCATGTTTCCCAATGCTTCAGAGTGTTGGCGATGAAAACTCTTTCAAAGTCCTCTGACTTTGACCATATAAAGTTTACCGACACCACCATTAAGTGGTAGAGTCACCATTACTAACTTACAGAATCCTTTTAAGGGTCGGTAAGTTTTGGCATCATTTAACTACTACTACTACTCCACTAATGTTTTTGCTATTTTTATGCTACTTTTTCTAACTACCACTACTACAGCAAATCCTAATATTACAACTACTACTGCAAAGGCTACTGTTACTACTCTGGTAATGCTATTGCTATTGCTACTGCTACCATGACGAATGTGCTACTTCTATTTCTACGCTACATTTACTACCTAGTGCTACAACTACTCCTATAACTGCAATTATTGCTACTGAAACTGCCGCAAAGGCTACTGTTACTACTATGGTAATGCTATTGCTATTGCTACTGCTACCATGACGGATACGCTACTTCTATTTCTATGCTACATTTACTACCTAGTCCTACAACTACTCCTATAACTGCAATTATTGCTACTGAAACTAACTCCTACTTCTATTACTATTGCTTCTACTAACAAGTACTACTAATTCTACTAATGCTACTACAACTGATCTACTACTAAAGTACTATCTATTGCTACTTCACTACTGCTACAACTAATAAGTTTGGCATTGGAAAAGATGAAGTGAAATGTGGGGAGCGAGTTACATACCTTCATGCATGGATACTGATAAGTGAATGATTTGAAATTTGTACGGCTGCACATAAGCTTGGGATGGTGATTCTACCAAGTTCTCATGGGGGACCTGCCGGCATGCACAAGTGAAAATGCAACTTCAAGTGAATTTCTTTCCCTTTTTCTTTCACGGTAACATCAGCACAAAGCTGATTTTTCAATCTAGAGAGACAAAATAGTCACCTATAAGGAATGTGAGCATAGTTCTGCATTACGATTGCTTCTTCTTCCAAGGCCAATCCTCTGAATCATCCATAAACCTACAAGCAATAAAAGCCATCAAACTCGGTCAAAGACTACTAATAATTTCAGTTAAAAAAAATGTGTAGTGAAAAGAAGAAAAGGATTTTTCAACTCAAGAGTCTTTGTGGTGAATAAGTCCAAGAGTAATTTCTCTTTGATCTTTTGAAAGCAAACCCGTATGTGCTACGGATAAAAACATCCCTAAATTACTGTATAAATTGCCAAAAAAAAAAAAAAAACACAGAGAGAGAGAGAGAGAGCCACAATGCTAACTCAAAAGAAAGAAAGCAATTCACATCTTTGGCCTAAGACTAATAAAGTCAGCAATGAATTTAAAAATTTTCCCACTCTTCAACTATTTCGAATAAATTTTTATTAGTCAAGAGATAAGACTAAACAATCTGAACTTTATGTAACAAAACTTGATAGAAGGGAGACACAAAACAAAAAATGTACTAGACCAACTTCTAGGTCGAACTTATTACATAGAGTGTACAAGCTTCAATGCAAAAATTGCTAGAGATATTCTTGGCTATGGGGTTTTCAGTGGCAAGTATTGATGCTCGAGCATTTGTTTTTATCACAAACAAGGGAAAAAGCTTGGAAGAATCAGAATCACGTCTATAGGATTCTTCTCATCCTATGTCCCTATTCAGACCAAAAAACAATTGTCTGTTCAGACCCAATATATTTTTGCAACATAGCTATAAGATCTCAGTAACATTGATTCCTAGTATACAAATGGAAGCTAGACGAGAAACATCAAGTAAAATTAAGATGAGTTGTTAAAACAAAGAGAGATTACCAACCTGTCAGACATATAATATCTTGAGCTTTATAACAAGAAATGGGAATGGCCTTTTGTATGGTAGCATCCTCGCCTATACGCAGCTGTCCTGTCAATAACTTGACAAAAATCAAATAACAACATGAATTAGAAAAAATGATCAAAATCACATACATGAAGAACTATATTGTGTGTATTTACATGTATGTATGCAATCCTATATGTATGCATGTATGTATGCTTGTATGCACATGTATGTATGTATATAACCAATATAATATATATATATGAAAGTAATAATACATACATGCATACATATATAACCTATATGTATGCATGTATGTATGCTTGTAAGCACATGTATGTATGTATATAACCAATATAATATATATATATATATATGAAAGTAATAAGAAAAGGTCTCTTTTTTCCATAGCTTCTTGGATCATTGTTGGAGAATCGTCAACCCAGTGCTTCTTCCTCCATAAAAATTTGTCATGACACACCTCAAACAAAGAAAAGGAAAAAAGGTTGGAAAAAAAAAAAACAAAACAAAAACCAAAAAACAAAACAAAAGGGAAGGTGCAGAAAATACGTTTCTTAAGATCTAATTATGTATCAAAGCCTTGTGTCATTGGTACAAACTCTTTTTCCGGCAAATGAAGCTCCTGAAAAGTATAATCGAAGATGTAATTCTTTTAAAGTCTATAAATTTTATTGTAGATGGTTCTAGTAGTAGTTTTATAAAAATAAAAAATAAAAATAAAGAAGTACAAGAACAATAAGTATGAAAGCACAGAGAACTACTCACGATGCAGCTTTTCATGGCAATTAGCAACAAGTACTTCATTGGTTTCACATGATGTGAAAGATTCTGAAAAAGATATAAACATTGTGAGTTTGGTGAGCATATAGAACCACTAGGAAAAGATTCAGTGCTAGGTGTTGAAGGAGTTACGTACCTTTGAGCTTGGAAAATATTCAAATATATTTTCAGCCTTGTCCATAAGAATGGGACGGTGGTGCTTCCAAGAACTTCTTAGGGGGGACCTAGCTAAAAGCGTGTTAAAAGTGTAGCTTAAGTGAATTTCAATTTTTTTCACAATAACTGCACAAAGCAGGTTTTATAAAGTAGATAAAACAGTTACCGGTATGGTACGTTAGCAAATTCTTGCATCACAATCATGTCTTCTTTTGGGCCATTTTTCTGAACCACACCATGCAAGCAATAAAAGTCATCAAACTCACTTAAAGACAACATATACATATCTAAAAAAGATGTGAGAAGAAAAGAGAACAAGGAATGTCAATGCAACCAACTGCAAGTGAAGAGCTCCCCAATCAATTTCTCTTCAATCCTTCTAAGCAATCCCATAGGCGCTACAGACGAAAACACAGCTAGTGTTAGGATTTAAAGTGAAAATTATGTCACATAGGAACTTCTATTTTTACAACCATCTATGACATTTGAATTCTGGTCATAATAAAGTTTCTTAAAAAATAAAATGGAATGATTAATCACTCGGTTAGCTAGCCATCAGTAAATTATCATTGGATGGCCTTATAACTAGTTATCTCTTGCTCTAAAGATCTATCTCCCTATGATATGAAAAGACCAAAAAAATAATAATAATAATAATAAAGTTACGTACATTGGAATCTTTGGAGAACTGTTGGAGAAGTTTCCTATTATGTTGTCAACCTGCGTGTTTCCAATAGCAAACTGCTTGAAACTAAAGAGATGTAATGAATTAATTTTTCTTAACAGGTAGACAAAAAGTGACTGGTATACAAAACAATACTTAATAGCCCAAGGTAAAGGACCAAAGTAAAAACAAAAAAAAAAACAAAAAAACAAAAAAAAGAGAGAGAGAGAGAGAGATTGAAAACAAAAACCATTGATTTCGGATCCAACAAACTCAAAACACTTGCATCTTCCTTGGCCAAATAGACTGAATAAGCCACTTGTCATTGCACCTCGTTCTCCTGACAAACAATATAAAGGATCAGTAACACTTTCAAACTGAGCTTTTAGCCCAATGTAAAAGACCAAAAGTATCAAAAAAAAAAAAAAAGATTGAAAACAAATACCATTAAGCCAAATAGACCAAATAAGCCAAGCGACGGGAGTGGCCTTTCATATGGTAGCAACCTCGCCTGACATGCAACTGCCCTGTTAAATAATTTGACAAAAATCAAATAACAACACGAATTACAAAAAAGGATTCAAATCACGCACGTAAAGTTCTACTAATATGTGTATTTACATATTTGTACGTATGCATGCATGCGTGAATGTATGCATGTATGTACGCAAGCCCATATGTATGCATGTTTGTATGCTTGTATGCGCATGTGTGTAAGTACATAAACCTAACAAATAATATTATAAATATATATACATTTATACATATATATATATATGAAAGTAGTTAGAAAAGGTCCCTTTTTGCTGTGGCTGCTTGGATCGTTGTTGAACAACCATCAATAGAGTGCTTTCCTAATCCAAATTCCAACTATATAAGAGGGGGCAAAAAAAAAAATGTCATGACACTCCTAAAATAAAAATAAAATAAAAATAAACTAATTAAAAAATTAAATATTAAATTAAATTAAATTAAATTTAAAAATAAAAATAATAAAAAAATCAGAATGGAAGGTGAAGAGCGTATGGCTGTAAAGAGAGACTGTTGTATCAAAGCCTTGTGCTATTGGTGCCGGCTACTTTTCGTGCAAATGAAGCTCCTGCAAAGTATAACAAAAGATGTAATTCTTTTAAAGTCTAGGAACGCTGTTGTAGAGAGTTTAGTTTAATAGGTTTCATCAATATGGAACAAGAACAAGAGTGGGAAGAGTTCATACCCTTTCAAGATTCGTGACATCAAGGTCCTTACGCCAAAGCATTAACCCGAAGGGCACAACCTTCGTCGCCAGTTGAACAATAAGCTGATTTGAGAAGAATATCCAAAAGAAAAACCATTAAAATAGCAGCACAAGCTATTAGTAAAAGGAGAACTATCCTATATAACTACATAAGAAGAAAAGAAGAAAATTGATCCCGCTTAAATCATTTATGTTGTCTTGGCTTATTTTGGAAAAGAGTTTAAGATAAACTTCTCACTACCATTGCTTTAGGAAAATCAAACAAACAAACATAGTATTTAGAATTCAGCTTAAATCTAAGAATACAATTGCGAAGAACATTTGTGAATGATACATGATCTTAATGCCTCTGATCTAGTTGTAACAGAAGTATAAATGATATACTAGCGTTGACTATGCTCAAAAAGACCTATAAACATTTTAATTCAAAAAGGTCCTTAAGACTATGCTGAAACCAGAAACTAGATAGGATTATGCACAACTGAGGTACTAGAGTAAAATATATATATATATATAATGGAGAAACGAAGTATGTTTTGAAGGTGTTTACCAATGTATAGTTTATAGGCTAAGGCACCGAAGTTCTCTTGGTCTTGCAACTTGAGGCACTATTTGAGTGACAACCAGCTAAATTTTCCACGAAAAAAAAAAGGTTAATAAAAATTTGATTAAATCAGTTTTATTGAAGAATGGAAATCTCATCCCAATTAAGATGGGAAACAAACCTTGAAAGTTTCAACTAATCAATTGACACATGCTACATATATATGGTTTCTCTCTATATAGTTTGACAGGAGTTTCTCTCAACTAATTACCAGTATACACTTTTACATGAAGGAATATGAAAATTAGCTGACATCTAATATACCAATCATGCAACCTAAATGAAGATAATTAATGACAAAGAAAACATACCTGTCATCTTTATTAAAACATGTTCCCTGATATTTGCCTCTCCGTAGCAACCTTTCATTAAATATAATGCTCGCCATATGCCTCTCAGTAGCCCATAATTCCGCCAGTCAAATTGAACAATAGTAAAAGTATGAGAGTTGGTGGATAACAAAATTAGCAACACTAATTGGGGAAAAAAAAAAGTTTAATTCTTAGTAAATCAAAAAGAAGTGATGAACACGAATATAGTTGCCTTAAAAATGTTCAAGTTGCAATTCTAAACTTTTTTTTTTTTTTTGGCAAACAAAAGTGCAGAGTCAAGTAGCAAGTTTAACAAAACATATTATACTGATTACATATTTTAAAACAAGCACTAAGTTTGTTTAGTGATTGATGTGACATCTTCCTCACTGTACAGTGAAAAGGGCAAGTGTCTCCACTCAAAAAACTGTATGGTTTGGAAAATATCATTTCAACTAATAATCAAAACTTAGTGAACAAAACCAAAAGTTTTAGAAGTAGCAATAATAACTGTGACGACATAGTATAGGAGCGTCAATTTATTTAGAAAAACCAGACATGCTTTCTTAGTCAAGAGAAAAAGATCATTTCAATCAGGAAACGAACTTTGCACACAAAAGGCATTTGTTGACTACTGGGATCAGATATATCATGCAACTAGAACTAAGATATTTAATAGTGAAAGAAATACTATACCTGTCTATCACCATCATTGTGTGAGAAACTAGCTAAATGCCTTTGCCCCCTCACCGCAGCCCATGATTCCATAAGTCAATTTGAAAAATAATAAAACCATTAGAGGCAATAAATGACAACATCTTCAACAGTAATGAAAACCAAAATCATAAATTAGGAGCTATTATCAGCAAAACAAATAAAAGTAATGAGCAAGAATGTTGTTACGTTGAAAATGTTATAGTTACAATATGAAACTTTTTAGTAAAAACAAAAGTCAAGTAAAAAGTTATCAATGAAAAAGTCTTATAATTAATATGTAGTCTAAAAACAACCACTAAGTTTGCTTATCAAATTTTGCTGATTAGTTGATACATATCTTCCTCACCACACAATGAAAAGGGCAAGTGTCTCCACTCAAAAAACTGTATGGTTCGGAAAACATCATTTCAACCAACAACCAAAATTTAGTAAACAAAAGCAGTAGTTGTATATGCTGCAATTATAATAGTGATGATGACATTACAAGCCATTCTTTGAAAGAAAAAAAGGGAAAAAAATGCAACTCAGTCAAGATCTTCAATACAGTAAGTTATCAATTAAAAATATCTTATAGTTAATTTGAGTAAAAAACAACCACTAAGCTTCCTTGTCAAGTTTTGTTTATTGGTTGATGTGGCATCTTCCTCACTAAACAGTAAAAGACAAAGTGTTTCTACTCAAAAAATTGTATGTTTCGGACAATGACATTTCAATCAATAATTAAAACTTAGTGAACAAAAGCAGTAGTTGTAGAAGTAGAAATAACAATTGTGATGAGCATAGTATAAGCCAGTCTTTAAAAGAAAGAAGGAAAGAAAAAATGCAAATGGGGTCAAGAGCTTCAATTTAGTGAAGGAAAAAAAAATATATATAAATATATATATATATAGATGCTTTCTTAGTTAGTAGAAAAACATCATTTAGATCAGGAAATGAAGTCCGCACTAGTTGACTACTATTGTAAGGCCTATCATGCAATCTAGAACAAAGATATTTAATCGAGAAAGAAAAACCATACCTGTCTATCCCCATCATTGATTTAAGAGACTTGCTAAATGCCTCTACCTCCTCTTTGCAGCCCATGATTCCATAAGTCAATTTGAAAAATAATAAAAGCATTAGAGGCAGTTAATGACAAAATTTGCAACAGTAATTAAAGAGTACTGATAAATATATAGCAATTATCCACAAACAAAAGCAACTAGTGAGCATGAATGTTGTTACATTGAAAAATTCAAGTTACCATATTTAAACTTTTTGTAAAAACTAAGTGCGTATAGATCGTAAAAAGTTTAAATACGTAATACAAAAACAACCACTAATCTTGTTTATCAAATTTTGTTTATTGGTTGAGGTGGCATGTTCCCCACTACACGGTGAAAAGGGCAAGTGTTTCCGCTCAAAAAATTGTATGATTTGGAAGAATAACATTTCAACAAATAACCAAAACTCAATAAACAAAAACAGTAGTTGTTTAAGTTACAATTATAACAGCGATGACAACATTATAAGCCATTCTTTGAAAGAAAAATGCAAAAAAAAAAAAAATGCAACTAGAGTCAAGAACTTCGATATGGTAAGTTATCAATTAAAAGAACCACTAAGGTTGTTTGTCAATTAAGAATATGTTAAAAATAAAAAATAAAAAATTAAACCCACTAAGTTTGTTTATCAAATTTTGTTTGTCGGTTGATGTGACATCTTCCTCACTATATAGTGAAAAGGATAAGTATTTCTACTCAAAAAACTGTATGGTTTGGAAAATATCATGTCAATTAATAATCAAAAATCAGTAAACAAAAACAGTAGGGTTTTCTTCTTTTTTCTTTTTTTTTATTTTGGTTTTCTTTTTTGGTAGAAACAAAAGCAGTAGTTGTATGGTTGAAATAGAACTTCGAATGAGAAAGGAAAACTGTACATAAGTCGAAAGAAATTTGAACACAAAAAGGGTAACTATCACTATAATCTGGAAATAAATGCTTGTATTAAACAAGAGTAAAGACTCTGATCAAACAAAATAAAATGCTGAAATAAAAAGCGAAACTTTTAGAAGGAAAAGCAAAAGAAATACCTTGACTGTGGGTTGTGTCGGAGCCAAAATCATGCCTTTTCCCATTCTTATCATCCTCGTCTCCAAATAAAATGCCAAATCTTAAGCTTCCCAAATACGCATAATCTGAAATCGAAAACCCAAATACCCAGAATCTGAAATAGGAAACCCAAATACCAAAATTTCTCAGTTTTTATGAAAACCCAAATGCCCACATTTTCCAATTTACCGAAGAAATACCCAGAATGCTCTCTCTCTCTTCTCTCTCTTCTCTCTTCTCTTATCAGAATGGTTCTCTCTCTGTTTGTCTTCAAAGCAATACTACTGTCTCCCAACGGTAAGATTTTCTTTTTGGTGTGAACGGTAAGATTTTCTCGCTCCTCTTAGCACCAACGGTAATATATTTTCGCTCTTTCTCTTTTGGTGCGAAGCGCCAGCGGTGAGATTATTATTTTTATTTTTGCTTTTTCTTTTCTTGATTAAAAACGAAATATGCTGAACACTGATTAAAGAAAATCTTGTTGGTTTTTCCAAAAAAAATTACCTGTCGTTTTATAAGAGTATTGTCTTCTTTTTTTTTTTTTTTAGCTAAGTAATGTCTACAACCTCAAATGTTGTCGTTTAAAAAAAAAGTATTTAATGTTATCGTTTTTAAGCTATTCTCTCGAATCTCGATCGAGGAATAGTGTGATGTACCTCCAATGTACTTTTTTCTACAGAGAAGAAATTTTAATATTTATATACTTATATATTTTAGGGGAGACGACATTTCAATTTGAAATAAGGATATATCCCTTTCTAGTTGGTTTTTTTTTTTTTTAAGTGAAATTGAAAATGGTCAAAATCTAATTTTCTTTTTAATGCTTATAATTAATTTAAAATTAGTTTAAGATTAAAAAATAGTTTAAGGGCAAAAATATTGCTGTTGGTGACCTATAATATTAGGTAAGATTTTGTAAGGTTATAATAGTAATTTTGTAGTTTATTTAAATTAAAGAAAAAGCATACCATGCATGATAACTTCTTTTTTTTTTTTTTTTTTTCCTAATAACAAGATAATAAGGACCTATTTGGAACAATGATTGCAGTTGGAGTTTTATAGGTAGTAACTGAAATATCTTTTTGATTGAAATGTAAATTGTAAATGAATTTGTAATATAGAAAAAAGATGTAAAAATTTTAAATAGACTCGGAAAAATGTAGATTTCATAGTTTTGGATGATTGATCTACTATAATTTTGTTGAAAAAAAAAAAATGGTGATTCCTTAACTAGCTTAGTTTTCAGATGAAGTCAGATTTCAAAATGCCCAGTTTGGATGTGTTACTGATCATTTATATCGTCTGTTAGGAGAACGATGAGCAATGATAAGTGGCATATTCGGTCTATTTCGTTGATGAAGATGCTAGTGTTCTGAGTTTGCTGATCTGAAATCAATGGTAATTTTTGAGTGTAGCTTTTAAATATTGTTTTGAGTATACTTTTTTGTGTACCTATACTTTTTTCTCAACCTTTTAAGATAAATTATTTATAATGAACTAAACTAAGGACATGATGAATATACACAGAGATCTTGAATTATTCCATTTTCTTTCTTTTTTTTTTTTTTTTTTTGTCTTTTCAAATCATATAAATCTAAGGCCATCCGATGATAATCTACTGATGGCTAGCCAATTGAGCGATTAATTTTGACTTCTGATTTGTTTTGAGAAACTTTAGTATGACCAAACTTCAAATATTGTTGATAGGTATAAAGATAGAAGTCCCTATGAGACTTAATTCTCACTTTATTTGCTAATTTAGATATGTTTTTGTCTACAGTGCCTACAGCCTTGCTTTGGAAGGATTGAAGAGAAATTGGTTGGGAGCTCTTCACTTGGAGTTGGTTCAATGGACAGTTCCTTGTCTCCTTTGTCTTCAAATCTACTTCAGATATATATATTTGTTGACCTCCACTGAGTTTGATGGTTTTTATTTCTTAGATGGTGTGGTTCAGAGGATGGCATCAGAGGAGAAGCGATCATGGTGCAAAACGATGCTAACATGCCTTATCGGTAACTGTTTTATCTCTCTATTCGACAGCTAGTTTTTGTGCGAATGTTGAGTGGAGGAAAAAAAAATGATATTCACTTCCTTTTCTAAGGCAATCCTATGATCATATCTAGAGCTTGCAATTAAAACATTCTTATTGGTATATAAACTTTTAGCCTTCATCTTTTTCCGTTTTTTTTTTATTTGCTTGCAGGTTGATGGGTGGTTCAGAGGATGGCTGTGGGGGAAGAAGTGATCATGATGAAGAACTCTTCTCACAGGCTTAACCGGTAAATAAATAAGTGGAATTTGCAAGATTGTTTTGAGTTTGTTTTTATTTTTTTATTTTTTTATTTTTTTTTTTTGATGCGTTTCGTGACAATTTTTAATTTTTAATTTTTATTTTTATTTATTTTTTATTTTTTATTTTTGCTCTCTCTCATACAGTTGGAAGATAAGAAATAAATTAGAGGAAGAAGCACACGATTGACAATTCTCCAACAATGATTACTTATAAATATGTGTGTGTGTACACATATATATTATCTTGCGATGGTTGTTTACATATAGGCATGCATCCATGCATGTTAACATATAGGAATTCATTCATACATACATACATACATACACATGACATAACTTCGTGAGTGATTTGGAGCCTTTTATTTGGATCGTATTGCTATTTTATTTTTGTCATTAAAATTATTTGGTAGGTAGCTGTGTTACAGGCAAGGATACCATATGAAAGGCGACACCACTTGCTTGGTATGAACAAGACACTAGATGTTTGACAGGTTGATATTTTCTTTCTCTGTTTTGGCTTTATAATTAGCTTTAATGTTGATGCCTTTAGGAAACAAATAGTTAGCCTTAGTGTTCATGCTTATTTTCTTTTCTATAGTGCCTATCGACTTGCTTTGGAAGGATTGAAGAGAAATGGGTTGGGGTGCTCTTCACCGTGGAGTTGGTTGAATTGAAGGCTCCACATCCCTTCCCTTTCCTCTTTACATTTACTTTAAAGTAATATATATGTTGACTTCAACTGAGTTTGATGGTTTTTATTGTTTACATGGTCTTGTTCAAAGGATGGCCCCAGAGGAGAAGCAATCGTGACACAAAACTATGCTAACAAACTTCCTCGGTAACTGTTTTATCACTCTACATCATAGCACTAGCTTTGTGCAGGTGTTACTGTTCTAATCCTTCTGTTATTGTTCAATTTGACAGATGGAACGATGGGGGAAGGGGCTGCAAGGGGCGAATGGCAAGGACATTATATAACAGAGACAGGTATAGTCTTTCTTTGTCAAATTAATATATCTACTCTTAGTTGGATGATAGATCTGATAAAATTTTGTTGAAAAAAAAAAAGTAATTCCTTAACAAGTTTAGTTTCCAGATGAAGTCAGATTTCAAAATGTTCAGTTTGCACGTGTTACTGATCATTTATATCGTCTTATTAGGAGAACAGGGAGCAATGATAAGTGGCATATTCGGTCTACTTGGCTGATGAAGATGCCAGTGTTTTTAGTTTGCTGGATCGGAAATCAATGGTGTTTGTTTTCAATCCTTTCTTTTTTTTTTTTTTGATACTTTGGTCTTTACCTTGAGCTATTAAATATTGTTTTGTATATCAATCACTTTTTGTCTACCTTTTAAAATAAATTAATTCATTACATCTCTTTAGTTTCATGCAGTTTGCTGTTGGAAACACGTAGGTTGACAACATAATTGGAAACTTCTCCAACAGTTCTCCAGAGATTCCAATGTACGTAACTTGATTTTTTTTTTTTTTTTGGTCTTTTCATATCATTGGGAGATAGATCTCTTGAGCAAGAGATAACTAGTTATAAGGCCATACAATGATAATCTACTGATGGCTTGCTAACCGAGTGATTAATCATTCCTTTTTATGTTTTAAGAAACTTTATTATGACCAGAATTCAAATATCATAGATGGTAATGAAGATAGAAGTTACTATGAGACATAATTCTCACTTTAAATGCTAACACTAGATGTGTTTTCGTCTATAGTGCCTACGGGAATGCCTAGAAGGATTGAAGAGAAATTGGTTGGGAAGCTCTTCACTCGAAGTTGGTTGAATTGACATTCGTTATTCCCTTTTCTTTTCACATCTTTTTTAGATATGTATTTGTTGTCTTTAACTGAGTTTGATGACTTTTATTGCTTGCTTGGTGTGTTTTAGAGGATGGCCCCAAAGAAGACGTGATCGTGATGCAAAAATATGCTAACGTACCTTATCGGCAACTGTTTTATCTATCTACTTTATAAAACTAGCTTTGTGCAGTTGTTACTGTGAAAAAAAATTGTAATTCACTAGAGCTACACTTTTACACGCTTTTAGCCAGGTTCCCCCAAGAAGTTTATGGAAGCACCACTGTCCCATTCTTATGGACAAGCCTGAAAACAAATTTGAATCTTTTCCTAGCACAGAGGTACGTAACTCCTTCAACACCTGGCACTGATTCTTGTCCTAGTGGTTCTGTATGCTCACCAAACTTACAATGTTTATATCTTTTTCATAATCTTTCACATCATGTGAGACCAATGAAGTACTTGTTGCTATTTTGTCATGAAAAGCCACATCGTGAGTAGTTCTCTGTGCTTTCAAACTTATTGTTCTTGTACTTTTTTATTTTATTTTACTTTTTATTTTAATAAAACTACTATTAGAACTCTCTATAATAAAATTTATAGACTTTAAAAGAATTACATCTTCGGTTATACTTTTCAGCAGCTTCATTTGTAGGAAAAGGAGTTTGTACTAATGACACAAGCCTTTGATACATGGTTGGATCTTAAAAAACGTACGTTCTTCACTTACTTTTTTTTTTTTTTCCAACCTTTTTTGTTGTCTTTGTTTGAGGTGTCATGACAAATTTTTTAGGAGGAAGAAGCACTCAGTTGACAATTTTCCAACGACGATCCAAGAAGCCAGGGAAAAAAAGGGACCTTTTCTTATCGCTTTCATATATATATATATTATATTGGTTACATACATACATACATACATGTGCATACAAGCATACAAACATGCATACATATAGGATTGCATACATACATACATGTAAATACACATATTATAGTACTTCATGTGAGTGATTTTGATCATTTTTTCTAATTCATGTTGTTATTTGATTTTTGTCAAGTTATTGACAGGACAGCTGCGAATGAGGAGAGGATGCTACCATACAAATGGCCGTTCCCATTTCTTGTTATAAAGTGCAAGACACTAGATGTCTGACAGGTTGGTAATCTGCCTTTGTTTTAACAACTCATCTCAATTTTACTAGATGTTTCTCATCCAGCTTCCATTTGTATACTAGGAATCAATTGTGTCGCACGAAGAACATTTCAGAAAAGACAAATGTTACTGAGATCTTATAGCTATGTTAATTGTGTCATTCAAATTATTTGGCAGGTAGCTGTGTTACAGGCAAGGATACCATATGAAAGGCGACACCCATTGCTTAGTATGAACAAGACACTAGATGTTTGAGAGGTTGATATTTTCTTTCTCTGTTCTGGCTTTATAATTAGCTTCAATGTTGTTGCCTTTAGGAAACAAATAGTTAGCCTTAGTGTTCGTGCTTATTTTCTTTCTCACCCTATTTCTGTTTGTATACTAGGAACTAATAGTGCTGCAAGAAAAGCATTTTAGGACCATGGAAAGACAAAATGTTAAGCTTTTAAAGTTGTTGAGGTCTTATAGCCGGGTCACCTAAATATATTGTCTATTATTTCCACTTGATTATTAGTTTTGTTTAGTTTGAACAGTGACAGGATGACAGAATGCTGTGGCTCGAATTCTATGCTCGAGCATCAACACTTGCCACTAAAAACCCTACAGGTAAGAATTTCTCTGCAAAATATAACATTTTTAAAATGCACTTTTGACTTGTTAGTATACTTTGGCGTATGTCCTAGATTGGACAATAAGCTGATTGTTTATCTCAATCAGCTTATTGTCCAAAAAAAAAATGTAAAAATTTTAAATAGATTTGGAAAAAAATTTGCAATATGAATATTATTTCATTACTCTCGTCATTCTATGCGTTTTTTTTTTTTTTTTTTTTTTTTGTAAATCATCTCATTTCGACTTGAAATAAGAAAATTATAGATTTTAAAAATTCAAGGTTTTTTTTTTAATGGAAGAGAAAGAAAATAAGATGTAGATTTCATAGTTTTGGAGTTTAGTTGTAAAATTCCGTTTGGATACATATGTATCCAAACAATCCCTAATTTAGGATCTCTAGCAGCAATAATAATAATAATTACAACAGCATCAATAATAATAATAAACAAATGAAGATAAAAATACCAAAGACCCCTAACTAATTAGTCATGAAAAATACTAAGGATATCAATTTTAATCCTAACTTTTTAAGTACCAACTAATGTGTCACAGGAGTTGTCACTTTTTATTGGTAAGTGTTTAAAATATTGTCATATCAATTAGTTACATCTACTAACAAAAATATAATACGTAAGTTAGTACTTAAAAAGTTAATATTAAAGTTCATGTCACACTCCTCAATTAGCCCCTTGGCTTGATAACAATTTGAGCCTCAAATTTTGAGGATTGATTTTTCTCATTCTTTCTTTTTTCATTCCTTATTTTCCTGACTCCACGAAGTTAACATTCCTTTTCTTTTTTTTTTATATATATATATATACTAATTTAACATGCGCGATAATATATTGCTAAAAGATATAAGAATTTAAATAGAAAATAAAATAAAAAAAAAAGAAAAGAAAAAGCACAAAACAATAAAATAAGGAAAAGAAAGAAAAAACCGAAACTTCAAAAAAACTTAAAAAACAAAAACTGAAACTTCTCAACGACATTTCAAAAAAATTTATTTAAATGAAAGATTTTGGTGGTGACCTATAATATTAGGTAAGATTTTGTAAGGTTATAATAGTAATTTTGTTGTTTATTTAAATGAAAGAAAAGGCATACCATGCATGATAACTTCTTTTTTTTTTTTTTTTTTTTCTAATGACATGATAATAAGGACCTATTTGGAACAATGATTGCAGTTGGAGTTTTATAGGTAGTAACTGAAATATCTTTTTGATTGAAATGTACATTGTAAATGAATTTATAATATAGAAAAAAGATGTAAAAATTTTAAATAGATTCGGAAAAAAATTTTGCAATATGAATATTATTATTACTCTCGTCATTCTGTGCATTTTTTTTTTTTATAAATCATCTCATTTCGACTTGAAATTAGAAAATTACAGATTTTAAAAATTTAAGGTTTTTTTTTTAATGAAAGAGAAAGAAAATAAGATGTAGATTTCATAGTTTTGGAGTTTGGTTGTAAAATTCCGTTTGGATACATATGTATCCAAACAATCCCTAATTTAGGATCTCAAGCAGGAAAAATAATAATAATAACAACAGCAGCAATGGCATCAATAATAATAGTAAACAAATGAAGATAAAAATACCAGAAACCCCTAACTAATTGGTCATAAAAAATACTAAGGATATCAATTTTAATCCTAACTTTTTAAGTACCAACTAATGTGTCACAGGAGTTGTCACTTTTTATTGGTAAGTGTTTAAAATATTGTCATACCAATTAGTTACATCTACTAACAAAAATATAATATGTAAGTTAGTACTTAAAAAGTTAATATTAAAGTTCATGTCACACTCCTCAATTAGCCCCTTGGCTTGATAACAATTTGAGCCTCAAATTTTGAGGATTGATTTTTCTCATTCTTTCTTTTTTCATTCCTTATTTTCCTGATTCTACGAACTTAACATTCCTTTTTTTTTTTTTAATATCTATACTAATTTAACATGCGCGATAATATATTGCTAAAAGATATAAGAATTTAAATAGAAAATACAAAAAAAAAAAAGAAAAGAAAAAGCACAAAACAATAAAATAAGGAAAAGAAAGAAAAAACTAAAACTTCAAATAAAACTTAAAAAACAAAAATTGAAACTTCTCAATGACATTTCAAACAAATTTAGACAAAATCCTTTTTAACCAAATTAATTAAAAATATAAGAATTTAATAAGAAAAAAAAAATAAAATAAAATAAAAGGTACAGAACGATTAATCAATAAAAAGAAATAGAAAAAAAAAAACCAAAACTTCATATGTAACTTTAAAAATAAAAAAAATAAATAAATCAACCAAAACTTCATTTCGAAACTCAAAAAAATTTTTATCGAAACCTTTTTTTAATCGAGTTAAAAAATCATAAAGAAACTAAAAAAAACTCCATAAATTAAGAAGGAAATAATAATAATAACAGCACATAACGACATAAGAAGAAAAAGAAAGATAAAAGTATTTTTAACTAGATTAAAAAATCACATCGAAACGCCATTACGAAACTTTAAAGAAAAAAATCTTAAAAAAATATATTCTCACTTTAATTATTGATGATAGACATAAATTTATTATTGAATAGATATATAGAGGATTATGTATATGTGTATATATATGTAATGAGAAGCGAAAAAGATAAAAGAAATTAAAAAAAAAACAGAGAGATAAAAGAAGAAAAAATAATAAATTCATAAAAGAGAAGTGCAAAGAAAAACAACTGATGCAAAAAAAAAAAAGATAAAAGAAATTTTTAAAAAAAGAGAGATAAAAGAAGAAAAAATAATAAATTAATAAAAGAAACAAATTAATATATGTGATGAGAGACGAAAAATAGAAAAGAAACAAATAAAAGATAAAAGCATAAAAGGAAATAAATGAGAAAAAAAGAAAGAAAAAAAAAGCATAAAAGCATAAAAGATAAGTAAAAAAATAATGGGGTGACACATGGCAGAAGATAGTGCATTTTGGCTCAAATATATATATATATATATATATCAAGATTAAGATTAAGATTAAGATAAGATGTTAAGAAACATGAAATAATTTGCCCAAACAGGGGTGGATGAGTTGACATGAGAGGCAACCTTAAGGATCTCACCAACCGTGAGATCAGAGGATTGAATCCCTTACCAACTCAAGGGAGTTGTAAACCGAGCCTGCACAATATCCCGAAATGGGAAATGACGGGCCACCACCAGATCCTTTATTTAGCAATATATATATGTGAAATAATCATAAAAAAATATATATCAAAATACATGAAAATGGGTTATAAAAATCCTACATGCATGATTGCAAGTATAAGAAAATGGTAATCTCATGCATTTGTTTCTAATCTTGAGGTCTCAAATTCAAATCCTCCATCACAATTTAATGAATTAAAAACTAAAAATAAAAAATCATGAATGCACATTAATATTATAATAATTTTTGCATCAATGAAGTATACTTGTGAGTGACTTGCCCGATATTTACTTAAAATGGGAGTTTACTGTCATCTTTTATTTTGTCACATCAGTTCTTAAATTACCTTCAATCAAATATAAAGCCATATTATTTTTTTTGTTACAATATTTTTCATTTATTTTTCTAAAAATGCTCCTGCAACTAAATTTTAAACTACTTTTTTTTTTTGTGCCAGTTTTCGTTCAAGGTTCCGTCCTTTAAAAAATAAAAGAGGAAAAAACCCATGTTAAACGATGATTTGTTATTGAAATGTTAATTTAATTTAATAGTTGATACATGTGAATAATGTTCTTCAATAGGACGAGGCTTGAAATAAAGAATGACAAAACGAGTAGAAAAATTTAGCAATTCACAAAAGGTTGTTGGTGGATCTTTTGTTCGAGAACCAAACTACATATGAACACAACTCAGTAATTAAATCCTTGTGGTTGCGGACAAAAGTTCTTTGGAAACTTATAATAGATATCTTCATTCTTTATGATAGTGAGTGATTTGATTGTTAGGATTTCTCGAATTTTCATGAAGTTATTTGCAAATAAATTAGTAAATTATTCGACTCAACATCATTAATTTTAAGGTAATTTTGGCTTCGGAATTTATTCATCTTCTTTGCTTTATCGCTCTATGAATAGTATATTCATTTTATAAGTTTCCTTTGGTTTCTAATGTGTTATGTTTATTATGGTCGTGCACCTTTTTCTTTTCCATTGTCAGACTTTTTTCTTTCAGGTTCTTTCCGACAAAGGTTTTATGAATCACGGCTTGTTTGAATAGTCCATGTATTTTCTTTCATTTTGAAGTGGTTTTTAGTTGACAACTTCATTGTATTTTTTTTTATTGTTAATATCATGTGTGATTAGTAGATGATAAGGATGTAAAAGGATACTGATTAATAATGGCAATCAGTAATGACTACAAATTTAATGATTCTAGTAATTGACTCCTGATCAATCATGAATGACTATGAAATATGTGACTAACTTATGGTCATTCGATTGACCGTAAGTTAATAACTGATTGAGCGAATTAACTATGTTTTATAGTCAATCATTAATTGATCATTTAAGAAAATTAATTAACTATTTAAAAAAATGTCATTTAATATTTAATATAGTTAATCACTGACCAAAAAATTATTTATTTTGGTTATGATCAATCGGTGATTGACTATGATTAATCAGTTATTGAGGCATTTTAACTAATTTTTTAAAACTTATGTCTTTCAACTCATTTTTTAAAATTTGAGCCATTTATTATGAAACTTGTTAAAAAAAAAAAAAAAGGCTATTTAGTTACAAATCCCATTTTAAAAATTATCTTTTTTTTTTTGGTAGAACATTTAGCCTTTGTTTGGTAATTTAAATTCTAACTCGAATTTTTTATCTCAATTTTTATTTTTTTATGAAAAGTCAACAAAAATTATAACTAGATATTTGAAAAGTCAATTAACTCCAATTTAAAAATTTTAACTCCAACCGTCAAACTAAACAGACCCTTAAAAATAATGTTATTTCTTGAGAAACTGGGTTTTCAACCATCAAAGGGAATTCCGTTGGTTGGTTTCTAAAACGAAGTCTTGCATTTAAACGTAAGAATATATATATATATATATATATATACATATATATATATATCTGTGTGTATATATTTCTTTTGATATATATATTTTTTAATAGTTGGTTGTCAAACAAAACTAAAATTACGAGTAGTAGTATTGCTCCAATTGGATTGGGTAAGGAAAAAATTACGTTATTAAAATAAATATAATATTGTATCTCACATTTCTATATACATTAAAAAAAAAAAAAGCAATATGTTTACTTATGTAAAATGTTGTCTTTTATTATTCCACAAGTCATTCGAAACTGTGCGAAAAGAATTAGAGACGGTAAATGACAAACTTTGTAACAATAAAACAATAATTTAAAATTAAAAAGAGATCAACTAATAACTATAATCAAGAAATTATTTATAAAAAAAAAAAAAAAGCATGAGCATGAATACTATTGCGTCAAAACATGAATATCACACGATAAAACTTTGTGCATAGAGTCAGTCGTAAGCTACATATACAAGTATCTCATAGCACAAGTTATACAAGTTGCATAGTAGTACTAATAGTGGTATAAGTCGGTCTTTACAAAAATAAATAAATAACTTGCAATTAAGAGTTCAAAACACTATTAAGAAAACAATTATATAGCTGTTGATCCCTACAAACCAACATTGGATTTGCCTTCACAAAATAAATAAATAAATAAAGATAAAAGGCCATTTATACATTTGGCTTCCAATCAGCTTCCAATCAACAATAAACTTCCTCATGTTGAAGTTGCCTGATCAAAGGCGCAAACTGAAAATGTGGTGGGAAACCCAGGGAAACCCGCCACATGTTTCCCAATGCTACAGAGCATCGGGAACGAAAAAGCTAGTCAATGTCCTTTGTGACTAGATATTTGTTACA
>CM046379.1:37693782-37782598 GCA_025413485.1 Ficus microcarpa
TTAGTCGATTCCTTCTTTCTGCGTATAGCCCTTCGCTACAAGTCTTGCCTTGAAAGTTTCCACTTTCCCATCCACACCTCTCTTCCTCTTGTATACCCACTTACACCCAATCGGTTTTATGCCTTGGGGTAAGTCTACAAGTTTCCAGACTCCGTTGGAATCCATAGATTCCATCTCGGCGTTCATAGCCTTTTGCCAAAGACTAGAATCAACATCCTCCATAGCTTCCTTGTACGTAGCCGGATCATCAATATGTTCTATGGATTCTGCTTCATAAAACTTCACCACTGAACATGTACCTTTCAGGTTCCCTGATAATCTCCCACTACGACGAAGCTCCTGTGGTTGTTGATTCTTTAGTGATTTTTCCGCAGGGTTTTATTTGTGACTTTAGGAACATCCAAACCCGAAGTCATCTCCTCAAGCACTACTTTGCTACGAGGTTTAAAGTCTTCCATGTAACTTTCCTCAAGGAATGTTGCATGTGTTGAAACAAAGACTTTATTTTGCTTTGGATTATAGAACAGACACCTTTTGTCCCTTTGTGGATAGCCAAACAAGCACACTTCTGATCGTGACTCCAATTTCTTTTATCCAGGACACGTGTGCCGGACAACCCCAAATTCGAATATGATTCAAATTAGGTTTCTACTCGTCCATAACTCATAAGGAGTTTTAGGAACCGATTTGGAGGGAACGTTATCCAGAAGATAGCATGCAGTTTGTATGGCGTGCCCCCAAAATGATAAAGGTAAAGTGGAATAACTCATCATAGACCGGACCATATCCAATAGGGTCCTATTCCTTCTCTCAGCTACACCATTCTGTTGAGGAGTAAGTACCAGGTGCAGTCAACTGGATGTATCCCATTCTCTATCACCTAAGAACTCATCCGATAGGTATTCCCCACCTCGATCCGATCGAAGTGTCTTAATGGACTTGCCTAATTGTTTCTCCGCTTCAGCCCGAAACTCTTTGAACTTGTCAAAGGCTTCGCTTTTGCGGGTCATTAAATAGACATATCCATACCTTGAGTAATCATCAATAAAAGTGATATAATACTCATACCCACCACGTGCTTCTATGTTCATGGGACCACAAACATCTGTATGCACAAGTTCTAAAAGTTTCTCGGCACGACCATCCTTGGCAGCAAAGTGCCGTTTAGTCATCTTGCCCTCCAAACAGGATTCGCATTGTGGCCAAGGTTCAACCTCGTACAAGTCGAGGCATTCATCTTTTACCATCCTTTGAATTCTGTTAAGGCTTATGTGACCAAGTCGTAAATGCCAAAGATATGATTTGTTAGAGTGAGAAGACTTATGTCTTTTAGAGTTCTTTTCCAATTCTGTATCAAGCAGTGAGTGCATCTTAGGTTTGATAAAATAAAGATTTCCATGCATCCATCCATTACAGATAAGAGAATTGTTTTTCCTAATAACAACTTTATTATTAAAAGAAACTGAATAAGAATCTTTAATTAAACAAGCTACCGAAATTAGGTTCCTCTTAAAATTAGGAACATAAAAACAATGTCTCAAAACAATAAACCTAAATTCATCAAAATAAAGATGCACTTCTCCCACTGCTTCAGCTCGCACCAACGTCCCATCGCCGGTTCTTAACGTAAAGTCCTCCTCATGCAGACTTCTCGTTACCTTGAACCCCTGTAGAGAAATACAAACATGGTTAGTAGCTCCAGAATCTATAACCCAATTGTCCTTAGATTCTTCCACTAAACAACCCTCAAGATACAGGACATTGAAATTACCTTTCTGCTTTTGCAAAGCCAGGAAATCTCGGCAATCCTTCTTGAAATGTCCTTTCTTCCCACAGTGAAAGCACTTAACCTTTTTGGGGTCCACCTTTTGCTTCTTAGTCTTGGTAGACTTCTTAGAAGCAGGTGCATTCACCGCAGGCTTATTCCCCTTGTTCTTCCCTTTTTCCTTCTTCCTTTTGGGATTAGGAACAGACGAACTAGGTTCAGCCAAATTTGCCTCAGCCTTAGATCCAGAACCCTTAAAAATGTTCTCAAAGGCTTGCAACTCTTTCATCAATTCCGTTAAAGACATCTCCTTCCGGTTAAGGTTGTAGGATGCCTGAAACAAATCGAAATCCTTGGATAAGGTTTGAAAAACCATAACCAGTTGAGTTGCAGCATCGATCTCAGCCCCATTTGCCTGAGCTTCAGACAAATAAGCCATGACTGTCATCATGTGCTCCTTGATGGGAGTTCCAACCTTCTGCCTGCAGTTCATGAGACCTTTGATAGCATCGGTCTTAGCCTGGATAGTTTGTTCACCAAACATTTCCTCCAGGTTATCCATGATCTGCCTAGCAGTTTGATGTTCCTCATGCTGTTTCTGGAGCACGTTAGACATGCTCGCCCGAATATAGCACATGGCACTAAGGTTGGAATTGTCCCAGCGCTCAAGCGCTACAAAATCCCTATCAGGAGCATCGATCGTAGGCGTAGGTGGTCGAGGTTGGGTTAGGACAAAACTGTGTTTCTCAAAGTTTAGGACGATTAGCAAGTTCCTTTTCCAGTCATTAAAATTCTCGCCAGTTAATTTGTTTTGCGTAAGTATCACAGATAAAGGGCTTGACATTTTGATCTATAATAAGAAAACATGTAATAAGTATGAGCAAACATCCTATCAGTTTATAAAATATGATTTTGTAATGAAACAAAAAGATCTATATGCAATCTAAATGTTCATGTGTAAAACCCTTAAAACACATACCTTACAACGACAATTCCTAGCTACCGCTTTCTAAGCTACCGAGGGGTAGTCATAGAATAACTAGCCAAGAACACGGATCCCTTCCGATTAATACATATTCATCCATGGAACAAACTCCATTAAATATATATTAACTATCGTTTATTTGGCCACTAATTTACATAACAGAGCCTCGAGGGAGGGTTAATAAATAAAGTAGTATGAGTGTGTAACCATCGTTTCCAATTTTGAATCCATATTTTACATCCGCCACCGAGGGGTGATCTAAACATAAAATATGCCCAAAATTGTTATCCTTTCGGAAATCCAAATCAGTGTGCGCTCTAGGTAAGATACCTATCCGAAGGGAATTCTCGGATCGAAACCGAGTAGTAGGCACTACCATGCGTAACTATTGGACCAACGATGGAGGCCGTAGGTCTTAGTGTGTAAAACCTTCTCCCACTCAATCTTTTAAATTAGGGTTTTTGTTTTTTATGCATAAACAATGTTTATTGAATGGCACTCCCTAGTCTATATGGCATGTTATCAATACATCATGAAATAGTATTACATATTCATATAGCAAGTCATCATCCATGGTTTGCAAAATATGTAAATAGCCGTGGATCATGATTCCATCCTAGAGAAAAGAAAATTGCAAAATTTACAAAAATTAACCGAAACATATATCGGTCTTCATTTGTAGATCCATGCCGTGTATCCTTCTTCAATGTCACATCTTTTTAAATTTAAAATTAAATTTAAATTTCAAAAAAGATTATATGTGATTTTTAATTTTAATCAAAATTACAAAATATCAAAATTTAAATTAAAAATCCGGTTTATTAAATTTTAAAATTTAAATTTTGAAATTTCCAAATTTAAAATTTGAAATTTCCAAATTTCAAATTTAAATCACAAAATTTTAAAATTCATAATAATATCCATTAAATTTAAATTTAAATTTTCAATTTTGATTTCCAAATTATCAAAATCACATATCATTGGAAATTAAATTTTCAAAAGATTCTTGTGATTTTTTTTTAATACAAAAAAAATTTTTTAATTAAAAAAAATTTCCAAAAATAAAAAAATCACATCCTTTGAAAATTTCCATACCTTCGTTCATCTTCAATCTCCTTGAATCCATTGTAGCCCGAATTTTACAAAAAAATTCCTATGCCGTTTCCGGCTTACAAAATTTCTAGGAATTGAAAGAACGACCTAGCGGTGATTATAGACCGCATCTATTACACTTGAAAAACCTAGATACAAATTCTAACCTCTATGGAATCATGACCGGCAAAATTGAACAAGCATCATATATTATCAAAATAATATAAAGCATTCATCCATACATCCATTCATAATATATTTAACATACTCAAAATAAAACCTAGAGTGCCAACTCTCTAAAATATTTCATTAATGCATGGAGAGAAATTTATTTGATCAAATAATTTATATTATATGCATGATCATGAGTTGGCTCTGATACCAGTTTGTTGGAAAAATCGGATCCGGTATTGGAGTTACGGCGCAGCGGAAGTTTTAAAAATTTTATGCCGTTTCCGGAAAAGAAGCTCATGATGCATATAACAATAAATTAATTCATGATCAAGCGTACCTTATTTCTTGGATTCCGGAATTGCTAGAGCGTTTGACCAACGTGTCTTCTCTACTATTCTCGAGTTCCACGTCTCAAAGTGTGTGTGGGCACACGTTCTATGAATCCAAGCGACCGGTATTTCTTTCCGAAGTCTAGATCCCTCCTTCTCAATTCCGATGATCCTCGTTGAGAATTTGATCCAACTTCTTTCTTCAAAACTACAAAACAGAAACCGGTTAACCTCCTATGAAAATAATCACTCGGTTTAACCTTTCTCGCAGTTTTGATTCAATGGAATTTTCTTTCTTTTTCTCTCTCACAAGAAAGCCGAATTTTTGATGTGGAAGAAAAAAAATTTTTTTTTAATTAAAAAAACGTTTTTCCCTTTAAAATTATCAAAAATTGGTTTTTCAAGAACTCCTAGCCTTTATATAGTATTACAATCCTTTTCAAAATTTATCTCCTACTTGAAAAATAATTAATAATTATTTTCCGGATAAATCTTGAACCAAAAGATCATACAACTTTAGGGCTAGATTCATTGAACCTAAAAACAAATTTCAAGAGGAAATCCCCTTTAAAATTCGGCCACAAAGTGAGAGAAATCTTGATTGGTGGTTTAAATTTTAAATCAAGAATCTAGACTAGTCAAAAGATCCTAGTCCTATCTAGATTCAAACTTCTTTTAAACCTTTTCGAATTTAAATAGGATTCACATATTTGAATAAATATTTTCCATAAACATTATCCATATTAATTAATTTAAATTAATGAAATATTTCAAATTTTCTTTCCTCACAAAAACCATGCACCTCTTTAATTAGGAAAGAAAAATTCATGAAATAATCTCCATTATTTAAACCAATTAATAATTAAATGTTAGGAATATATTTAAATAATTTTGAAACAAAATTTTCTTCCCTCCATACAATTAAAAAACGTGCACCACTTTTAATTAGGAGAGAAAAATTTTGTTTTCCAAAATTCAAATACAATCTTATTTTCAAAATTCAAATTAACCAATCACATGTTGACAAATCATTTGTCTACAAATTTCACATGTCCAATCCTTTCTGGATTGCATGTTAGAGAGTACCATGTCTTAATAGACATTACAAAATTCCATTTACAATTTACCGATCTCATTAGGAACAAATCCCGAGACGCTTCGTGGAACTATATGAGCTAATAGAGGGACCCGATGGAAATATGTAAAGAGGCTCCTATAATTGTGAAAAATTAATCCCAGATTAATTATCCATCAATTATCAACTTCAAAACTATTCCACTAAAAGTTTGAAGCTGAACTCCTGTTTACATACCGTATTACGAAAGCTCTCTCACGTAGTGCTTCTTCCATGATTTATTCATCGCTTGCTTAATCCCCATATGTTATCCATGATTGAATTAAGGACTTTTTCCGTTTTACCTTTTCAATCATTTTAACTTAAAGTTCAATTATTCTCCATTGAAAGAACCACCAATTGTAAAACCATACAATTGGAAAACCACCAGAGAACACAAAGTAAACCGATGGCCAAGATCTTGTTATACTATCTTTCAATCCCCGAATAATACCTTTAAGTAGATAACATTTACTATCATTAAGATAGCTATGGATTCCGTATCTATGAATCTTGATTTCTCCATCCATAAGTCATGCACCCAAAACACAAGTATGTTGACCATGAATTAACAGTGTCTCACCTTTAGTGCATCAAAGTACATAAGTCATGGATGCGAACTCAAGTAATCATTTCAGGATTAAGATTAATGCAGGATGATAATCAAAGTATCATTGATTCTTATAAACGGAATTATTAAACCGAATCAATTAACACTTTCGGTCCAGTCCAATGTCATACCTCAATACTGGTATACATTAAAGTTTCTACTCGGAACCTATCCGATGGTCAAGACAAACCATCCCTCCAAGGAAGTAGACAACCTTTACAATCTTATCATGAATAAGATCCCCAAATCTTATTCCGTTGATTGCGGACTATTTATTTAGACTGTTATCAAATTACCACGTCTTCTATGCATACCCCGTATACATATGGTAATTCGATATATTACCAACAGCCTAGGAATATTTTATGTTTGCTCAAAATAATTATACAATCAACAAATGAAAGTAAATAGGACACAACTTATTAAACATGAATAATTTCCTCTTATTAATATCAAAATGTCATATTTACAGAAAATCCCTAAGATTTTCTATCCTTAGGGCACCTATAGATCCCAACAGTATTTTCAACATCTACTCTATTTTCCAAATCCTATAGCCTTCTTTAGTGATAGAAATTTGGTCGAGCTAAAAATTTCTAGGATTTTGAATCATTAAATCTTGCTCTAAATAGCATTCCAACGGTCCACTTCATATCTAAAAATGCCTTCCGAATGGTGATTTAAGGTATTCTAAATATTTATTGCATTTTTCAAAGACTGGAGCCTACTCCGTTGAGCAAAAATTGGTCTGGATCAAATTTTCATGCAACTTGGATAATTTGAAAATGCTTTTAATCATAATCAACCGGTCTTCTTTGTGTCTAAAACTGACCTCTATGTAACAAGTTATGGTTGTTTCAACATTCGTTACGTTTTACAAAGCCTGTAGCCTTCTCTGGCAATAGAAATTTGTCTTGCTCAAAATTTATAGAACTTTGGATGACTAAAACATGTTTTCAATAGAATTCTAATGATCCAATTTGTGTTGAAAAACTTCTTCCGGATTATGATTGAAGGTATTCTCAATATCTACTCCATTTTCGAAATCCTATAGCCTTGTCTAGTGACAAAAATTTGGTTTGACTCAATATTTCTAGAATTTGAAATCATTAAATCTTACTCTAAATAGCATTCCAACGGTTCGCTTCATGTCCAAAAATGCCTTCCGGATGGTGATTTAAGGTATTCTAAATATTTATTGCATTTTTCGAAGACCGTAGCCTACTCCGTTGAGCAAAAATTGGTCTGGATCAAATTTTCATGCAACTTGGATAATTTGAAAATGATTTTAATTGTAATCAATCGGTCTTATTCGTGTCTAAAACTGACTTTTATATAACGAGTTTTGGTCACTTCAACATTTGCTATATTTTCGAAAGTCTATAGCCCTCTCTGGCAATAGAAATTTGTCCGGCTCAAAATTTCTAGAACTTTGGATCATTTAAACATGATCGCAATAGAATTCTAATGATCCAATTCGTGTCAAAAACTCCATCCGAATTCTGATTGAACATATTCTCAATATCTACTCCATTTTCCAAAACTTGTTGCCATCTCTAGAGTGAGAAAATTGGTCCTGCTAAAAATTTATAGAATTTTTAATCATTTAATCTTGCTTTAAATAGCATTCCAACGGTCCACTTCATGTCCAAAAATGCCATTCGGATGGTGATTTAAGATATATAAAATATTTGCTCCATTTTTCGAAGACTATAGCTTGCTCCATTGAGCAAAAATTGATCTGGATCAAACTTTCATACAACTTGGATAATTTGAAAATGCTTTAAATCGTAATCAATCGGTCTTCTTTGTGTCCAAAACCAACTTTTATAAAACGAGTTATGGACGTTTCTACATTTGCTACATTTTCCAAAGCTATAGCCTTCTTCAGGCTCAAAATTTATAGAACTTTGGATGACTGAAACATGTATTCAATAGAATTCCAATGATCTAATTCATGTTGAAAGACTTCTTCCAGATTATGATTGAAGTTATTCTCAATATCTACTCTATTTTTGAAATCCTATAGCTTTCTCTAGTGACAGAAATTTAGTTCGGCTTAAAATTTCTAGAATTTCAAATCATTAAATGGGATTTATAATGGGATTTATAACTAAATGGCCTTTTTTAAAAAAAAAAAAATAAGTTTCATAATAAATGACTCAAATTAAAAAAAAAAAAAAAGAGTCAAAAGACCTGAGTTTTCAAAAATTAGTTAAAAGGCCTTAGTCACTGAGTAATCATAGTCAATCACTGATCGACCATAACCAAAATCAATAATTTTCCAGTCAATCAGTGATAAACTATGGTAAATATTAAATGACACATTTTTAATGGTTAATCAATTTTTTTAAATAATCAATTAATGATTGATTATAGAACATAGTTAATTCGATCAATAAGTTATTGACTTACAGTCAATTAGAATGACCATAAAGTTAGTCACCAAATTTCATAGTCATCCCTTGATTAATTAGGAGTCAATCACTCGAACCACCAAATTTTTTGGTCAATTATTGATTGTCCATTACAAAATTGGTATCCGCATCTTCTACTCATGACACATGATATTAACAATAAAAAGAAAATACAATGAAGTTTGTCCAAATAAACAAACCCACTTCAAAAATGAAAGAAAGTACATAGGACCTATTCAAACAAACCCGGTGATTCATAAAAACACTTTGTCAGAAAGAACCTGAAAGAAAAAAAAATCTGACAACGGAAAAAGAAAAAGGTGCATGACCCACGATAAACAAAACATATTAAAAACCCAAAGGAAACTTATAAAAATGAATATACCATTCATAGAGCGGTAAAGCAAAGGAAGATGAATAAATTCCAAAGCCAAAAATTACCTTTAAAATTAATGATGTTAAATCGAATAATTTACTAATTTATTTGCAAATAACTTCATGAAAATTTCGAGAAATCCTAACAATCAAATCACTCCACTAACGTAAAGAATGAAGATATCTATTATAAGTTTCCAAAGAACTTTTGTCTGCAACCATGAGGATTTAATTACTGAGTTGTGTGCCATATATAGTTTGGTTCTCGAATTAAAAGATCCACCAACAACCTTTTGTGAATTTCTAAATTTTTCTGCTCGTTTTATCATTCTTTATTTCGAGTCTTGTCCAATTGAAGAACAATATTCACATGTATTGACTATTAAATTAAATTAAAATTTCAATAACAAATCATCGTTTTACATGGGTTTTTCAAATTTTTTTTAAAGGACGGAGCCTTGAACAAAACTGACACCAAAAAAAAAAAGTAGTTTAAAATTTAGTTGTAGGAGCATCTTTAGAAAAATAAACGAAAAATATTAAAACAAAAAAATAATACAGCTTTAAATTTGATTGAAGGTAATTTAATAACCGATGTGACGAAAATAAAAGATGAAAATAAACTTCCATTTTAAGTAAATAACGTGCAAGTCACTCATAAGTATACTTCATTGATGCAAAAATTATTATAATATTCATGTGCATTCATGATTTTTATTTTTATTTTTATTTTTTAATTCATTGAATTGTGATGGAGGGTTTGAATTTGAGACCTCAAGATTTAGAAACAAATGCATGAGATTACCATTTTCTTATACTTGCAATCATGCATGTAGGATTTTTATAACCTATTTTCATGTATTTTGATATATATTTTTTAATGATTATTTCATACACACATATATATACACATATATATTGCTAAATAAAGAATCTGGTGGTGGCCCCTCATTTTCTATTTCAGCACATTGTGCAGGCAAGGTTTACAACTCCACTTAGTTAGGGAGGGATTCGAACCTCTGATTTCCCGGTTGGTGAGATCCTGAAGGTTGCTTCCTATGTCAACTCATCCACCCCTGCGTATGCAGATTATTTCATGTTTATTAACATCTTATCTTAATCTTAATTTTAATTTTAATCTTAATCTTAACATATATATAAAAAGTGCCAAAATGCACTCTCCTTCTTTTGCCATGTGTCACCCCATTGTGTTTTTTTGCTTATCTCTTATGCTTTTATGCTTTTTTTCTTTTTGTCTCTCATTTATTTTCTTTTATGCTTTTATCTTTTATTTGTTTTTTTTATATTTTTTCGTCTCTCATCACACATGTAAACATATACGAAGGATATATGTGTATGAATCAATTGCTTTTCTTTTCACTTCTCTTTTATGAATTTATGAATTTTTCTTCTTTTATCTCTCTCTTTTTTTTTTTTTAAATTTCTTTTATCTTTTTTGCTTCTCATTACATATATATACACACATATACATAATCCTCTATATATCTATTCAATAATAAATTTATATCTATCATCAATAATTAAATTGAGAATATAATTTTTTAGATTTTTTTCTTTAAAGTTTCGTAACGACGTTTCGATGTGATTTTTTAATTTGGTTAAAATACTTTTATCTTTCTTTTTCTTCTTATGTTGCTATGTGCTTTTTTTTTTTATTATTGTTTCCTTTTTAATTTATGGAGATTTTTTTTTGTTTCTTTACGATTTTTTAATTTGATTAAAAAAATGTTTCGACTAAATATACTTTGAGTTTTGATATGAAGTTTTGGTTTATTTATTTATTTATTTTTAAAGTTTAATATGAAGTTTTGGTTTTTTTTTTTTTTTTTAATCTCTATTTATTGTTTAATCGTTTTGTATGTTTTCTTTTCTTATCTTTTTTTAATATTCTTATTAAATTCTTATATTTTTAATTAATTTGGTTAAAAAGGATTTTGTCTAAATTTTTTTGAAATTTTGTTAAGAAGTTTCACTTTTTGTTTTTTAAGCTTTGTTTGAAGTTTCGTTTTTTTTCTTTCTTTTCCTTATTTTACCATTTTGTATTTTTTCTTTTCTTTTTTTCTATTTTCTATTTAAATTCTTATATCTTATAGCAATATATTATCGCGCGTGTTAAACTTGTATGGATATAAATAAAGGAATACTAACTTAATGGAGTTAGGAAAATAAGGACTGAAAAAAGAAAGAATGAGAAAAATCAATCCTCAAAATTTGAGGCTCAAATTGTTATCAAACCAAGGGACTAATTGAGGAGTGTGACATGAACTTTAATATTAACTTTTTAAGTACTAACTTATGTATTATATTTTTGTTAGTAGATGTAACTAATTGATATAACAATATTTTAAACACTTACCAATAAAAAGTGGCAACTCCTGTTACACATTGGTTGGTACTTAAAAAGAGAATTAAAATTGTTATCCTTAGTATTTTTCATGACTAATTAGTTAGGGGTTTCTGGTATTTTTATCTTCATTTGTTTATTATTATTGTTGATGCTGTTGCTGTTGTTGTTATTATTATTATTTTTGCTACTAGAGATCCTAAATTAGGGATTGTTTGGATACATATGTATCCAAATGGAATTTTACAACTAAACTCCAAAACTATTAAATCTACATCTTATTTTCTTTCTCTTCCATTAAAAAAAAAAACTTAAATTTTTAAAATCTGTAATTTTCTTATTTCAAGTCAAAATGAGATAATTTAAAAAAAAAAAAAAAAAAACACAAACACACAGAATGACGAGAGTAATGAAATAATATTCATATTGCAAATTTTTTTTCGAATCTATTTAAAATTTTTACTTTTTTTTTCTATATTACAAATTCATTTACAATTTACACTTCAATCAAAAAGATATTTCGGTTACAATCTATAAAACTCCAACTGTAATCATTGTTCCAAACAGGTCCTTATTATCTTGTCATTAGAAAAAGAAAAAAGAAAAAAAAAAAAGAAGTTATCATGCATGGTATGCTTTTTCTTTCATTTAAATAAACTACAAAATTACTATTATAACCTTACAAAATCTTACCTAATATTATAGGTCACCAACAGCAATATTTTTGCACTTAAACTTTTTTTTAATCTTAAACTAATTTTAAATTAATTATAAACATCAAAAAGAAAATTAGATTTTGACCATTTCCAATTTCACTTAAAAAAAAAAAACCAACTAGAAAGGGGATAAATCCTTATTTCAAATTGAAATGTCGTCTTCCCTAAAATATATAAGTAAATAAATATTAAAATTTCTTCTCTGTAGAAAAAAGTACATTGGAGGCACATCACACTGTTCCTCGATCGAGATTCGAGATAATAGCTTAAAAACGACAACATTAAACACACTTTTTTTTTTTTTAAACAACAACATTTGAGGATGCAGACATTACTTAGCAACCAAAAAAAAAAAAAAAAAAAGACATTGCTAAAAGACGACAATACTCTTATAAAACGACAGGTCATTCCCAACAAGATTTTTTTTTTTTTTTGGAAAAACCAACAAGATTTTCTTTAATCAGTGTTCAGCGTATTTCGTTTTCAATCAAGAAAAGAAAAGGCAAAAATAAAAAAAAAATCTCACCGTTGGTGCGAACTTCGCACCAAAAAGAGCGAAAATATATTACCGTTGGTGCCAAGAGGAGCGAGAAAATCTTATTGCTTTGAAGACAAAGAGAGAGAGAACCATTCTGATAAGAGAAGAGAGAGATAGCATTCTGGGTATTTCTTCAGTAAATTGGAAGAAAGAGAAGAGAGAGAAAATCTTACCGTTCGCACCAAAAAGAAAATCGTCCGTTGGGAGAGAGTACTATTGCTTTGAAGACAAACAGAGAGAGAACCATTCTGATAAGAGAAGAGAGAAGAGAGAGAACAGAGAGAGAGCGTTCTGGGTATTTCTTCGGTAAATTGGAAGAGAGAGAAGAGAGAGAAAATCTTACCGTTCGCACCAAAAAGAAAATCGTACCGTTGGGAGAGAGTAGTATTGCTTTGAAGACAAACAGAGAGAGAACCAATCTGATAAGAGAAGAGAGAAGAGAGAAGAGAGAGAGAGCATTCTGGGTATTTCTTCGGTAAATTGGAAGAGAGAGAAGAGAGAGAAAATCTTACCGTTCGCACCAAAAAGAAAATCGTACAGTTGGGAGAGAGTAGTATTGCTTTGAAGACAAACAGAGAGAGAACCAATCTGATAAGAGAAGAGAGAAGAGAGAGAGAGCATTCTGGGTATTTCTTCGGTAAATTGGAAGAGAGAGAAGAGAGAGAAAATCTTACCGTTCGCACCGAAAGGAAAATCGTACCGTTGGGAGAGAGTACTATTGCTTTGAAGACAAACAGAGAGAGAACCATTCTGATAAGAGAAGAGAGAAGAGAGAGAGAGCATTCTGGGTATTTCTTCGGTAAATTGGAAAATGTGGGCATTTGGGTTTTCGTAAAAACTGTGAAATTTTGGTATCTGGGTTTCCTATTTCAGATTCTGGGTATTTGGGTTTTCGATTTCAGATTATGGGTATTTGGGAGCTTAAGATTTGGCATTTTATTTGGAGACGAGGATGATAAGAATGGGAAAAGCCACGATTTTGGCTCCAACACAACAACCCACAGTCAAGGTATTTCTTTTGGTTTTCCTTCTAAAGTTGCGCTTTTTATTTCAGCATTTTGTTTTGTTTGATCAGAGTCTTTACTCTTGTTTAATACAAGCATTTATTTCCAGATTATAGTGATAGTTACCCTTTTGGTGTTCAAATTTCGTTTCGACTTATGTACGGTTTTCCTTTCTCATTCAAAGTTCTATTTCAACCATACAACTACTGCTTTTGTTTCTACCAAAAAAGAAAACCAAAAAAAAAGAAAACCAAAAAAAAAAAAAAAAAGAAAAAAACCCTACTGTTTTTGTTTACTGATTTTTGATTATTAGTTGACATGATATTTTCCAAACCATACAGTTTTTTGAGTAGAAATACTTATCCTTTTCACTGTGTAGTGAGGAAGATGTCACATCAACCGACAAACAAAATTTGATAAACAAACTTAGTTGGTTTAATTTTTATTTTTATTTTTAACATATTCTTAATTGACAAACAAACTTAGTGGTTCTTTTAATTGATGACTTACCATATTGAAGTTCTTGACTCTAGTTGCGTTTTTTTTTTTTTTTTTTTTTGGTTGCTTTTTTCTTTCAAAGAATGGCTTATAATGTTGTCATCGCTGTTATAATTGCAACTTAGACAACTACTGTTTTTGTTTATTGAGTTTTGGTTATTTGTTGAAATGTTATTCTTCCGAATCATACAATTTTTTGAGCGGAAACACTTGCCCTTTTCACCGTGTAAACAAGATTAGTGGTTGATTTTGTATTACGTATTTAAACTTTTATCTATGCGCCCTTAGTTTTTACAAAAAGTTTAAATATGGTAACTTGAATTTTTCAATGTAACAACATTCATGCTCACTAGTTGCTTTTGTTTGTGGAAAATTGCTATTTATTTATCAGTACTCTTTGATTACTGTTGTAAAATTTGTCATTAACTGCCTCTAATGCTTTTATTAATTTTCAAATTGACTTCTGGAATCATGGGCTGCAGAAAGGAGGTAGAGGCATTTAGCAAGTCTCTTAAATCAATGATGGGGACAGACAGGTATGGTTTTTCTTTCTAGATTAAATATCTTTGTTCTAGATTGGATGATAGGCCTTACAATAGTAGTCAACTATTGCGAACTTCATTTCTTGATCTAAATGATGTTTTTCTACTAACTAAGAAAGCATCTATATATATATTTATATAATAGTTTTTTTTCCTTCACTAAATTGAAGCTCTTGACCCCATTTGCATTTTTTCTTTCTTTCTTTCTTTTAAAGACTGGCTTGTACTATGCTCATCACAATTGTTATTTCTACTTCTACAACTACTACTTTTGTTCACTAAGTTTTGATTATTGATTGAAATGTTATTGTCCGAACCGCACAATTTTTTGAGTAGAAACACTTTCCCTTTTACTGTGTAGTGAGGAAGATGCCGCATCAACCAATAAACAAAACTTGACGAGCAAGCCTAGCGGTTGTTTTTTACTCATATTAACTATAAGATATTTTTAATTGATAACTTACTATATTGAAGATCTTGACTGAGTTGCATTTTTTTTTTCCCTTTTTTTCTTTCAAAGAATGGCTTGTAATGTCATCATCACTATTATAATTGCAGCATATACAACTACTGCTTTTGTTTACTAAATTTTGGTTGTTGGTTGAAATGATGTTTTCCGAACCATACAGTTTTTTGAGTGGAGACACTTGCCCTTTTCATTGTGTGGTGAGGAAGATATGTATTTTTGATAACTTACTATATCACGCAAAATTGGCTTGATAAGCAAACTTAGTGTTGGTTGTTGTAGACTACTACTAATCAGCAAAATTTGATAAGCAAACTTAGTGGTTGTTTATAGACTACGTATTAACTATAAGATTTTTTAATTGATAACTTTTTACTTGACTGTATGCACTTGTTTTTACTAAAAAGTTTCATATTGTAACTATAATATTTTCAACGTAACAACATTCTTGCTCATTACTGTTGATAATAGCTCCTAATTTATCATTTTGGTTTTCATTACTGTTGAAGATGTTGTCATTCACTGCCTCTAATGCTTTTATTATTTTTCAAATTGACTTATGGAATCATGGACTGCGGAGAGGGGGCAGAGGCATTTAGCTAGTTTCTCACACAATGATGGTGACACACAGGTATAGTATTTCTTTCACTATTAAATATCTTGGTTCTAGTTGCATGATATATCTGATCCCAGTAGACAACAAATGCCTTTTGTGTGCAAAGTTCGTTTCCTGATTGAAATGATCTTTTTCTCTTGACTAAGAAAGCATGTCTGGTTTTTCTAAATAAATTGATGCTCCTATACTATGTTGTCACAGTTATTATTGTTACTTCTAAAACTTTTGGTTTTGTTCACTAAGTTTTTATTATTAGTTGAAATGATATTTTCCAAACCATACAGTTTTTTGAGTGGAGACACTCGCCCTTTTCACTGTACAGTGAGGAAGATATCACATCAATCACTAAACAAACTTAGTGCTTGTTTTATAATATGTAATCAGTATAATATGTTTTATTAAACTTGCTACTTGACTCTGCACTTTTGTTTGCCAAAAAAAATAAAAAAGTTTAGAATTGCAACTTGAATATTTTTAAGGTAACTATATTCGTGTTCATCACTTCTTTTTGATTTACTAAGAATTAAACTTTTTTTTTTCCCCAATTAGTGTTGCTAATTTTGTTATCCACCGACTCTCATACTTTTACTATTGTTCAATTTGACTGGCGGAATTATGGGCTGCTGAGAGGCATACGGCAAGCATTATATTTAATGAAGGGTTGCTACGGAGAGGCAAATATCATGGATCATATTTAATAGAGATGACAGGTATGTTTTCTTTGTCATTAATTATCTTCATTTAGGTTGCATGATTGGTATATTAGATGTCAGCTAATTTTCATATTCCTTCATGTAAAAGTGTATACTGGTAATTAGTTGAGAGAAACTCCTGTCAAACTATATAGAGAGAAACCATATATATGTAGCATGTGTCAATTGATTAGTTGAAACTTTCCAGGTTTGTTTCCCATCTTAATTGGGATAAGATTTCCATTCTTCAATAAAACTAATTTAATCAAATTTTAGTTCCTTATCAAGTAAGAACTGGTAAAGTGAATTGAGTCGATTGTCTCCTCTAATTTACCACATAAAGTCAAGCTAGTAATTTTATCTACTGATTTCCAGGTTTGCTTGGTCTTTCTTGAACTATGATACCGTGCCTTAATCCTTGTTTCTGCGGAACTCTATTGCTTATGGAGTTCAACGTACATTAGTGCAAATGTACGTCCGTCCTTTCTTTGTTTTGCAATTCCTTGACTTAGGTAAACTTCTGCAAAAAAAAAAAAATTTCTTTTCTCCAGTAAATTTTTGCTTCTTGGCACAATTGTGGATAATTCTATCCATTTTGTGATGTCAACAGACCCTCCAACAGTTTTTAGTTCCTTTTTCTGAAGCTCTTGACGATGGAAGGAGGATCACTTCCTTTTCTAAGGCAATCCTATGATCATATCTAGAGCTTGCAGTTAAAACATTCTTATTGGTATATAAACTTTTAGCCTTTATCTTTTTCCGTTTTTTTTTTTTTTTTTTTTTTTTTTTTTTTAAATTTGGTTGCAGGTTGATGGGTGGTTCAGAGGATGGCTGTGGGGGAAGAAGTGAACATGATGAAGAACTCTTCTCACATGCTTAACCGGTAAATAAATAAGTGGAATTTGGAAGATTGTTTTGAGTTTGTTTTTATTTTTAATTTTTTTTTGGATGCGTTTCATGACAAATTTTTATTTTTATTTTATTTATTTTTTGCTCTCTCTCATACAGTTGGAAGATAAGAAATAAATTAGAGGAAGAAGCACACGATTGACAATTCTCCAACAATGATTCAAGCATCCATGGCGAAAAGGGAGCTTCTATGATTACTTATATATATATGTGTGTGTGTGTACACATATATATTATCTTGCGATGGTTGTTTACATATAGGCATGCATCCATGCATGTTTACATATAGGAATTCATTCATACATACATACATATAGGCATGCATTCATACATACATACATACATACATACATACATACATACATACACATGACATGACTTCGTGAGTGATTTGGAGCCTTTTATCTGGATCGTGTTGCTATTTTATTTTTGTCATTCAAATTATTTAGCAGGTAGCTATGTTGCAGGCAAGGATACCATATGAAAGGCGACACCACTTGCTTGGTATGAACAAGACACTAGATGTTTGACAGGTTGATATTTTCTTTCTCTGTTTTGGCTTTATAATTAGCTTTAATGTTGATGCCTTTAGGAAACAAATAGTTAGCCTTATTGTTCATGCTTATTTTCTTTCTCAACCTGTTTCTATTTGTATACTAGGAACTAATAGTGCTGCAGGAAAAGCATTTTGGGACCATGGAAAGACAAAATGTTAAGCATTTAAAGTTTTTGAGATCTTATAGCCAGGTCACCTAAATATATTGCCTAATATTTCCACTTGATTATTTGTTTTGTTTGGTTCGAACAGTGGCAGAGGATGACAGGATGCTATGGTTCGAATTCTCACTTGCCACTAAAAACCCTACAGGTAAGAATTTATCTGCAAAATGTAATATTTTAAAATGCACTTTTGACTTGTTAGTATACTCTAGCGTAAGTCCTAGATTGTTTTTTCTTTTAATTGCTATTTCACTTTATATGCTAAGATATTACTTTTTTTATAGTGCCTATCGACTTGCTTTGGAAGGATTGAAGAGAAATGGGTTGGGGAGCTCTTCACTGTGGAGTTGGTTGAATTGAAGGCTCCACATCCCTTCCCTTTCCTCTTTACATTTACTTTAAATTGATATATATTTGTTGACTTCAACTGAGTTTGATGGTTTTTATTGTTTACATGGTCTTGTTCAAAGGATTCCCCTAGAGGAGAAGCGATCATGGCGCAAAACTATGCTAACAAACTTCCTCGGTAACTGTTTTATCTCTCTACATCATAGCACTAGCTTTGTGCAGATGTTACTGTTCTAATCCTTCTGTTATTGTTCAATTTGACAGATGGAACGATGGGGGAAGGGGGCTGCAAGGGGCGAATGGCAAGGACATTATATGACAGAGACATGTATAGTCTTTCTTTGTTAAATTAATATATCTACTCTTAGTTGCATGATAGATCTGATAAAATTTTGTTGAAAAAAACAAAATAGTAATTCCTTAACTAGTTTAGTTTCCAGATGAAGTCAGATTTAAAAATGTTCAGTTTGCACGTGGTACTGATCATTTATATCGTCTAATTAGGAGAACAAGGAGCAATGATAAGTGGCATATTCGGTCTACTTGGCTGATGAAGATGCCAGTGTTTTTTGTTTGCTGGATCGGAAATCAATGGTGTTTGTTTTCAATCCTTTTTTTTTTTTTGTTTGATACTTTGGTCCTTTACCTTGGGCTATTAAATATGGTTTTGTATACCAGTCACTTTTTGTCTACCTTTTAAGATAAATTAATTCATTACATCTCTTTAGTTTCAGTTTGCTGTTGGAAACATGTTGGTTGACAACATAATAGGAAACTTCTCCAACAGTTCTCCAAAGACTCCAATGTACGTAACTTGAATTTTTTTTTTTGTCGTTTCATATCATTGGGAGATGGATCTTTTGAGCAAGAGATAACTAGTTATAAGGCCATACAATGATAATCTACTGATGGCTTGCTAGCCGAGTGATTAATCATTCCTTTTTATGTTTTAAGAAACTTTATTATGACCCAAATTCAAATATCATAGATGGTTACAAAGACTCCAATGTACGTAACTTGAATTTTTTTTTTTTTTTTGGTCATTTCATATCATTGGGAGATAGATCTTTTGAGCAAGAGATAACTAGTTATAAGGCCATACAATGATAATCTACTGATGGCTTGCTAGCCGAGTGATTAATCATTCCTTTTTATGTTTTAAGAAACTTTATTATGACCCAAATTCAAATATCATAGATGGTTACAAAGACTCCAATGTACGTAACTTGAATTTTTTTTTTTTTTTGGTTATTTCATAAGATAGAAGTTACTTTGAGACATAATTCTCACTTTAAATGCTAACACTAGATGTGTTTTTGTCTGTAGTGCCTACGGGAATGCTTAGAAGGATTGAAGAGAAAGGTTGGGGAGCTCTTCACTCGAAGTTGGTTGAATTGACATTCGTTATTCCCTTTTCTTTTCACATCGCTTTTAGATATGTATTTGTTGTCTTTAACTGAGTTTGATGACTTTTATTGCTTGCTTGGTGTGTTTCAGAGGATGGTCTGAAAGAAGACGTGATCGTGATGCAAAAATATGCTAACGTGCCTTACCGGTAACTGTTTTATCTATCTACTTTATAAAACTAGCTTTGTGCAGTTGTTACTGTGAAAAAAATTGTAATTCACTTGAGCTACACTTTTAACACGCTTTTAGCCAGGTTCCCCCAAGAAGTTCTTGGAAGCACCACCTTCCCATTCTTATGGACAAGCCTGAAAACAAATTTGAATCTTTTCCTAGCACAGTGGTACGTAACTCCTTCAACACCTAGCACTGATTCTTGTCCTAGTGGTTCTGTATGCTCACCAAACTTACAATGTTTATATCTTTTTCAGAATCTTTCACATCATGTGAGACCAATGAAGTACTTGTTGCTATTTTATCATGAAAAGCCACATCGTGAGTAGTTCTCTGTGCTTTCAAACTTATTGTTCTTATACTTTTTTATTTTATTTTACTTTTTATTTTAATAAAACTACTACTAGAACTCTCTACAATAAAATTTATAGACTTTAAAAGAATTACATCTTCGGCTATACTTTTCAGGAGCTTCATCTGTAGGAAAAGGAGTTTGTATTAATGACACAAGGCTTTGATACATGGTTGGATCTTAAAAAATGTATGTTCTTCACTTCCTTTTTTTTTTTTTTTTTTCTTCCAACATTTTTTTCTTGTCTTTGTTTGAGGTGTGTCATGACAATTTTTTAGGAGGAAGAAGCACTCAGTTGACAATTTTCCAACGACGATCCAAGAAGCCAAGGAAAAAGGGATATTTTCTTATCACTTTGATATATATATATATATTATATTGGTTACATACATACATACATACTTACATGTGCATATAAGCATACATACATGCATACATATAGAATTGCATACATACATGCATACATATAGGATTGCATGCATGCATACATACATACATACATGTAAATACACATATTATAGTACTTCATGTGAGTGATTTTGATCATTTTTTCTAATTCATGTTGTTATTTGATTTTTGTCAAGTTATTGACAGGACAGCTGCGAATGAGGCAAGGATGCTACCATAAAAAAGGCCGTTCCCATTTCTTGTTATAAAGCGCAAGACACTAGATGTCTGACAGGTTGGTAATCTGTCTTTGTTTTAACAACCCATCTCAATTTTACTAGATGTTTCTCATCCAGCTTCCATTTGTATACGAGGAATCATTTGTGTTGCACGAAGAACATTTTAGAAAAGACAAATGTTACTGAGATCTTATAGCTGTGTTAATTGTGTCATTCAAATTATTTGGCAGGTAGTTGTGTTACAGGCAAGGATACCATATGAAAGGCGACACCCATTGCTTGGTATGAACAAGGCACTAGATGTTTGACAGGTTGGTATTTTCTTTCTCTGTTCTGGCTTTATAATTAGCTTTAATGTTGATGCCTTTAGGAAACAAATAGTTAGCCTTAGTGTTCATGCTTATTTCTTTCTCACCCTGTTTCTGTTTGTATGCTAGGAACTAATAGTGCTACGAGAAAAGCATTTTAGGACCATGGAAAGACAAAATGTTAAGCTTTTAAAGTTGTTGAGGTCTTATAGCCGGGTCACCTAAATATATTGTCTAATATTTCCACTTGATTATTAGTTTTGTTTGGTTTAAACAGTGACAGACAATGACAGAATGCTATGGTTCGAATTCTATGCTCGAGCATCAACACTTGCCACTAAAAACCCTACGGGTAAGAATTTCTCTGCAAAATATACATTTTAAATGCACTTTTGACTTGTTAGTATACTTTAGCATATGTCCTAGATTGTTTTTTCTTTCAATTGCTATTTCACTTTTTATGCTAAGATATTATTTTTGCTATAGTGCCTATCGACTTGCTTTGGAAGGATTGAAGAGAAATGGGATGGGGAGCTCTTCACCGAGGAGTTGGTTGAATTGAAGGCTCCACATCCCTTCCCTTTCCTCTCTACATTTACTTCAAATTGATATATATTTGTTGACTTCAACTGAATTTGATGGTTTTTATTGTTTACATGGTCTTGTTCAAAGGATGGCCCCAGAGGAGAAACGATCATGGCACAAAACTATGCTACCAAACTTCCTCGGTAATTGTTTTATCTCTCTACATCGTAGCATTAGCTTTGTGCAGGTGTTAATGTCCTAATCCTTCTATTATTGTTCAATTTGACAGATGGAACGATGGGGGGAGGGGGTTTCAAGGGGCGAATGGCAAGGACATTATATAATAGAGAGGTATAGTCTTTCTTTGTCAAATTAATATATCTATTCTTAGTTGTATGATAGATCTGATGTAATTTTGTTGAAAAAGAAAAAAATGGTAATTCCTTAACTAGCTTAGTTTTCAGATGAAGTCAGATTTCAAAATGCTCAGTTTGGATGTGTTATTGATCATTTATATCGTCTGTTAGGAGAACGAGGAGCAATGATAAGTGGCATATTTGGTCTATGTGGCTGATGATGATGCCAGTGTTCTGAGTTTGCTGATCTGAAATAAATGGTAATTTTTGAGTGTAGCTTTTAAATATTGTTTTGAATATACTTTTTTGTTTACCTATACTTTTTTGTCTACCTTTTAAGATAAATTATTTATAACAGACTAAACTAAGGACATGATGAATATACACAGAGATCTTGAATTTATTTCTTTTTCTTTTTCTTTTTCTTTTTTTGTCTTTTCAAATCATATAAATCTAAGGCCATCCTATGATAATCTACTGATGGCTAGCCAACTGAGCGATTAATTTTGACTTCTGATTTTTTTGAGAAACTTTAGTATGACCAAACTTCAAATATTGTTAATATAAAGATAGAAGTCCCTATGAGACTTAATTCTCACTTTATATGCTAATTTGGATATGTTTTTGTCTACAGTGCCTACAGCCTTGCTTTAGAAGGATTGAAGAGAAATTGGTTGGGAGCTCTTCACTTGGAGTTGGTTCAATGGACAGTTCCTTGTCTCCTTTGTCTTCAAATCTACTTCAGATATATATATTTGTTGACCTCCACTGAGTTTGATGGTTTTTATTTCTTAGATGGTGTGGTTCAGAGGATGGCATCAGAGGAGAAGCGATCATGGTGCAAAACGATGCTAACATAACTTATCGGTAACTGTTTGATCTCTCTCTATTCGACAGCTAGTTTTTGTGCGAATGTTAAGTGGAGGAAAAAAAAAATGATATTCACTTGAGCTACACTTTTTCATGTGTACATTTTCAGGCCCACCATAAGAAGTTCTTGGAAGCATCACCATCTCATGCTTATGTGCAAACCTGAAAACAAATATGAAGTTTAACCTTATCAGAATCCTTGCAGAGAGGTACATTACTCATTCCACACCTGGCACTGAATCTTTTCCTAGTGGTCAGAGAGCCTCAATGAGTTGCTCTCTTATGTTCTCTGAACTTACTCCATTTATGACCTGTTCTTTTTCAGCATCTTTGACGTGATGTGAAACCAATAAAGTGCAGATTGCTAATTGTCATGGGAAGCTGCATCATTAGTAGTTCTTTGTGGTAGCCAAACTTTTTGTTCTTCTACTTGTTATTTGGGTTACTGGTAACTTTTAGTAACACCTTTTTTTTTTTTTTTTTTTTTTTGTGGAAAATTTAGTTGGTTGTCACTCAAATAGTGCCTCAAGTTGCAAGACCAAGAGAAGTCTGGTGCCTTAGCCTATATACTATACGCTGGTAAACACCATCAAAACATACTTCGTTTCTCCATTATATATATATTTTTTACTCTAGTACCTCAGTTGTGCATAATCCTATCTAGTTTCTGGTTTCAGCATAGTCTTAAGGAGCTTTTTGAATTAAAATGTTTATAGGTCTTTTTGAGCATAGTCAACGCTAGTATATCATTTATACTTCTGTTACAACTAGATCAGAGGCATTAAGATAATGTATCATTCACAAATGTTCTTCGCAATTGTATTCTTAGATTTAAGCTGAATTATAAATACTATGTTTGTATGTTTGATTTTCCTAAAGCGATGGTAGTGAGAAGTTTATCTTAAACTCTTTTCCAAAATAAGCCAATACAACATAGATGAGTTAAGCGGGTTAAATTTTCTTCTTTTCTTTTTATGTAGTTATATAGGATAGTTCTCCTTTTACTAGTAGCTTGTGCTGCTGTTTTAATAATTTCTAATGGTTTTTCTTTTGGAAATTCTTCTCAAATCAGCTTATTGTTCAACTGGCGACTAAGGTTGTGCCCTTCAGATTAATGCTTTGGCATAAGGACCTTGATGTCACGAGTCTTGAAAGGGTATGAACTCTTCCCACTCTTGTTCTTGTTCCATATTGATGAAACCTATTAAACAAAACTCTCTACAACAGTATTCCTAGACTTTAAAAGAATTACATCTTTTGTTATACTTTGCAGGAGCTTCATTTACACGAAAAGTAGCCGGCACCAATAACACAAGGCTTTGATACAAAAGTCTCTCTTTATAGCCATATGCTCTTCACCTTTCGTTCTGGTTTTTTTTATTATTATTATTTTTAAATTTAATTTAATTTAATTTTTAATTTTTTAATTAATTAATTTTATTTTATTTTTATTTTAGGAGTGTCATGACAAATTTTTTTTTTTGGCCCCCCCTTATATAGTTGGAATTTGGGTTAGGAAAGCCTCTATTGATGGTTGTTCAACAACAATCCAAGCAGCCATGGCAAAAATGGACCTTTTCTAACTACTTTCATATACATATATATGTATTTATATATACATGTATAATATTATTTATTAGGTTTATGTACTTACACACATGTGCATACAAGCATACATATATGCATACATATGGGCTTGCATACATACATACATTCATTCATGCACGCATGCATACATACAAACATGTAAATACACATATTAGTAGAACTTCACGTGCGTGATTCGGATCCTTTTTTCTAATTCATGTTGTTATTTGATTATTGTCAAATTATTTAATAGGGCAGTTGCATGTCAAGCGAGGTTGCTATCATATGAAAGGCCACTCCCGTCGCTTGGCTTATTTGGTCTATTTGGCTTAATGGTATTTGTTTTCAATCTTTTTTTTTTTTTTGGTTGATACTTTTGGTCTTTTACGTTGGGCTATTAAGATAGATTCCTTAATCCTCAGTTTGAAAGTGTTACTGATCCTTTATATTGTCTGTTAGGAGAACAAGGTGCAATGACAAGTGGCTTATTTGGTCTATTTGGCTGATGAAGATGCCAGTTTTTTAAGTTTGCTGGATCCGAAATCAATGGTTTTTGTTTTCAATCTCTCTCTCACTTTTTTTTTTTTTTTTTTTTTTTTGATACTTTGGTCCGTTACCTTGGGCTATTAAGTATTGTTTTGTATACCAGTCACTTTTTGCCTACCTTTTAAGATAAATTAATTCATTATATCTCTTTAGTTTCATGCAGTTTGCTGTTGGAAACACGTAGGTTGACAACATAATAGGAAACTTCTCCAATAGTTCTCCAAAGATTCCAATGTATGTAACTTTATTATTATTATTATTATTTTTTGGTCTTTTCATATCATAGGGAGATAGATCTTTAGAGCAAGAGATAACCAGTTATAAGGCCATCCAATGATTATCTACTGATGGCTAGCTAACATCATTCCTTTTTATTTTTTAAGAAACTTTATTATGACCAGAATTCAAATATCAAAGATGGTTATAAAGATAGAAGTTCCTATGTGACATAATTCTCACTTTAAATCCAAAAACTAGCTGTGTTTTCGTCTGTAGCGCCTATGGGATTGCTTAGAAAGATTGAAGAGAAATTGGTTGGGGAGCTCTTCACTCGGAGTTGGTTGCATTGACATTCCTTATTCCCTTTTCTTTTCACATCTTTTTTAGATATGTATATGTTGTCTTTAAGTGAGTTTGATGACTTTTATTGCTTGCATGGTGTGGTTCAGAGGATGGCCCAAAAGAAGACATGATTGTGATGCAAGAATTTGCTAACGTACCATACCGGTAACTGTTTTATCTACTTTATAAAACCTGCTTTGTGCAGTTATTGTGAAAAAAATTGAAATTCACTTAAGCTACACTTTTAACACGCTTTTAGCTAGGTCCCCCCTAAGAAGTTCTTGGAAGCACCACCGTCCCATTCTTATGGACAAGGCTGAAAATATATTTGAATATTTTCCAAGCTCAAAGGTACGTAACTCCTTCAACACCTAGCACTGAATCTTTTCCTAGTGGTTCTATATGCTCACCAAACTCACAATGTTTATATCTTTTTCAGAATCTTTCACATCATGTGAAACCAATGAAGTACTTGTTGCTAATTGCCATGAAAAGCTGCATCGTGAGTAGTTCTCTGTGCTTTCATACTTATTGTTCTTGTACTTCTTTATTTTTATTTTTTATTTTTATAAAACTACTACTAGAACCATCTACAATAAAATTTATAGACTTTAAAAGAATTACATCTTCGATTATACTTTTCAGGAGCTTCATTTGCCGGAAAAAGAGTTTGTACCAATGACACAAGGCTTTGATACATAATTAGATCTTAAGAAACGTATTTTCTGCACCTTCCCTTTTGTTTTGTTTTTTGGTTTTTGTTTTGTTTTTTTTTTTCCAACCTTTTTTCCTTTTCTTTGTTTGAGGTGTGTCATGACAAATTTTTATGGAGGAAGAAGCACTGGGTTGACGATTCTCCAACAATGATCCAAGAAGCTATGGAAAAAAGAGACCTTTTCTTATTACTTTCATATATATATATATATATATATTATATTGGTTATATACATACATACATGTGCTTACAAGCATACATACATGCATACATATAGGTTATATATGTATGCATACTTTCATATATATATATTATATTGGTTATATACATACATACATGTGCATACAAGCATACATACATGCATACATATAGGATTGCATACATACATGTAAATACACACAATATAGTTCTTCATGTATGTGATTTTGATCATTTTTTCTAATTCATGTTGTTATTTGATTTTTGTCAAGTTATTGACAGGACAGCTGCGTATAGGCGAGGATGCTACCATACAAAAGGCCATTCCCATTTCTTGTTATAAAGCTCAAGATATTATATGTCTGACAGGTTGGTAATCTCTCTTTGTTTTAACAACTCATCTTAATTTTACTTGATGTTTCTCGTCTAGCTTCCATTTGTATACTAGGAATCAATGTTACTGAGATCTTATAGCTATGTTGCAAAAATATATTGGGTCTGAACAGACAATTGTTTTTTGGTCTGAATAGGGACATAGGATGAGAAGAATCCTATAGACGTGATTCTGATTCTTCCAAGCTTTTTCCCTTGTTTGTGATAAAAACAAATGCTCGAGCATCAATACTTGCCACTGAAAACCCCATAGCCAAGAATATCTCTAGCAATTTTTGCATTGAAGCTTGTACACTCTATGTAATAAGTTCGACCTAGAAGTTGGTCTAGTACATTTTTTGTTTTGTGTCTCCCTTCTATCAAGTTTTGTTACATAAAGTTCAGATTGTTTAGTCTTATCTCTTGACTAATAAAAATTTATTCGAAATAGTTGAAGAGTGGGAAAATTTTTAAATTCATTGCTGACTTTATTAGTCTTAGGCCAAAGATGTGAATTGCTTTCTTTCTTTTGAGTTAGCATTGTGGCTCTCTCTCTCTCTCTCTGTTTTTTTTTTTTTTTTGGCAATTTATACAGTAATTTAGGGATGTTTTTATCCGTAGCACATACGGGTTTGCTTTCAAAGGATCAAAGAGAAATTACTCTTGGACTTATTCACCACAAAGACTCTTGAGTTGAAAATCCTTTTCTTCTTTTCACTACACATTTTTTTTAACTGAAATTATTAGTAGTCTTTGACCGAGTTTGATGGCTTTTATTGCTTGTAGGTTTATGGATGATTCAGAGGATTGGCCTTGGAAGAAGAAGCAATCGTAATGCAGAACTATGCTCACATTCCTTATAGGTGACTATTTTGTCTCTCTAGATTGAAAAATCAGCTTTGTGCTGATGTTACCGTGAAAGAAAAAGGGAAAGAAATTCACTTGAAGTTGCATTTTCACTTGTGCATGCCGGCAGGTCCCCCATGAGAACTTGGTAGAATCACCATCCCAAGCTTATGTGCAGCCGTACAAATTTCAAATCATTCACTTATCAGTATCCATGCATGAAGGTATGTAACTCGCTCCCCACATTTCACTTCATCTTTTCCAATGCCAAACTTATTAGTTGTAGCAGTAGTGAAGTAGCAATAGATAGTACTTTAGTAGTAGATCAGTTGTAGTAGCATTAGTAGAATTAGTAGTACTTGTTAGTAGAAGCAATAGTAATAGAAGTAGGAGTTAGTTTCAGTAGCAATAATTGCAGTTATAGGAGTAGTTGTAGGACTAGGTAGTAAATGTAGCATAGAAATAGAAGTAGCGTATCCGTCATGGTAGCAGTAGCAATAGCAATAGCATTACCATAGTAGTAACAGTAGCCTTTGCGGCAGTTTCAGTAGCAATAATTGCAGTTATAGGAGTAGTTGTAGCACTAGGTAGTAAATGTAGCGTAGAAATAGAAGTAGCACATTCGTCATGGTAGCAGTAGCAATAGCAATAGCATTACCAGAGTAGTAACAGTAGCCTTTGCAGTAGTAGTTGTAATATTAGGATTTGCTGTAGTAGTGGTAGTTAGAAAAAGTAGCATAAAAATAGCAAAAACATTAGTGGAGTAGTAGTAGTAGTTAAATGATGCCAAAACTTACCGACCCTTAAAAGGATTCTGTAAGTTAGTAATGGTGACTCTACCACTTAATGGTGGTGTCGGTAAACTTTATATGGTCAAAGTCAGAGGACTTTGAAAGAGTTTTCATCGCCAACACTCTGAAGCATTGGGAAACATGATGCCAAAAGCATTAGCATAGTATTATAGCAGTAGTTAAATGATGCCAAAACTTACCGACACCTAAATGGTGTATGTAAGTTACTTAATTGGTGACTCTACCACATAAAGGTAGTGTCGGTAAACATTATTTGTTCAAAGTTTTGGCATTATTATTCCCAATCGTTTGAAGCTTTGGAAACATGATGCCAAAAGCATTAGTGTTGTAGCATAGCAATAGCATAGTAGTAGCAGTAGTTAAGTGATGCCAAAACTTACCGACACCTAAATGGATTATGTAAGTTAGTAAATGGCAACTGTACCACTTAATGGTAGTGTCCGTAAAAATTATTTGGTCAAGTCAGAGGACTTTGACTAGAATTTTCCTTGCCAACGCTCTGAAGCATTGGGAAACATGATGCCAAGAGCGTTAGCGTAGTAGCATAGTAGTAGCAGTAGTTAATTGATGCCAAACTTACCGTCCCCTAAATGGATTCTGTAAGTTATTAAATGGCAACTACCATTTAACAGCAGCATCGGTGAACTATATTTGGTCAAAGTCAAAGGACTTTGACTAGATTTTTCATTCCCAATGCTTTGAAGCTTTGGGAAGCATGATGTCAAAAGCATTATCGTTGTAGCATAGCAGTAGCGTAGTAGTAGCAGTAATTAAATGATGCCAAAAGGTAGGTGTTAGTTAGTTAATAACCAACACAATCACTTAATGGTAGCATCTGTAACAAATATCTGGTCACAAAGGACATTGACTAGCTTTTTTCGTTCCCGATGCTCTGTAGCATTGGGAAACATGTGGCGGGTTTCCCCGGGTTTCCCACCACATTTTCAGTTTGCGCCTTTGATCAGGCAACTTCAGCATCAGGAAGTTTATTGTTGATTGGAAGCTGATTGGAAGCCAAATGTATAAATGGCCTTTTTATCTTTATTTATTTATTTATTTTTTTTTGAAGGCAAATCCAATGTTGGTTTGTAGGGATCAACAGCTATATAATTGTTTTCTTAATAGTGTTTTGAACTCTTAATTGCAAGTTATTTATTTATTTTTGTAAAGACCGACTTATACCACTGTTAGTACTACTATGCAACTTGTATAACTTGTGCTATGAGATACTTGTATATGTAGCTTACGACTGACTCTATGCACAAAGTTTTATAGTGTGATATTCATGCTTTGACGCAACAGTATTCACGTTCATGCTTTTTTTTTTTAAAAATAATTTCTTGATTATAGTTATTAGTTGATCTCTTTTTAATTTTAAATTATTGTTTTATTGTTACAAAGTTTGTCATTTACCGTCTCTAATTGTTTTCGCACGGTTTCGAATGACTTGTGGAATAATAAAAGACAACATTTTACATAAGTAAACATATTGCTTTTTTTTTTTTTTTAATGTATATAGAAATGTGAGATACAATATTATATTTATTTTAATAACATTATTTTTTCCGTACCAAATCCAATTGGAGCAATACTACTACTCGTAATTTTAGTTTCGTATGACAACCAACTATTAAAAAATATATATATCAAAAGAAATATATACACACAGATATATATATATATTCTTACGTTTAAATGCAAGACTTTGTTTTAGAAACCAACCGGCGGAATTCCCTTTAATGGTTGAAAACCCAGTTTCTCAAGAAATAACATTATTTTTAAGGGTCTATTTAGTTTGACGGTTGGAGTTAAAATTTTTAAATTGGAGTTAATTGACTTTTCATAAAAAGATAAAAATTGAGATAAAAAATTCGAGTTAGAATTTAAATTACCAAACAAAGGCTAAATGTTCTACCAAAAAAAAAAAAAAAAGATAATTTTTAAAATGGGATTTGTAACTAAATGGCCTTTTTTTTTTTAATAAGTTTCATAATAAATGGCTCAAATTTTAAAAAATGAGTTAAAAGACCTAAGTTTTAAAAAATTAGTTAAAATGCCTTAATCACTGATTAATCATAGTCAATCACCGATTGATCATAACCAAAATAAATAATTTTTTGGTCAGTGATTAACTATATTAAATATTAAATGACATTTTTTTAAATAGTTAATTAATTTTCTTAAATGATCAATTAATGATTAATGATTGATTATAGAACATAGTTAATTCGCTCAATCAGTTATTAACTTACAGTCAATCAGAATGACCATAAAGTTAGTCACCATATTTCATAGTCATTCATAAATTGATCAGGAGTCAATCACTAGAATCATTAAATTTTGTAGTCAGTTACTGATTGGCCATTACTAAATCAGTATCCTTTTAACATCCTTATCATCTACTAATCACACATGATATTAACAATAAAAAGAAAATACAATGAAGTTTGTCCAAATAAACAAACCCACTTCAAAAATGAAAGAAAATACATGGGACCTATTCAAACAAACCCGGTAATTCATAAAAACCCTTTGTCGGAAAGAACCTGACAGAAAAAAAGTTTGACAATGGAAAAAGAAAAAGGTGCATGACCCATAATAAACATAACACATTAAAAACCCAAAGGAAACTTATAAAAATGAATATACCATTCATAGAGCGATAAAGCAAAGGAAGATGAATAAATTCCGAAGCCAAAAATTACCTTTAAAATTAATGATGTTGAGTCGAATAATTTACTAATTTATTTGCAAATAACTTCATGAAAATTTCGAGAAATCCTAACAATTAAATCACTCCACTATTATAAAGAATGAAGATATCTATTATAAGTTTCCAAAGAACTTTTGTCCGCAACCACAAGGATTTAATTACTGAGTTATGTGCCATATGTAGTTTGGTTCTCGAACAAAAAGATCCACCAACAACCTTTTGTGAATTTCTAAATTTTTCTACTCGTTTTGTCATTCTTTATTTCAAGCCTTGTCCTATTGAAGAACATTATTCACATGTATCAACTATTAAGTTAAATTAAAATTTCAATAACAAATCATCATTTTACATGGGTTTTTTCTTTTTTTATTTTTTAAAGGACGGAACCTTGAATGAAAACTGGCACAAAAAAAAAGTGGTTTAAATTTTAGTTGTAGGAGCATTTTTAGAAAAATAAACGAAAAATATTGTAACAAAAAAAATAATATGGCTTTAAATTTGATTGAAGGTAATTTAAGAATTAATGTGACGAAAATAAAGGATGACAATAAACTCCCATTTTAAGTAAATATCGGGCAAGTCACTCGCAAGTATATTTCATTGATGCAAAAATTATTATAATATTAATGTGCATTCATGATTTTTTATTTTTAGTTTTTAATTCATTGAATTGTGATAGAGAATTTGAATTTGAGACCTCAAGATTAGAAACAAATGCATGAGATTACCATTTTCTTATACTTGCAATCATGCATGTAGGATTTTTATAACCCATTTTCATGTATTTTGATATATATTTTTTTAAGATTATTTCACATATATATATATTGCTAAATAAAGGATCTGGTGGTGGCCTGTCATTTCCCATTTCGGTATATTGTGTAGGCAAGGTTTACAATTCCCTTGAGTTGGTAAGGGATTCAAACCTCTGATCTCTCGGTTGGTGAGATCCTTAAGGTTGCCTCCCGTGTCAACTCATCTACCCCTGTTTGGGCAGATTATTTCATGTTTCTTAACATCTTATCTTAATCTTAATCTTAATTTTAATATATATATATATATATTAGAGCCAAAATGCACTATCTTCTACCATGTGTCACCCCATTATTTTTTTACTTATCTTTTATGCTTTTATGCTTTTTTTTTTCCTTTCTTTTTTTCTCATTTATTTCCTTTTATGCTTTTATCTTTTATTTGTTTCTTTTCTATTTTTCGTCTCTCATCACATATATTAACATGTGTGAAGGATATATATGTATGAATCAGTTGTTTTTCTTTTCACTTATCTTTTATGAATTTATTATTTTTTCTTCTTTTATCTCTCTTTTTTTTAAATTTCTTTTATCTTTTTTTTGCATCAGTTGTTTTTCTTTGCACTTCTCTTTTATGAATTTATTATTTTTTCTTCTTTTATCTCTCTTTTTTTTTTTTAAATTTCTTTTATCTTTTTCGCTTCTCATTACATATATATACACATATACATAATCCTCTATCTATCTATTCAATAATAAATTTATGTCTATCATCAATAATTAAAGTGAGAATATATTTTTTTTAGATTTTTTTCTTTGAAGTTTTGTAATTATGTTTCGATGTGATTTTTTAATCTAGTTAAAAATACTTTTATCTTTCTTTTTCTTCTTATGTCGTTATGTGCTGTTATTATTATTATTTCCATCTTAATTTATGGAATTTTTTTTAGTTTCTTTATGATTTTTTAATTTGATTAAAAAAAGGTTTCGATAAAATTTTTTGAGTTTCGAAATGAAGTTTTGGTTTATTTTTTATTTTATTTTTAAAGTTACATATGACGTTTTGGTTTTTTTTTTCTATTTCTTTTTATTGATTAATCGTTCTGTACCTTTTCTTTTCTTTTCTTTTTTTATTTTCTTATTAAATTCTTATATTTATAATTAATTTGGTTAAAAAGGATTTTGTCTAAATTTTTTTGAAATGTCGTTGGGAAGTTTCAGTTTTTGTTTTTTAAGTTTTATTTGAAGTTTCAGTTTTTTCTTTCTTTTCCTTATTTTATTGTCGTTGGGAATGTTAAGTTCGCAGAGTTAGGAAAATAAGGAATGAAAAAAGAAAGAATGAGAAAATTCAATCCTCAAAATTTGAGGCTCAAATTGTTATCACGCCAAGGGGCTAATTGAGGAGTGTGACATGAACTTTAATATTAACTTTCTAAGTACTAACTTACGTATTATATTTTTGTTAGTAGATGTAACTAATTGGTATGACAATATTTTAAATACTTACTAATAAAAAGTGACAACTCCTGTGACACATTAGTTGGTACTTAAAAAGTTAGAATTAAAATTGATATCCTTAGTATTTTTTATGACCAATTAGTTAGGGGTTTCTGGTACTTTTTTTTCATTTGTTTTTTATTATTATTGATGTCATTGCTGCTGTTGTTATTATTATTATTTTTCCTGCTAGAGTTCCTAAATTATGGATTGTTTGGATACATATGTATCCAAACGGAATTTTACAACCAAACTCCAAAACTATGAAATCTACATCATATTTTCTTTCTCTTCCAATAAAAAAAAAAAAAACCCTTAAAATTTTAAAATCTGTAGTTTTCTAATTTCAAGTCGAAATGAGATGATTTACCAAAAAAAAAAAAACGCATAGAATGACGAGAGTAATGAAATAATATTCATATTGCAAATTTTTTCCGAATCTATTTAAAATTTTTACATTTTTTTTCTATATTATAAATTCATTAGCAATGTACATTTCAATCAAAAAAATATTTCAGTTACTACCTATAAAACTCCAACTACAATCATTGTTCCAAATAGGTCCTTATTATCTTGTCATAAGGGGGAAAAAAAAAAGAAGTTATCATGCATGGTATGCTTTTTCTTTCATTTAAATAAACTACAAAATTACTATTATAACATTACAAAATCTTACCTAATATTATAGGTCACCACCAAAATCTTTCATTCAAATAAATTTTTTTGAAATGTCGTTGAGAAGTTTCAGTTTTTATTTTTTAAGTTTTATTTGAAGTTTCGATTTTTTCTTTCTTTTCCTTATTTTATTGTTTTGTGCTTTTTCTTTTCTTTTCTTTTCTTTTGTATTTTCTATTTAAATTCTTATATCTTTTAGCAATATATTATCGCGTATGTTAAATTAGTATATATATATATATATATATATATAAAGGAATGTTAACTTTGTGGAGTCAGGAAAATAAGGAATGAAAAAAGAAAGAATGAGAAAAATCAATCCTCAAAATTTGAGGCTCAAATTGTTATCAAGCCAAGGGGCTAATTGAGGAGTGTCACATGAACTTTAATATTAACTTTTTAAGTACTAACTTATGTATTATATTTTTGTTAGTAGATGTAACTAATTGGTATGACAATATTTTAAACACTTATCAATAAAAAGTGACAACTCCTGTGACACATTAGTTGGTACTTAAAAAGTTAGGATTAAAATTGATATCCTTAATATTTTTCGTGACTAATTAATTAGGGGTTTTTGGTATTTTTATATTCATTTGTTTATTATTATTATTGATGTCATTGCTGCTGTTGTTATTATTATTATTTTTCCTGCTAGAGATCCTAAATTATGGATTTTATATGTATCCAAACGGAATTTTACAACCAAACTCCAAAACTATGAAATCTACATCTTATTTTCTTTCTCTCCCAATAAAAAAAAAACCTTAAATTTTTAAAATCTGTAATTTTCTAATTTTAAGTCGAAATAAGATGATTTATCAAAAAAAAAAAAAAACGCACAGACTGACGAGAGTAATGAAATAATATTCATATTGCAAATCTTTTTCCGAATCTATTTAAGATTTTTACATTTTTTTTTCTATATTATAAATTCATTTACAATGTACATTTCAATTAAAAAGATATTTCAGTTACTACCTATAAAACTCCAACTACAATCATTGTTCCAAATAGGTCCTTATTATCTTGTCATTAGGGGAAAAAAAAAAAAAGAAGTTATCATGCATGGTATGCTTTTTCTTTCATTTAAATAAACTACAAAATTACTATTATAACCTTACAAAATCTTACCTAATATTATAGGTCACCACCAAAATCTTTCATTTAAATAAATTTTTTTGAAATGTTATTGAGAAGTTTCAGTTTTTGTTTTTTAAGTTTTATTTGAAGTTTCGATTTTTTTTCTTTCTTTTCCTTATTTTATTGTTTTGTGCTTTTTCTTTTCTTTATTTTTTTTTTGTATTTTCAATTTAAATTCTTATATCTTTTAGCAATATATTATCGCGCATGTTAAATTAGTATATATATAAAAAAAAAAAAAAAAAAGGAATGTTAACTTTGTGGAGTCAGGAAAATAAGGAATGAAAAAAGAAAGAATGAGAAAAATCGATCCTCAAAATTTGAGGCTCAAATTGTTATCAAGCCAAGGGGCTAATTGAGGAGTGTAACATGAACTTTAATATTAACTTTTTAAATACTAACTTACGTATTATATTTTTGTTAGTAGATGTAATTAATTGGTGTGATAATATTTTAAACACTTACCAATAAAAAGTGACAACTCCTGTGACACGTTATGTGACGCCTTCATCCTACGTAGGGCCGTCACCTTACTTTTACTTAACATACTTTACTTGGAAATTTAGGAATATATTTTTTTAAAAACATATTTACAAAAAGCTTTGTCCGTAGAAACTTATCTTACATACATACTGAAATAGAAAGTTTGTCAAAAGTCTTTAGTACCAATACAAAATATCATATAACATGACTTTGTCTTTGCAATATGTATATATACACAAAAAAAAAAAACCTCTTAACTCATCAGAAAGTGCGGAATCTATGCGTAGTGGTATTCATACCGCCCTTCATCTGCCGCCTCATCGTCCACCCAATGCCCACCATTCAGGCTGCAGGTTTCTTACCTACAGTATGAAATATAACTTATGAGCTTTCGCCCAGTAAGCACAAATGTATCTCACAAAACATTATTTATTTAAAACATCTTGAAAACATAACATTCATCATATGCATGTGCGTAAACCATTTATGTTCATTTATGCATTCCTTTTTAACTTGACTTATTATCTTCCTTTAACATGTGGGCCCCTTGTGTACGTACCATAAGATATAGCGCGCCTCCATATAAAGTTAGGGGTTGCAAGGTCCCTAACAGTTCTGGGAAACATAATTGATCATACCCTCTCGCATCAACGAGAGGTTGATAATCATAACTTTAACATGAAAAACCCTCCACCTGATGGGAGGTTGGTACGACACCTTACTTGTGATTTCTTACCATGTTGTTATCCTTAGTGAACATGCCTTATGATGTCACTATATGATAACATAACTTTCATCGCATTCATAACATGGCATGGCATCTTTACATTCATGGTATTTTTGCAATTATGGCACTTTGAAAACATGACATTTTGCAAATACAACGCTTTTGTAAATATAGCACTTTTGTAAACATAGCATTTTTGCAAATATGGCACTTTTTGTAAACATAGCATTTTTGCAAACATGGCATCAGGTAAAACATGGCACGAAACATGTAATAGTATATTTGAACATAGAATACTATCTTTCATACTATAGGTGAGGTTTGTACTTACCTCTCGTACCGTATCCTTAATGTTGTGTCCTTAAATTTGTTCGCAACGGCAGTTCACTTCCTGCTATATGAAAAATATAGGATCAGAATCCTATTATGAAGTGTTGGCGACCTAACCAACTCTCATGCCTAATCTTAGTTGTATGTCTCCTATACTTGATACCTCACTTAGCCACCATTGGTCGTCTTACCATATTATGAATAATCAAACGTTGATTATTTCTTAAGAGGTTACGTTGGATAATCTTTTCTTCTTGTTACTAAACCCTCTATCATACCATTAGGGTTTAGGGTTCCATTATCCTTTTGGGGTCTATACTTGCATCATATTCATTGGGTTATCATCATTAACCCTCATGTCCAAGCCCAATTATATGTTGGGTATCCCTTAGGGTTACATTGGGTAACCCTTAAGGTCAATCTTAATTAAATGTTGGGTCAACCCTTCTATGGTAAATCTTAGGCTTTGGGGTTAAGCCTAGTAACTCGGATACTAATTCCGGTTACTCTCCGTAGTCGGCTCGATTACCAAATTTTACCTTAAAACTCCACTTCCTTATCTTTGGAAAACATTGTGTAATTATCTTTCAAAAATCCTTTAGTTTACTTGAAAAATTCTTACTTCTTTGGGTGAAATTTTTATAAAACTATCTAGGGCTGAAAACCGTCCGTCGTATTTACTTTGCCCTATCTTTGCTTAAAATCCATTCTTCTTCTTACTTTGAAAATATTGAGGAAATTCCAAAACTCTTAATTATACTTGTAAAAATTCACATTTTCAAAACGGACTTTGATAAAAATCCTTTAGGGCTGGAAACTGCCTTTGAAACAATTTCCATAGTTAAAACAGTGGGTTTTTGAAGAAAAACAGTTTTTCTGAACCAGTTTTAGAAAATCCTGTGCAGGAAATTTCTGTTCACTGCACAGCCGTTGGAAAACACTGTCAGTTTAAAAATCAACTTCGAATTTGAAAAACTTGTCTTTACGAAAGTTGTAGCCCTCAAAGAGTTCTAAAACTTTCGTGTTTTGTGAAAAATCCAGTTCTGCCTACATTAGTACCAGTTTTCGTTTGAAACTGGCTGACCCTGAAAAACTGGGTCTGGGGGATCAGCCACGGGTTTTGTTAAAAACGGAGGCCGTTGGAGCCTCATTTTGATATTCTGTTCACGTAGCTCTCTAGGAAAAATCATTTCGAGCAACTTTCGTGTTTTGAGTTTCACACCATTCGGCCTCTAGAGGCCTTAAAATTTCACTTTTCCGAAACTGGCCAGATTCAAATCCGAATTTGGCAGTTTTGGGTTTACGTCCGGTTTACGTCCTATTTCGCAAATCTATCTCGACCGACCACTCCGGGAGCCTACTAGCCAAACACACAACGTTTCTAGCGTCCCATTTGAACCCATTAGCCGACTCACACAGTCCATGCAACCCAAATCCAAAATCATAAACCTAGGGTTGCTTTGGTTCTAGCATTTGCATACACACATACAAGCATCAAAATCCACCCTTAAACTAAAATGCATCAAGGGGCTGTCCTAGGCAGATTTCAGCCACACATTGGGGGACATACAACCTAAGTCTTCTAGCATGAAAATCAATCATCAATCAAACATAAATCAAGTAAGAATTTAGCCAATCAAACCCTAGATCTAAGCAAATCAAGCACAAGCAACCATTTAGGGCAATAGATTGAAATTGGACTTAAGTCCATACAACCCGATCGAATCTCAAATTAAACCTCAAATTGAGCTTAAAATTAGAGGGTTAGGGTTTTAGAAATTACCTTGACCAAAGCTAAAGTTTGGTCATAAATTTCTTCCTTCTTCCCCTTGCTTCTAGACCCACACGGCCACACCAAGATTTGGGATCCAAGAAAATTTTTGTTGGCTCTTGCTTGCTCCTCCTAAAGCCGAACTCCACAAGTAAAAGCCCTAAGAAAATTTCAACTTTTCTCTCCAATTACTCTACCTCACCCACTTGGCCACAAGACCCTAGAAACCCACAAAAATTTCTCAACTTTTTCCTTGCTCTCTTCCTTGCAAAACCGAACACCCAAGGATCAATTTCACATTAAAAGGAATAGGAAGAATGGGGGGTATTTATAGGCACTTGGAGAATTTTGGGTTAATTGTGTTTTGGCCCCAAAAGCTTTGTTTTCTCTTGTTTTCCCCTAGTGTTGCCGAGCTTCTTGTGTGGAGGAGAAAGCTCCACATCTTCCACTTTAGCTAGTGGATGGTGAGGTCATGAGGTATGGGCAAGATGTCCTCCCTTGCTAGGCTTTGTTTGGCTCTCCTACTCTCCAAAGAACCCCATTTTTTTCTTTTCTTTGTGCTACATAGATAATACTAATATTGTGGTTCTCAATCTCATAGTATTTTTATATTGTACCAAAGTACAAAATTTATCTGTGCGAATTTTCAGACCGAACAATTTTTCTCGATTTTTTTTGAGTCCTATTTGCCCTTAATTTCCTCTTGGTGTACTTGATTTTCTAGGGACGTCTTACGGCCTAGTCTTGCTATCTTGATCATAAAAACGTTTTCAAAATCCCTTTTCTATACTCCTTCATCATACTTGTGAAGTCAACGTTTTGACCCGTCTTAGTCAAACTTTGACTTTCTCGGTCAAGGTTGACTTTTTCGGTCGAACCTTTGTCTCTCGTAAAATCACATCATTTTTCGTTCTTTTCGACTCAAAAAGCTGGTTGCTAACCTTGGCATTAAATTTTGAGTCAATCTCAACGAGAATTCAAACGTAAACAAATAAAATTATGAATTTCTCATGCGATTAATATTTTATGAATTCAAACCTTATTATTTTTCATAACTAATTAGTTAGGGGTTTCTGGTATTTTTATCTTCATTTGTTTATTATTATTATTGATGTGATTGTTGCTGTTGTTATTATTATTATTTTTCCTGCTAGAGATCCTAAATTATGGATTGTTTGGATACATATGTATCCAAACGGAATTTTACAACCAAACTCCAAAACTATGAAATCTACATCTTATTTTCTTTATCTTCCATTAAAAAAAAAACCTTAAATTTTTAAAATCTGTAATTTTCTAATTTCAAGTCGAAATAAGATGATTTATCAAAAAAAAAAAAAAAAACACACAGACTGACGAGAGTAATGAAATAATATTCATATTGCAAATTTTTTTCCGAATCTATTTGAAATTTATACTTTTTTTTTCTATATTATAAATTCATTTACAATGTACATTTCAATCAAAAAAATATTTCAGTTACTACCTATAAAACTCCAACTACAATCATTGTTCCAAATAGGTCCTTATTATCTTGTCATTAGGGGGGAAAAAAAAAGAAGTTATCATGCATGGTATGCTTTTTCTTTCATTTAAATAAACTACAAAATTACTATTATAACCTTACAAAATCTTACCTAATATTATAGGTCACCACCAAAATCTTTCATTTAAATAAATTTTTTTGAAATGTCGTTGAGAAGTTTCAGTTTTTGTTTTTTAAGTTTTATTTGAAGTTTCGGTTTTTTCTTTCATTTCCTTAATTTATTTTTTTGTGCGTTTTCTTTTCTTTTTTTTTTTTATTGTATTTTCTATTTAAATTCTTATATCTTTTAGCAATATATTATCGCGCATGTTAAATTAGTATAGATATAAAGAAAAAAAAAAAGGAATGTTAACTTCGTGGAGTCAGGATAATAAGGAATGAAAAAAGAAAGAAAGAGAAAAATCAATCCTCAAAATTTGAGGCTCAAATTGTTATCAAGCCAAGGGGCTGATTGAGGAGTGTCACATGAACTTTAATATTAACTTTTTAAGTACTAACTTACGTATTATATTTTTGTTAGTAGATGTAACTAATTGATATAATAATATTTTAAACACTTACCAATAAAAAGTGACAACTCCTGTAACACATTAATTGGTACTTAAAAAGTTATGATTAAAATTGAGATCCTTAGTATTTTTCATGACTAATTAGTTAGGGGTTTCTGGTATTTTTATCTTCATTTGTTTAATATTATTATTGATGTTGTTGCTGCTGTTGTTATTCTTATTATTTTTGCTGCTAGAGATCCTAAATTAGGGATTGTTTGGATACATATGTATCTAGACGGAATTTTACAACTAAAACTCCAAAACTATGAAATCTACATCTTATTTTCTCTCTCTTCCATTAAAGAAAAAGACCTTGAGTTTTTAAAATCTGTAATTTTCTTATTTCAAGTCGAAATTTGATGATTTACACAAAAAAATAAATAAATAAATAAAATAAAACGCACAGAATGACAAGAGTAATGAAATAATATTCATATTGCAATTTTTTTTTCCGAATCTATTTAAAATTTTTACTTTTTTTTTGGACAATAAGCTGATTGAGATAAACAATCAGCTTCTTGTCCCAATCTAGGACATACGCCAAAGTATACAAACAAGTCAATAGTGCATTTTAAAAATGTTACATTTTGCAGAGAAATTCTTACCTGTAGTGTTTTTAGTGGCAAGTGTTGATGCTCGAGCATAGAATTCGAACCACAGCATTCTGTCACCCTGTCACTGTTCAAACCAAACAAAACTAATAATCAAGTGGAAATATTAGACAATATATTTAGGTGACCTGGCTATAAGACCTTAACAACTTTAAAAGCTTAACATTTTGTCTTTCCATGGTCCTAAAATGCTTTTCTTGCAACACTATTAGTTCCTAGTATACAAACAGAAACAGGGTGAGAAAGAAAATAAGCATGAACACTAAGGCTAACTATTTGTTTCCTAAAGGCATCAACATTTAAAGGCTAACTATATCAACAGCCCAGAACAGAGAAAGAAAATATTAACCTCTCAAACATCTAGTGTCTTGTTCATACCAAGCAATGGGTGTCGCCTTTCATATGGTATCTTTGCCTGTAACACAGCTACCTGCCAAATAATTTGAATGACACAATTAACATAGCTATAAGATCTCAGTAACATTTGTCTTTTCTGAAATGTTCTTCGTGCGACACAATTGATTCCTGGTATACAAATGGAAGCTGGATGAGAAACATCTAGTAAAATTGAGATGAGTTGTTAAAACAAAGACAGATTACCAACCTGTCAGACATCTAGTGTCTTGCGCTTTATAACAAGAAATGGGAACGGCCTTTTGTATGGTAGCATCCTCGCCTCATTCGCAGCTGTCCTGTCAATAACTTGACAAAAATCAAATAACAACATGAATTAGAAAAAATGATCAAAATCACTCACATGAAGTACTATAATATGTGTATTTACATGTATGTATGTATGCAATCCTATATGTATGCATGTATGTATGCTTGTATGCACATGTACGTATGTATGTATGTAACCAATATAATATATATATATATATATGAAAGTGATAAGAAAAGGTCCCTTTTTTCCTTGGCTTCTTGGATCGTCGTTGGAAAATTGTCAATTGAGTGCTTCTTCCTCCTAAAAAAATTGTCCTGACACACCTCAAACAAAGACAAGAAAAAAGGTTGGAAAAAAAAAAAAAGGAAGTGAAGAACATACGTTTTTTAAGATCCAACCATGTATCAAAGCCTTGTGTCATTAGTACAAACTCCTTTTCCTACAAATGAAGCTCCTGAAAAGTATAACCGAAGATGTAATTCTTTTAAAGTCCATAAATTTTATTATAGAGAGTTCTAATAGTAGTTTTATTAAAATAAAAAGTAAAATAAAATAAAAAAGTACAAGAACAATAAGTTTGAAAGCACAGAGAACTACTCACGATGTGGCTTTTCATGACAAAATAGCAACAAGTACTTCATTGGTCTCACATGATGTGAAAGATTATGAAAAAGATATAAACATTGTAAGTTTGGTGAGCATACAGAACCACTAGGACAAGAATCAGTGCCAGGTGTTGAAGGAGTTACGTACCTCTGTGCTAGGAAAAGATTCAAATTTGTTTTCAGGCTTGTCCATAAGAATGGGACAGTGGTGCTTCCATAAACTTCTTGGGGGAACCTGGCTAAAAGCGTGTAAAAGTGTAGCTCTAGTGAATTACAATTTTTTTTCACAGTAACAACTGCACAAAGCTAGTTTTATAAAGTAGATAGATAAAACAGTTGCCGATAAGGTACGTTAGCATATTTTTGCATCACGATCACGTCTTCTTTGGGGCCACCCTCTAAAACACACCAAGCAAGCAATAAAAGTCATCAAACTCAGTTAAAGACAACAAATACATATCTAAAAAAGATGTGAAAAGAAAAGGGAATAACGAATGTCAATTCAACCAACTTCGAGTGAAGAACTCCCCAACCAATTTCTCTTCAATCCTTCTAAGCATTCCCGTAGGCACTATAGACGAAAACACATCTAGTGTTAACATTTAAAGTGAGAATTATGTCTCATAGTAACTTCTATCTTCGTAACCATCTATGATATTTGAATTCTTGGTCATAATAAAGTTTCTTAAAACATAAAAAGGAATGATTAATCACTCGGTTAGCAAGCCATCAGTAGATTATCATTGTATGGCCTTATAACTAGTTATCTCTTGCTCAAGAGATCTATCTCCCAATGATATGAAAAGACCAAAAAAAAAAAAATCAAGTTAAGTACATTGGAATCTTTGGAGAACTGTTGGAGAAGTTTCCTATTATGTTGTCAACCTACGTGTTTCCAATAGCAAACTGCATAAAATTAAAGAGATGTAATGAATTAATTTATTTTAAAAGGTAGACAAAAAGTGACTGATATACAAAACAATATTTAATAGCTCAAGGTAAAGGCCAAAGCATAAAAAAAAAAAAAAGGATTGAAAACAAACACCATTGATTTCCGATCCAGCAAACTAAAAACACTGGCATCTTCATCAGCCAAGTAGACTGAATATGCCACTTATCATTGCTCCTTGTTCTCCTAATAAGACGATAAAAATGATCAGTAACACGTGCAAACTGAACATTTTGAAATATGACTTCATCTGGAAACTAAACTTGTTAAGGAATTACTGTTTTTTTTTTTCAACAAAATTTTATCAGATCTATCATCCAACTAAGAGTAAATATATGAATTTGACAAAGAAAGACTATACCTGTCTCTGTTATATAATGTCCTTGCCATTCGCCCCTTGCAGCCCCCTCCCCCCATCGTTCCATCTGTCAAATTGAACAATAACAGAAGGATTAGAACAGTAACACCTGCACAAAGCTAGTGCTGTGATGTAGAGCGATAAAACAGTTACCGAAGAAGTTTGTTAGCATAGTTTTGCGTCACGATCGCTTCTCCTCTGGGGTCATCCTTTGAACAAGACCATGTAAACAATAAAAACCATCAAACTCAGTTGAAGTCAACAAATATATATCACTTTAAAGTAAATGTAAAGAGGAAAGGGAAGGGATGTGGAGCCTTCAATTCAACCAACTCCACGGTGAAGAGCACCCCAACCCATTTCTCTTCAATCCTTCCAAAGCAAGTCGATAGGCACTATAGAAAAAGTAATATCTCAGCATATAAAGTGAAATAGCAATTGAAAGAAAAACAATCTAGGACATACGCCAAAGTATAGTAACAAGTCAAAATTGCATTTTAAAAATGTTACATTTGCAGAGAAATTCTTACCTGTAGGGTTTTTAGTGGCAAGTGTCGATGCTCGAGCATAGAATTCGAACCACAGCATTCTGTCATCCTCTGTCACTGTTCAAACCAAAAAAACTAATAATCAAGTGGATATATTAGACAACATATTTAGGTGACCCGGCTATAAGACCTCAACAACTTTAAAAGCTTAACATTTTGTCTTTCCATGGTCCTAAAATGCTTTTCCTGCAGCACTATTAGTTCCTAGTATACAAATAGAAACAGGATGAGAAAGAAAATAAGCATGAACACTAAGGCTAACTATTTGTTTCCTAAAGGCATCAACATTAAAGCTAATTATAAAGCCAAAACAGAGAAAGAAAATATCAACCTGTCAAACATCTAGTGTCTTGTTCATACCAAGCAAGTGGTGTTGCCTTTCATATGGTATCCTTGCCAGTAACACAGCTACCTGCCAAATACTTTTAATGACAAAAATAAAATAGCAATACGATCCAAATAAAAGGCTCCAAATCACTCACGAAGTTATGTCATGTGTATGTATGTATGTATGTATGTATGAATGCATGCCTATATGTCTGTATGTATGAATGAATTCCTATACGTAAACATGCATGGATGCATGCCTATATGTAAACAACCATCGCAAGATAATATATATGTGTACACACACACACATATTTATAAGTAATCATTGTTGGAGAATTGTCAATCGTGTGCTTCTTCCTCTAATTTATTTCTTATCTTCCAACTGTATGAGAGAGAGCAAAAAAAAAAAAAAAATGTCACGAAACGCATAAAAAAAAAATTAAAAATAAAAACAAACTCAAAACAATCTTGCAAATTCCACTTATTTATTTACCGGTTAAGCATGTGAGAAGAGTTCTTCATCATGATCACTTCTTCCCCCACAGCCATCCTCTGAACCACCCATCAACCTGCAAGCAAATAAAAAAAAAACGGAAAAAGATAAAGGCTAAAAGTTTATAGGATTGCCTTAGAAAAGGAAGTGATCCTCCTTCCATCGTCAAGAGCTTCAGAAAAAGGAACTAAAAACTGTTGAAGGGTCTGCTGACATCACAAAATGGATAGAATTATCCCCAACTGTGCCAAGAAGCAAATATTTACTGGAGAAAAGAAAATTTTTTTTTTTGCAGGAGTTTACATAAGTAAAGGAATTACAAAACAAAGAAAGGACAGATGTACATTTGCACTAATGTACGTTGAACTCCATAAGCAATAGAGTTCCACAGAAACAAGGATTAAGGCATGGTATCATAGTTCAAGAAAGACCAAGCAAACCTGGAAATCAGTAGATAAAATTACTAGCTTGACTTTATGTGGAAAATTAGAGGAGACAATCGACTCAATTCACTTTACCAGTTCTTACTTGATAAGGAACTAAAAATTTGATTAAATCAGTTTTATTGAAGAATGGAAATCTCATCCCAATTAAGATGGGAAACAAACCTAGAAAGTTTCAACTAATCAATTGACACATGCTACATATATTGGTTTCTCTCTATATAGTTCAACAGGAGTTTCTCTCAACTAATTACCAGTATACACTTTTACATGAAGGAATATGAAAATTAGTTGACATCTAATATACCAATCATGCAACCTAATTGAAGATAATTAATGACAAAGAAAACATACCTGTCATCTTTATTAAATATGATCCCTGATATTTGCCTCTCCGTAGCAACCCTTCATTAAATATAATGCTTGCCATATGCCTCTCAGCAGCCCATAATTCCGCCAGTCAAATTGAACAATAGTAAAAGTATGAGAGTTGGTGGATAACAAAATTAGCAACACTAATTGGGGGAAAAAAAGTTTAATTCTTAGTAAATCAAAAAGAAGTGATGAACACGAATACAGTTACCTTAAAAATGTTCAAGCTGCAATTCTAAACTTTTTTTTTTTGGCAAACAAAAGTGCAAAGTCAAGTAGCAAGTTTAACAAAACATATTATACTGATTACATATTTTAAAACGAGCACTAAGTTTGTTTAGTGATTGATTTGACATCTTCCTCACTGTATAGTGAAAAGGGCAAGTGTCTCCACTCAAAAAGCTGTATGGTTTGGAAAATATCATTCAACTAATAATCAAAACTTCGTGAACAAAACCAAAAGTTTTAGAAGTAGCAATAATAACTGTGACGACATAGTATAGGAGCGTCAATTTATTTAGAAAAACCAGACATGCTTTCTTAGTCAAGAGAAAAAGATCATTTCAATCAGGAAACGAACTTTGCACACAAAAGGCATTTGTTGACTACTGGGATCAAATATATCATGCAACAAGAACTAAGATATTTAATAGTGAAAGAAATACTATACCTGTCTATCACCATCATTGTGTAAGAAACTAGCTAAATGCCTCTGCCCCCTCTCCGCAGCCCATGATTCCATAAGTCAATTTGAAAAACAATAAAAGCATTAGAGGCAGCAAATGACAACATCTTCAACAGTAATGAAAACCAAAATGATAAATTAGGAGCTATTATCAACAAAACAAATACAAGTAATGAGCAAGAATGTTGTTATGTTGAAAATGTTATAGTTACAATATGAAACTTTTTAGTAAAAACAAGTGCATAGAGTCAAGTAAAAAGTTATCAATGAAAAAATCTTATAGTTAATACGTAGTCTAAAAACAACCACTAAGTTTGCTTATCAAATTTTGCTGATTAGTTGATACATATCTTCCTCACCACACAATGAAAAGGGCAAGTGTCTCCACTCAAAAAACTGTATGGTTCGGAAAACATCATTTCAACCAACAACCAAAATTTAGTAAACAAAAGCATTAGTTATATATGCTGCAATTATAATAGTGATGATGGCATTACAAGCCATTCTTTGAAAGAAAAAAAGGGAAAAAAAATACAACTCAGTCAAGATCTTCAATATAGTAAGTTATCAATTAAAAATATCTTATAGTTAATATGAGTAAAAAACAACCACTAAGCTTGCTTGTCAAGTTTTGTTTATTGGTTGATGTGGCATCTTCCTCACTACATAGTAAAAGAGAAAGTGTTTCTACTCAAAAAATTGTATGTTTCGGACAATGACAATTCAATCAATAATTAAAACTTAGTGAACAAAAGCAATAGTTGTAGAAGTAGAAATAACAATTGTGATGAGCATAGTATAAGCCAGTCTTTAAAAGAAAGAAGGAAAGAAAAAATGCAAATGGGGTCAAGAGCTTCAATTTAGTGAAGGAAAAAAAATATATATATATAAATATATATATATAGATGCTTTCTTAGTTAGTAGAAAAACATCATTTAGATCAGGAAATGAAGTTCGCACTAGTTGACTACTATTGTAAGGCCTATCATGCAATCTAGAACAAAGATATTTAATCGAGAAAGAAAAACCATACCTGTCTATCCCCATCATTGATTTAAGAGACTTGCTAAATGCCTCTACCTCCTCTTTGCAGCCCATGATTCCATAAGTCAATTTGAAAAATAACAAAAGCATTAGAGGTAGTTGATGACAAAATTTGCAACAGTAATTAAAGAGTACTGATAAATAAATAGCAATTATCCACAAACAAAAGCAACTAGTGAGCATGAATGTTGTTACATTGAAAAATTCAAGTTACCATGCATATTTAAACTTTTTGTAAAAACTAAGTGCGTATAGATCGTAAAAAGTTTAAATACGTAATACAAAAACAACCACTAATCTTGTTTATCAAATTTTGTTTATTGGTTGAGGTGGCATCTTCCCCACTACACGGTGAAAATGGCAAGTGTTTCCGCTCAAAAAATTGTATGATTTGGAAGAATAACATTTCAACAAATAACCAAAACTCAATAAACAAAAACAGTAGTTGTTTAAGTTACAATTATAACAGCGATGACAACATTATAAGCCATTCTTTGAAAGAAAAATGCAAAAAAAAAAAAAAATGCAACTAGAGTCAAGAACTTCGATATGGTAAGTTATCAATTAAAAGAACCACTAAGGTTATTTGTCAATTAAGAATATGTTAAAAATAAAAAAAAAAAAATTAAACCCACTAAGTTTGTTTATCAAATTTTGTTTGTCGGTTGATGTGACATTTTCCTCACTATACAGTGAAAAGGATAAGTATTTCTACTCAAAAAACTGTATGGTTTGGAAAATATCATGTCAACTAATAATCAAAAATCAGTAAACAAAAACAGTAGGGTTTTTTTCTTTTTTCTTTTTTTTTTTTATTTTGGTTTTCTTTTTTGGTAGAAACAAAAGCAGTAGTTGTATGGTTGAAATAGAATTTCTAATGAGAAAGGAAAACTGTACATAAGTCGAAAGAAACAAAAACAGTAGGGTTTTTTTCGTTTTTCTTTTTATTTATTTATTTTATTTTGGTTTTCTTTTTTGGTAGAAACAAAAGCAGTAGTTGTATGGTTGAAATAGAATTTCGGATGAGAAAGGAAAACTGTACATAAGTCGAAAGAAATTTGAACACAAAAAGGGTAACTATCACTATAATCTGGAAATAAATGCTTGTATTAAACAAGAGTAAAGACTCTGATCAAACAAAACAAAATGCTGAAATAAAAAGCGAAACTTTTAGAAGGAAAACCAAAAGAAATACCTTGACTGTGGGTTGTTGTGTTGGAGCCAAAATCATGCCTTTTCCCATTCTTATCATCCTCGTCTCCAAATAAAATGCCAAATCTTAAGCTTCCCAAATACGCATAATCTGAAATCGAAAACCCAAATACCCAGAATCTTAAATACGAAACCCAAATACCAAAATTTCACAGTTTTTACGAAAACCCAAATGCCCACATTTTCCAATTTACCGAAGAAATACCCAGAATGCTCTCTCTCTCTTCTCTCTTCTCTTATCAGAATGGTTCTCTCTCTGTTTGTCTTCAAAGCAATACTACTCTCTCCCAACGGTAAGATTTTCTTTTTGGTGTGAACGGTAAGATTTACTCGCTCCTCTAAGCACCAACGGTAATATATTTTCGCTCTTTTTGGTGCGAAGCGCCAGCTGTGAGATTTTTATTTTTATTTTTGCCTTTTCTTTTCTTGATTAAAAACGAAATATGCTGAACACTGATTAAAGAAAATCTTGTTGGTTTTTCCAAAAAAAAAGGACCTGTCGTTTTATAAGAGTATTGTCTTCTCTTTTTTTTTTTTTTTTTTTTAGCTAAGTAATGTCTACAACCTCAAATGTTGTCGTTTAAAAAAAAAGGGTTTAATGTTGTCGTTTTTAAGCTATTCTCTCGAATCTCGATTGAGGAATAGTGTGATGTACCTCCAATGTACTTTTTTCTACAGAGAAGAAATTTTAATATTTATGTACTTATATATTTTAGGGGAGACGACATTTCAATTTGAAATAAGGATTTATCCCCTTTCTAGTTGGTTTTTTTTTTTTTTTAAGTGAAATTGGAAATGGTCAAAATCTAATTTTCTTTTTAATGTTTATAATTAATTTAAAATTAATTTAAGATTAAAAAATAGTTTAAGCGCAAAAATATTGCTGTTGGTGACCTATAATATTAGGTAAGATTTTGTAAGGTTATAATAGTAATTTTGTAGTTTATTTAAATGAAAGAAAAAGCATACCATGCATGACAACTTCTTTTTTTTTTTTTTTTTCTCTAATGACAAGATAATAAGGACCTATTTGGAACAATGATTGCAGTTGGAGTTTTATAGGTAGTAATTGAAATATCTTTTTGATTGAAATGTAAATTGTAAATGAATTTGTAATATAGAAAAAAAAATGTAAAAATTTTAAATAGATTCGGAAAAAATTTGCAATATGAATATTATTTCATTACTCTCGTCATTCTGTGCGTTTTATTTTTTTTTTTTGTAAATCATCCTATTTCGACTTGAAATAAGAAAATTACAGATTTTAAAAATTTAAGTTTTTTTTTTTTTAATGGAAGAGAAAGAAAATAAGATGTAGATTTCATAGTTTTGGATGATTGATCTACTATAATTTTGTTGAAAAAGAAAAAAATGGTAATTCCTTAACTAGCTTAGTTTTCAGATGAAGTCAGATTTCAAAATGCTCAGTTTGGATGTGTTACTGATCATTTGTATCGTCTGTTAGGAGAACGAGGAGCAATGATAAGTGGCATATTCGGTCTATTTTGCTGATGAAGATGCTAGTGTTCTGAGTTTGCTGATCTGAAATCAATCGTAATTTTTGAGTGTAGCTTTTAAATATTGTTTTGAGTATACTTTTTTGTGTACCTATACTTTTCTGTCGACCTTTTAAGATAAATTATTTATAATGAACTAAACTAAGGACATGATGAATATACACAGAGATCTTGAATTATTTCATTTTCTTTTCTTTTTTTTTTCTTTTAGCCTTAGTGTTCAAGCTTATTTTCTTTTCTATAGTGCCTATCGACTTGCTTTGGAAGGATTGAAGAGAAATGGGTTGGGGTGCTCTTCACCGTGGAGTTGGTTGAATTGAAGGCTCCACATCCCTTCCCTTTCCTCTTTACATTTACTTTAAAGTAATATATATGTTGACTTCAACTGAGTTTGATGGTTTTTATTGTTTACATGGTCTTGTTCAAAGGATGGCCCCAGAGGAGAAGCAATCGTGACGCAAAACTATGCTAACAAACTTCCTCGGTAACTGTTTTATCACTCTACATCATAGCACTAGCTTTGTGCAGGTGTTACTGTTCTAATCCTTCTGTTATTGTTCAATTTGACAGATGGAACGATGGGGGGAGGGGGCTGCAAGGGGCGAATGGCAAGGACATTATATAACAGAGACAGGTATAGTCTTTCTTTGTCAAATTAATATATCTACTCTTAGTTGGATGATAGATCTGATAAAATTTTGTTGAAAAAAAAAAAGTAATTCCTTAACAAGTTTAGTTTCCAGATGAAGTCAGATTTCAAAATGTTCAGTTTGCACGTGTTACTGATCATTTATATCGTCTTATTAGGAGAACAGGGAGCAATGATAAGTGGCATATTCGGTCTACTTGGCTGATGAAGATGCCAGTGTTTTTAGTTTGCTGGATCGGAAATCAATGGTGTTTGTTTTCAATCCTTTCTTTTTTTTTTTTTTGATACTTTGGTCTTTACCTTGAGCTATTAAATATTGTTTTGTATATCAATCACTTTTTGTCTACCTTTTAAAATAAATTAATTCATTACATCTCTTTAGTTTCATGCAGTTTGCTGTTGGAAACACGTAGGTTGACAACATAATTGGAAACTTCTCCAACAGTTCTCCAGAGATTCCAATGTACGTAACTTGATTTTTTTTTTTTTTTGGTCTTTTCATATCATTGGGAGATAGATCTCTTGAGCAAGAGATAACTAGTTATAAGGCCATACAATGATAATCTACTGATGGCTTGCTAACCGAGTGATTAATCATTCCTTTTTATGTTTTAAGAAACTTTATTATGACCAGAATTCAAATATCATAGATGGTAATGAAGATAGAAGTTACTATGAGACATAATTCTCACTTTAAATGCTAACACTAGATGTGTTTTCGTCTATAGTGCCTACGGGAATGCCTAGAAGGATTGAAGAGAAATTGGTTGGGAAGCTCTTCACTCGAAGTTGGTTGAATTGACATTCGTTATTCCCTTTTCTTTTCACATCTTTTTTAGATATGTATTTGTTGTCTTTAACTGAGTTTGATGACTTTTATTGCTTGCTTGGTGTGTTTTAGAGGATGGCCCCAAAGAAGACGTGATCGTGATGCAAAAATATGCTAACGTACCTTATCGGCAACTGTTTTATCTATCTACTTTATAAAACTAGCTTTGTGCAGTTGTTACTGTGAAAAAAAATTGTAATTCACTAGAGCTACACTTTTACACGCTTTTAGCCAGGTTCCCCCAAGAAGTTTATGGAAGCACCACTGTCCCATTCTTATGGACAAGCCTGAAAACAAATTTGAATCTTTTCCTAGCACAGAGGTACGTAACTCCTTCAACACCTGGCACTGATTCTTGTCCTAGTGGTTCTGTATGCTCACCAAACTTACAATGTTTATATCTTTTTCATAATCTTTCACATCATGTGAGACCAATGAAGTACTTGTTGCTATTTTGTCATGAAAAGCCACATCGTGAGTAGTTCTCTGTGCTTTCAAACTTATTGTTCTTGTACTTTTTTATTTTATTTTACTTTTTATTTTAATAAAACTACTATTAGAACTCTCTATAATAAAATTTATAGACTTTAAAAGAATTACATCTTCGGTTATACTTTTCAGCAGCTTCATTTGTAGGAAAAGGAGTTTGTACTAATGACACAAGCTTTGATACATGGTTGGATCTTAAAAAACGTACGTTCTTCACTTCCTTTTTTTTTTTTTTCCAACCTTTTTTCTTGTCTTTGTTTGAGGTGTCATGACAAATTTTTTAGGAGGAAGAAGCACTCAGTTGACAATTTTCCAACGACGATCCAAGAAGCCAGGGAAAAAAAGGGACCTTTTCTTATCGCTTTCATATATATATATATTATATTGGTTACATACATACATACGTACATGTGCATACAAGCATACACACATGCATACATATAGGATTGCATACATACATACATGTAAATACACATATTATAGTACTTCATGTGAGTGATTTTGATCATTTTTTCTAATTCATGTTGTTATTTGATTTTTGTCAAGTTATTGACAGGACAGCTGCGAATGAGGCGAGGATGCTACCATACAAATGGCCGTTCCCATTTCTTGTTATAAAGTGCAAGACACTAGATGTCTGACAGGTTGGTAATCTGTCTTTGTTTTAACAACTCATCTCAATTTTACTAGATGTTTCTCATCCAGCTTCCATTTGTATACTAGGAATCAATTGTGTCGCACGAAGAACATTTCAGAAAAGACAAATGTTACTGAGATCTTATAGCTATGTTAATTGTGTCATTCAAATTATTTGGCAGGTAGCTGTGTTACAGGCAAGGATACCATATGAAAGGCGACACCCATTGCTTAGTATGAACAAGACACTAGATGTTTGAGAGGTTGATATTTTCTTTCTCTGTTCTGGCTTTATAATTAGCTTCAATGTTGTTGCCTTTAGGAAACAAATAGTTAGCCTTAGTGTTCGTGCTTATTTTCTTTCTCACCCTATTTCTGTTTGTATACTAGGAACTAATAGTGCTGCAAGAAAAGCATTTTAGGACCATGGAAAGACAAAATGTTAAGCTTTTAAAGTTGTTGAGGTCTTATAGCCGGGTCACCTAAATATATTGTCTATTATTTCCACTTGATTATTAGTTTTGTTTAGTTTGAACAGTGACAGGATGACAGAATGCTGTGGTTCGAATTCTATGCTCGAGCATCAACACTTGCCACTAAAAACCCTACAGGTAAGAATTTCTCTGCAAAATATAACATTTTTAAAATGCACTTTTGACTTGTTAGTATACTTTGGCGTATGTCCTAGATTGGACAATAAGCTGATTGTTTATCTCAATCAGCTTATTGTCCAAAAAAAAAATGTAAAAATTTTAAATAGATTTGGAAAAAAATTTGCAATATGAATATTATTTCATTACTCTCGTCATTCTATGCGTTTTTTTTTTTTTTTTTTTTTTGTAAATCATCTCATTTCGACTTGAAATAAGAAAATTATAGATTTTAAAAATTCAAGGTTTTTTTTTTAATGGAAGAGAAAGAAAATAAGATGTAGATTTCATAGTTTTGGAGTTTAGTTGTAAAATTCCGTTTGGATACATATGTATCCAAACAATCCCTAATTTAGGATCTCTAGCAGCAATAATAATAATAATTACAACAGCATCAATAATAATAATAAACAAATGAAGATAAAAATACCAGAAACCCCTAACTAATTAGTCATGAAAAATACTAAGGATATCAATTTTAATCCTAACTTTTTAAGTACCAACTAATGTGTCACAGGAGTTGTCACTTTTTATTGGTAAGTGTTTAAAATATTGTCATATCAATTAGTTACATCTACTAACAAAAATATAATACGTAAGTTAGTACTTAAAAAGTTAATATTAAAGTTCATGTCACACTCCTCAATTAGCCCCTTGGCTTGATAACAATTTGAGCCTCAAATTTTGAGGATTGATTTTTCTCATTCTTTCTTTTTTCATTCCTTATTTTCCTGACTCCACGAAGTTAACATTCCTTTTCTCTTTTTTTTTTTTTATATATATATATCTATACTAATTTAACATGCGCGATAATATATTGCTAAAAGATATAAGAATTTAAATAGAAAATACAATAAAAAAAAAAGAAAAGAAAAAGCACAAAACAATAAAATAAGGAAAAGAAAGAAAAAACCGAAACTTCAAATAAAACTTAAAAAACAAAAACTGAAACTTCTCAACGACATTTCAAAAAAATTTATTTAAATGAAAGATTTTGGTGGTGACCTATAATATTAGGTAAGATTTTGTAAGGTTATAATAGTAATTTTGTTGTTTATTTAAATGAAAGAAAAGGCATACCATGCATGATAACTTCTTTTTTTTTTTTTTTCTAATGACATGATAATAAGGACCTATTTGGAACAATGATTGCAGTTGGAGTTTTATTGGTAGTAATTGAAATATCTTTTTTGATTGAAATGTACATTGTAAATGAATTTGTAATATAGAAAAAAAAATGTAAAAATTTTAAATAGATTCGGAAAAAAATTTTGCAATATGAATATTATTATTACTCTCGTCATTCTGTGCATTTTTTTTTTTTTATAAATCATCTCATTTCGACTTGAAATTAGAAAATTACAGATTTTAAAAATTTAAGGTTTTTTTTTTAATGAAAGAGAAAGAAAATAAGATGTAGATTTCATAGTTTTGGAGTTTGGTTGTAAAATTCCGTTTGGATACATATGTATCCAAACAATCCCTAATTTAGGATCTCAAGCAGGAAAAATAATAATAATAACAACAGCAGCAATGGCATCAATAATAATAGTAAACAAATGAAGATAAAAATACCAGAAACCCCTAACTAATTGGTCATAAAAAATACTAAGGATATCAATTTTAATCCTAACTTTTTAAGTACCAACTAATGTGTCACAGGAGTTGTCACTTTTTATTGGTAAGTGTTTAAAATATTGTCATACCAATTAGTTACATCTACTAACAAAAATATAATACGTAAGTTAGTACTTAAAAAGTTAATATTAAAGTTCATGTCACACTCCTCAATTAGCCCCTTGGCTTGATAACAATTTGAGCCTCAAATTTTGAGGATTGATTTTTCTCATTCTTTCTTTTTTCATTCCTTATTTTCCTGATTCTACGAACTTAACATTCCTTTTTTTTTTAATATCTATACTAATTTAACATGCGCGATAATATATTGCTAAAAGATATAAGAATTTAAATAGAAAATACAAAAAAAAAAAAAAAGAAAAAGCACAAAACAATAAAATAAGGAAAAGAAAGAAAAAACTGAAACTTCAAATAAAACTTAAAAAACAAAAATTGAAACTTCTCAATGACATTTCAAACAAATTTAGACAAAATCCTTTTTAACCAAATTAATTAAAAATATAAGAATTTAATAAGAAAATAAAAAAATAAAATAAAATAAAAGGTACAGAACGATTAATCAATAAAAAGAAATAGAAAAAAAAACCAAAACTTCATATGTAACTTTAAAAAAAAAATAAATCAATCAACCAAAACTTCATTTCGAAACTCAAAAAAATTTTTATCGAAACCTTTTTTTAATCGAGTTAAAAAATCATAAAGAAACTAAAAAAAACTCCATAAATTAAGAAGGAAATAATAATAATAACAGCACATAACGACATAAGAAGAAAAAGAAAGATAAAAGTATTTTTAACTAGATTAAAAAATCACATCGAAACGCCATTACGAAACTTTAAAGAAAAAAATCTAAAAAAATATATTCTCACTTTAATTATTGATGATAGACATAAATTTATTATTGAATAGATATATAGAGGATTATGTATATGTGTATATATATGTAATGAGAAGCGAAAAAGATAAAAGAAATTAAAAAAAAAAGAGAGATAAAAGAAGAAAAAATAATAAATTCATAAAAGAGAAGTGCAAAGAAAAACAACTGATGCAAAAAAAAAAAGATAAAAGAAATTTTAAAAAAAAGAGAGATAAAAGAAGAAAAAATAATAAATTAATAAAAGAAACAAATTAATATATGTGATGAGAGACGAAAAATAGAAAAGAAACAAATAAAAGATAAAAGCATAAAAGGAAATAAATGAGAAAAAAAGAAAGAAAAAAAAGCATAAAAGCATAAAAGATAAGTAAAAAAATAATGGGGTGACACATGGCAGAAGATAGTGCATTTTGGCTCTAATATATATATATATATATATATCAAGATTAAGATTAAGATTAAGATAAGATGTTAAGAAACATGAAATAATCTGCCCAAACAGGGGTGGATGAGTTGACATGAGAGGCAACCTTAAGGATCTCACCAACCGAGAGATCAGAGGTTTGAATCCCTTACCAACTCAAGGGAGTTGTAAACCGAGCCTGCACAATATACCGAAATGGGAAATGACGGGCCATCACCAGATCCTTTATTTAGCAATATATATATGTGAAATAATCATAAAAAAATATATATCAAAATACATGAAAATGGGTTATAAAAATCCTACATGCATGATTGCAAGTATAAGAAAATGGTAATCTCATGCATTTGTTTCTAATCTTGAGGTCTCAAATTCAAATCCTCCATCACAATTTAATGAATTAAAAACTAAAAATAAAAAATCATGAATGCACATTAATATTATAATAATTTTTGCATCAATGAAGTATACTTGTGAGTGACTTGCCCGATATTTACTTAAAATGGGAGTTTACTGTCATCTTTTATTTTCGTCACATCAGTTCTTAAATTACCTTCAATCAAATATAAAGCCATATTATTTTTTTTGTTACAATATTTTTCATTTATTTTTCTAAAAATGCTCCTGCAACTAAATTTTAAACTACTTTTTTTTTTGTGCCAGTTTTCGTTCAAGGTTCCGTCCTTTAAAAAATAAAAAAGGAAAAAACCCATGTTAAACGATGATTTGTTATTGAAATGTTAATTTAATTTAATAGTTGATACATGTGAATAATGTTCTTCAATAGGACGAGGCTTGAAATAAAGAATGACAAAACGAGTAGAAAAATTTAGCAATTCACAAAAGGTTGTTGGTGGATCTTTTTGTTCGAGAACCAAACTACATATGACACACAACTCAGTAATTAAATCCTTGTGGTTGCGGACAAAAGTTCTTTGGAAACTTATAATAGATATCTTCATTCTTTATGATAGTGGAGTGATTTGATTGTTAGGATTTCTCGAAATTTTCATGAAGTTATTTGCAAATAAATTAGTAAATTATTCGACTCAACATCATTAATTTTAAAGGTAATTTTTGGCTTCGGAATTTATTCATCTTCCTTTGCTTTATCGCTCTATGAATAGTATATTCATTTTTATAAGTTTCCTTTGGGTTTCTAATGTGTTATGTTTATTATGGGTCGTGCACCTTTTTCTTTTTCCATTGTCAGACTTTTTTTCTTTCAGGTTCTTTCCGACAAAGGGTTTTTATGAATCACCGGGCCTTGTTTGAATAGGTCCCATGTATTTTCTTTCATTTTTGAAGTGGGTTTGTTTAGTTGGACAAACTTCATTGTATTTTCTTTTTTATTGTTAATATCATGTGTGATTAGTAGATGATAAGGATGTTAAAAGGATACTGATTTAATAATGGCCAATCAGTAACTGACTACAAAATTTAATGATTCTAGTAATTGACTCCTGATCAATCCATGAATGACTATGAAATATGGTGACTAACTTTATGGTCATTCGGATTGACCGTAAGTTAATAACTGATTGAGCGAATTAACTATGTTCTATAGTCAATCATTAATTGATCATTTAAGAAAATTAATTAACTATTTAAAAAAATGTCATTTAATATTTAATATAGTTAATCACTGACCAAAAAATTATTTATTTTGGTTATGATCAATCGGTGATTGACTATGATTAATCAGTGATTGAGGCATTTTAACTAATTTTTTAAAACTTAGGTCTTTCAACTCATTTTTTAAAATTTGAGCCATTTATTATGAAACTTGTTAAAAAAAAAAAAAGGCTATTTAGTTACAAATCCCATTTTAAAAATTATCTTTTTTTTTTTTGGTAGAACATTTAGCCTTTGTTTGGTAATTTAAATTCTAACTCGAATTTTTTATCTCAATTTTTATTTTTTTATGAAAAGTCAACAAAAATTATAACTAGATATTTGAAAAGTCAATTAACTCCAATTTAAAAATTTTAACTCCAACCGTCAAACTAAACAGACCCTTAAAAATAATGTTATTTCTTGAGAAACTGGGTTTTCAACCATCAAAGGGAATTCCGTTGGTTGGTTTCTAAAACGAAGTCTTGCATTTAAACGTAAGAATATATATATATATATATATACATATATATATATCTGTGTGTATATATTTCTTTTGATATATATATTTTTTAATAGTTGGTTGTCAAACAAAACTAAAATTACGAGTAGTAGTATTGCTCCAATTGGATTGGGTAAGGAAAAAATTACGTTATTAAAATAAATATAATATTGTATCTCACATTTCTATATACATTAAAAAAAAAAAAAGCAATATGTTTACTTATGTAAAATGTTGTCTTTTATTATTCCACAAGTCATTCGAAACTGTGCGAAAAGAATTAGAGACGGTAAATGACAAACTTTGTAACAATAAAACAATAATTTAAAATTAAAAAGAGATCAACTAATAACTATAATCAAGAAATTATTTATAAAAAAAAAAAAAAGCATGAGCATGAATACTGTTGCGTCAAAACATGAATATCACACGATAAAACTTTGTGCATAGAGTCAGTCGTAAGCTACATATACAAGTATCTCATAGCACAAGTTATACAAGTTGCATAGTAGTACTAATAGTGGTATAAGTCGGTCTTTACAAAAATAAATAAATAACTTGCAATTAAGAGTTCAAAACACTATTAAGAAAACAATTATATAGCTGTTGATCCCTACAAACCAACATTGGATTTGCCTTCACAAAATAAATAAATAAATAAAGATAAAAGGCCATTTATACATTTGGCTTCCAATCAGCTTCCAATCAACAATAAACTTCCTCATGTTGAAGTTGCCTGATCAAAGGCGCAAACTGAAAATGTGGTGGGAAACCCAGGGAAACCCGCCACATGTTTCCCAATGCTACAGAGCATCGGGAACGAAAAAGCTAGTCAATGTCCTTTGTGACTAGATATTTGTTACAGATGCTACCATTAAGTGATTGTGTTGGTTATTAACTAACTAACACCTACCTTTTGGCATCATTTAATTACTGCTACTACTACACTACTGCTATGCTACAACGATAATGGTTTTGACATCATGCTTCCCAAAGCTTCAAAGCATTGGGAATGAAAAATCTAGTCAAAGTCCTTTGACTTTGACCAAATAATGTTTACCGATGCTACTGTTAAGTGGTAGTTGCCATTTAATAACTTACAGAATCCATTTAGGGGTCGGTATGTTTTGGCATCAATTAACTACTGCTACTACTATGCTACTATGCTAACGCTCTTAGCATCATGTTTCCCAATGCTTCAGAGCGTTGGCAAGGAAAATTCTAGTCAAAGTCCTCTGACTTGACCAAATAATGTTTACGGACACTACCATTAAGTGGTACAGTTGCCATTTACTAACTTACAGAATCCATTTAGGTGTCGGTAAGTTTTGGCATCATTTAACTACTGCTATAATACTATGCTAATGCTTTTGGCATCATGTTTCCCAATACTATAATATTACAACTACTGCCGCAAAGGCTACTGTTACTACTATGGTAATGCTATTGCTATTGCTACTGCTACCATGACGGATACGCTACTTCTATTTCTACGCTACATTTACTACCTAGTCCTACAACTACTCCTATAACTGCAATTATTGCTACTGAAACTAACTCCTACTTCTATTACTATTGCTTCTACTAACAAGTACTACTAATTCTACTAATGCTACTACAACTGATCTACTACTAAAGTACCATCTATTGCTACTTCACTACTGCTACAGCTAATAAGTTTGGCATTGGAAAAGATGAAGTGAAATGTGGGGAGCGAGTTACATACCTTCATGCATGGATACTGATAAGTGAATGATTTGAAATTTGTACGGCTGCACATAAGCTTGGGATGGTGATTCTACCAAGTTCTCATGGGGGACCTGCCTGCATGCACAAGTGAAAATGCAACTTCAAGTGAATTTCTTTCCCTTTTTCTTTCACGGTAACATCAACACAAAGCAGATTTTTCAATCTAGAGAGACAAAATAGTCACCTATAAGGAATGTGAGCATAGTTCTGCATTACGATTGCTTCTTCTTCCAAGGCCAATCCTCTGAATCATCCATAAACCTACAAGCAATAAAAGCCATCAAACTCGGTCAAAGACTACTAATATATTTCAGTTAAAAAAAATGTGTAGTGAAAAGAAGAAAAGGAATTTTCAATTCAAGAGTCTTTGTGGTGAATAAGTCCAAGAGTAATTTCTCTTTGATCCTTTGAAAGCAAACCTGTATGTGCTACGGATAAAAACATCTCTAAATTACTGTATAAATTGCCAAAAAAAAAAAAAAACAGAGAGAGAGCCACAATGCTAACTCAAAAGAAAGAAAGCAATTCACATCTTTGGCCTAAGACTAATAAAGTCAGCAATGAATTTAAAAATTTTCCCACTCTTCAACTATTTCGAATAAATTTTTATTAGTCAAGAGATAAGACTAAACAATCTGAACTTTATGGAACAAAACTTGCTAGACCCAATATATTTTTGCAACATAGCTATAAGATCTCAGTAACATTGATTCCTAGTATACAAATGGAAGTTGGACGAGAAACATCAAGTAAAATTAAGATGAGTTGTTAAAACAAAGAGAGATTACCAACCTGTCAGACATATAATATCTTGAGCTTTATAACAAGAAATGGGAATGGCCTTTTGTATGGTAGCATCCTCGCCTATACGCAGCTGTCCTGTATTTACATGTATGTATGTATGTATGTATGCAATCCTATATGTATGCATGTATGTATGCTTGTATGCACATGTATGTATGTATATAACCAATATAATATATATATATATATAATAATACATACATGCATACATATATAACCTCTATGTATGCATGTATGTATGCTTATATGCACATGTATGTATGTATATAACCAATATAATATATATATATATATATATGAAAGTAATAAGAAAAGGTCTCTTTTTTCCATAGCTTCTTGGATCATTGTTGGAGAATCGTCAACCCAGTGCTTCTTCCTCCTTAAAAATTTGTCATGACACACCTCAAACAATCTTTTGTCATACTTTGCAGGAGCTTCATTTGCACGAAAAGTAGCCGGCACCAATAACACAAGGCTTTGATACAAAAGTCTCTCTTTACAGCCGTACGCTCTTCACCTTCCATTCTGATTTTTTTATTATTATTAATTTTAATTTTAATTTAATTTAATTTAATATTTAATTTTTTAAGCTTTTTCCCTTGTTTGTGATAAAAACAAATGCTCGAGCATCAATACTTGCCATTGAAAACCCCATAGGCAAGAATATCTCTAGCAATTTTTGCATGGAAGCTTTTACACTTTATATAATAAGTTCGACCAAGAAGTTGGTCTAGTACATTGTAGTCTTAAGATATTACTAAAACTGGGGGACTAACCGTTCAATAATTTCCATGCATTTTTCTTTTTGTTTTGTGTCTCCCTTCTAGCAAGTTTTGTTCCATAAAGTTCAAGTTGTTTAGTCTTATCTCTCGACTAATAAAAATTTATTCGAAATAGTTGAAGAGTGGGAAAATTTTTAAATTCGTTGCTGACTTTATTAGTCTTAGGCCAAAGATGTGGATTGCTTTCTTTCTTTTGAGTTAGCATTGTGGCTCTCTCTCTTTCTCTCTCTCTTTGTTTTTTTTTTTTTGGCACTTTATACAGTAATTTAGAGATGTTTTTATCCGTAGCACATACGGGTTTGCTTTCAAAGGATCAAAGAGAAATTACTCTTGGACTTATTCACCACAAAGACTCTTGAATTGAAAATTCCTTTTCTTCTTTCCACTACACATTTTTTTTAACTGAAATATATTAGTAGTCTTTGACCGAGTTTGATGGCTTTTATTGCTTGTAGGTTTATGGATGATTCAGAGGATTGGCCTTGGAAGAAGAAGCAATCGTGATGCAGAACTATGCTCACATTCCTTATAGGTGACTATTTTGTCTCTCTAGATTGAAAAATCAGCTTTGTGCTGATGTTACTGTGAAAGAAAAAGGGAAAAAAATTCACTTGAAGTTGCATTTTCACTTGTGCATGCAGGCAGGTACCCCATGAGAACTTGGTAGAATCACCATCCCAAGCTTATGTGCAGCCGTAAAAATTTCAAATCATTCACTTATCAGTATCCATGCATAGAGGTATGTAACTCGCTCCCCACATTTCACTTCATCTTTTCCAATGCCAAACTTATTAGCTGTAGCAGTAGTGAAGTAGCAATAGATAGTACTTTAGTAGTAGTATCAGTTGTAGTAGCATTAGTAGAATTAGTAGTACTTGTTAGTAGAAGCTATATTAATACAAGTTGGAGTTAGTTTCAGTAGCAATAATTGCAGTTATAGGAGTAGTTGTAGGACTAGGTAGTAAATGTAGCATAGAAATAGAAGTAGCGTATCCGTCATGGTAGCAGTAGCAATAGCAATAGCATTACCACAGTAGTAGCAATAGCCTTTGCGGCAGTAGTTGTAATATTAGGATTTGCTGTAGTAGTAGTAGAAGTAGGAGTTAGTTTCAGTAGCAATAATTGCAGTTAGAGGAGTAGTTGTAGGACTAGGTGTAGCAATAATTTCTACTGTGGCGTAGAAATAGAAGTAGCGTATCCTTCATGGTAGCAGTAGCAATAGCAATAGCATTACCACAGTAGTAACAGTAGCCTTTGCAGTAGTAGTTGTAATATTAGGATTTGCTGTAGTAGTAGTAGTTAGAAAAAGTAGCATAAAAATAGCAAAAACATTATTGCAGTAGTAGCAGTAGTTAAATGATGCCAAAACTTACCGACCCTTAAAAGGATTCTATAAGTTAGTAATGGCGACTCTACCACTTAACGGTGGTGTCGGTAAACTTTATATGGTCAAAGTCAGAGGACTTTGAAAGAGTTTTCATTGCCAACACTCTGAAGCATTGGGAAACATGATGCCAAAAGCATTAGCATAGTATTATAGCAGTAGTTAAATGATGCCAAAACTTACCGACACCTAAATGGTGTATGTCGGTAAGTTAGTTAATGGGCGACTCTACCGCATAAAGGTAGTGTCGGTAAACATTATTTGTTCAAGGTTATAGGACTTTGACCAGCTTTATTATTCCCAATGCTTTGAAGCTTTGGGAAACATGATGCCAAAAGCATTTAGTGTTGTAGCATATCAATAGCATAGTAGTAGCAGTAGTTAAGTGATGCCAAAACTTACCGACACCTAAATGGATTCTGTAAGTTAGTAAATGGCAACTGTCCCACTTAGTGGTAGTGTCAGTAAACATTATTTGGTCAAGTTAGAGGACTTTGACTAGAATTTTCATTGCCAACGCTTTGAAGCATTGGGAAACATGATGCCAAGAGCGTTAGCGTAGTAGTATTAGTAGTTAATTGATGCCAAAACTTACCGACCCCTAAATGGATTCTGTAAGTTATTAAATGGCAACTACCACTTAACGGTAGCATCAGTAAACATTATTTGGTCAAAGTCAAAGGACTTTGACTAGATTTTTCATTCCCAATGCTCTGAAGCTTTGGGAAGCATGATGTCAAAAGCATTATCGTTGTAGCATAGCAGTAGCGTAGTAGTAGCAGTAATTAAATGATGCCAAAAGGTAGGTGTCAGTTAGCTAATAACCAACACAATCACTTAATGGTAGCATCTATAAACAAATATTTGGTCACAAAGGACATTGACTAGCTTTTTCGTTCCCGATGCTCTGTAGCATTGGGAAACATGTGGCGGGTTTCCCCGGGTTTCCCACCACATTTTCAGTTTGCGCCTTTGATCAGGCAACTTCAGCATCAGGAAGTTTATTGTTGATTGGAAGCCAAATGTATAAATGGCCTTTTATCTTTATTTATTTATTTATTTTCTGAAGGCAAATCCAATGTTGGTTTGTAGGGATCAACTGCTATATAATTGTTTTCTTAATAGTGTTTTGAACTCTTAATGTTAAGTTATTTATTTATTTTTGTTAAGACTGACTTATACCGCTGTTAGTACTACTATGCAACTTGTATAACTTGTGCTATGAGATACTTGTATATGTAGCTTACGACTGGCTCTGTGCACAAAGTTTTATAGTGAGACATTCATGTTTTGACGCAACAGTATTCATGCTCATGCTTTTTTTTTTTTTTAAATAATTTCTTGATTATAGTCATTAGTTGATCTCTTTTTAATTTTAAATTATTGTTTTATTGTTACAAAGTTTGTCATTTACCGTCTCTAATTCTTTTCGCATGGTTTCGAATGACTTGTGGAATAATAAAAGACAACATTTTACATAAGTATACATATTGCTTTTTTTTTTTTTAATCTATATAGAAATGTGAGATACAATATTATATTTATTTTAATAACGTGATTTTTTCCTTACCCAATCCAATTGGAGCAATACTACTACTCGTAATTTTAGTTTCGTATGACAACCAACTATTAAAAAATATATATCAAAAGAAAAATACACATATATATATATATATATATTCTTATGTTTAAATGCAAGACTTAGTTTAAGAAACCAACCGGCGGAATTCCCTTTGATGGTTGAAAACCCAGTTTCTCAAGAAATAACATTATTTTTAAGGGTCTGTTTAGTTTGACGGTTGGAGTTAAAATTTTTAAATTAGAGTTAATTGATTTTTCAACAATTTAGATATAATTTTTGTTGACTTTTCATAAAAAGATAAAAATTAAGATAAAAAATTTGAGTTAGAATTTAAATTTCCAAACAAATGCTAAATGTTCTACCCAAAAAAAAAAAACATAATTTTTAAAATGGGATTTGTAACTAAATGGCCTTTTTTTTTTTTAAATAAGTTTCATAATAAATGGCTCAAATTTTAAAAAATGAGTTAAAAGACCTAAGTTTTAAAAAATTAGTTAAAATGCCTCAATCACTGATTAATCATAGTCAATCACCGATTAATCATAATCAAAATCAATAATTTTTCGGTCAATTAGTGATTAACTATACTAAATATTAAATGACAATTTTTTTAAATGGTTAATCAATTTTCTTAAATGGTCAATTAATGATTAACTATAGAACATAGTTAATTCGCTCAATCAGTTATTAACTTACAGTCAATCAGAATGACCATAAAGTTAGTCACCATATTTCATAGTCATTCATTGATTGATCAGGAATCAATCCCTGGAATCACTAAATTTTGTAGTCAGTTACTGATTAGCCATTACTAAATCGGTATCCTTTTAACATCCTTATCATCTACTCATCACACATGATATCAACAATAAAAAGAAAATACAATGAAGTTTGTCCAAATAAACAAACCCACTTCAAAAATGAAAGAAAATACATGGGACCTATTCAAACAAACCCGGTGATTCATAAAAACCCTTTGTCGGAAAGAACTTGAAAGAAAAAAAGTCTGGCAACAGAAAAAGAAAAAGGTGCATGACCCATAATAAACAAAACACATTAAAAACCCAAAGGAAACTTATAAAAATGAATATACCATTCATAGAGCGATAAAGCAAAGGAAGATGAATAAATTCCGAAGCCAAAAATTACCTTTAAAATTAATGATGTTGAATCGAATAATTTACTAATTTATTTGCAAATAACTTCATGAAAATTTCGAGAAATCCTAACAATCAAATCACTCCACTATCATAAAGAATGAAGATATCTATTATAAGTTTCAAAAGAACTTTTGTCTGCAACCACAAGGATTTAATTACTGAGTTGTGTGCCATATATAGTTTGGTTCTCGAACAAAAAGATCCACCAACAACCTTTTGTGAATTTCTAAATTTTTCTACTCGTTTTATCATTCTTTATTTCAAGCCTTGTCCTATTGAAGAACATTATTCACATGTATCAACTGTTAAATTAAATTAAAATTTCAATAACAAATCATCATTTTACATGGGTTTTTTCTTTTTTTTCTTTTTTTAAAGGATGGAACCTTGAATGAAAACTGGCACCAAAAAAAAGTAGTTTAAAATTTAGTTGCAGGAGCATTTTTAGAAAAATAAACGAAAAATATAATAACAAAAAAAATAATATCGCTTTAAATTTGATTGAAGGTAATTTAAGAACTGATGTGAAGAAAATAAAGGATGACAATAAACTCCCATTTTAAGTTTTTAAGTAAATATCGGGCAAGTCACTCACAAGTATACTTCATTGATGCAAAAATTATTATAATATTAAGGTGCATTCATGATTTTTTATTTTTAGTTTTCAATTCATTGAATTGTGATGGAGGATTTGAATTTGAGACCTCAAGATTAGAAACAAATGCATGAGATTACCATTTTCTTATACTTGCAATCATGCATGTAGGATTTTTGTAACCCACTTTCATTTATTTTGATATATATTTTTTAAAGATTATTTCACATATATATATATATTGATAAATAAAGGATCTAGTGGTGGTCCGTCATTTCCTATTTCGGTATATTGTGCAGGCAAGGTTTACAACTCCCCTGAGTTTGTAAGGGATTCGAACCTCTGATCTCCCAGTTGATGAGATCTTTAAGGTTGCCTCCCATGTCAACTCATCCACCCCTGCGTGGGCAGATTATTTCATGTTTCTTAACATCTTATCTTAATCTTAATCTTAATACGTATATATATATATATAGAGTAGAGCCAAAATACACACTATTCTGCCATGTGTCACCCCATTGTTTTTTTACTTGTCTTTTATGCTTTTATGCTTTTTCTTTCTTTCTTTTTTTCTCTCATTTGTTTTCTTTTATGCTTTTATCTTTTATTTGTTTCTTTTATATTTTTCGTCTCTCATCACATATATTAACATATGTGAAGGATATATATGTATGAATCAGTTGTTTTTCTTTTCACTTATCTTTTATGAATTTATTATTTTTTCTTCTTTTATCTCTCTTTTTTTAAAATTTCTTTTATCTTTTTCGCATCAGTTGTTTTTCTTTTCACTTCTCTTTTATGAATTTATTATTTTTTCTTCTTTTATCTCTCTCTCTCTTTTTTGTATTTCTTTTATCTTTTTCGCTTCTCATTACATATATATACACGTATACATAATCCTCTATATTTCTATTTAATAATAAATTTATGTCTATCATCAATAATTAAAGTGAGAATATATATTTTTTAGATTTTTTTCTTTAAAGTTTCGTAATGACGTTTCGATGTGATTTTTTAATCTAGTTAAAAATACTTTTATCTTTATTTTTCTTCTTATGTCGTTATGTGCTTTTATTATTATTATTTCCTTCTTAATTTATGGAGTTTTTTTTTTAAGTTTCTTTATGATTTTTTAATTTGATTAAAAAAAGGTTTCGATTAAATTTTTTTTGAGTTTCGAAATGAAGTTTTGGTTTATTTATTTTTTTTATTTTTAAAGTTACATATGAAGTTTTGGTTTTTTTTCTATTTCTTTTTATTGATTAATTGTTTTGTACCTTTTCTTTTCTTTTATTTTTTTATTTTCTTATTAAATTCTTATATTTTTAATTAATTTGGTTAAAAAGGGTTTTGTCTAAATTTTTTTGAAATGTCGTTGAGGAGTTTCAGTTTTTGTTTTTTAAGTTTTATTTGAAGTTTCAGTTTTTTCTTTCTTTTCCTTATTTTATTGTTTTTTACTTTTTCTTTCTTTTTTTGTATTTTCTATTTAAATTCGTATATCTTTTAGCTATATATTATCACGCATGTTAAATTAGTATAGATATAAAAAAAAAAAAAAAGAATGCTAACTTCGTGGAGTCAGGAAAATAAGGAATGAAAAAAGAAAGAATGAGAAAAATCAATCTTCAAAATTTGAGGCTCAAATTGTTATCAAGCCAAGGGGCTAATTGAGGAGCGTGACATGAACTTTCATATTAACTTTTTAACTTACGTATTATATTTTTGTTAGTAGATTTAACTAATTAATATTACAATATTTTAAACACTTACGAATAAAAAGTGGCAATTCCTGTGGCACATTGGTTGGTATTTAAAAAGTTAGGATTAAAATTGATATCCTCAGTATTTTTCATGACTAATTAGTTAGGGGTTTCTGGTATTTTTATCTTCATTTGTTTATTTTTATTGTTGATGCTATTGCTGCTGTTGCTATTATTATTATTTTTGCTACTAGAGATCCTAAATTAGGGATTGTTTGGATACATATGTATCCAAACGGAAATTTACAACTAAACTCCAAAACTATGAAATCTACGTCTTATTTTCTTTCTCTTCCATTAAAAAAAAAAAACTTAAATTTAAAAATCTGTAATTTTCTTATTTAAAGTCGAAATGAGATAATTTACAAAAAAAAAAAAAAAACGCATAGAATGACGAGAGTAACGAAATAATATTCATATTGCAAATTTTTTTTTTGAATCTATTTAAAATTTTTACATTTTTTTTCTATATTACAAATTCATTTACAATTTAGACTTCAATCAAAAAGATATTTCAGTTACAACCTATGAAACTCCAACTGCAATCATTGTTCCAAATAGGTCCTTATTATCTTGTCATTAGAAAAAGAAAAAAAAAAGAAGTTTATCATGAATGATATGCTTTTTCTTTCATTTAAATAAACTACAAAATTACTATTATAACCTTGCAAAATCTTACCTAATATTATAGGTCACCAATAGCAATATTTTTGCGTTTAAACTATTTTTTAATCTTAAACTAATTTTAAATTAATTATAAACATTAAAACGAAAATTAGATTTTGACCATTTCCAATTTCACTTAAAAAAAAAAAAAAAACCAACTAGCAAGGGAATAAATCCTTATTTCAAATTGAAATGTCGTCTCCCCTAAAATATATAAGTAAATAAATATTAAAATTTCTTCTCTGTAGAAAAAAGTACATTAATTGGAGGTACATCACACTGTTCCTCGATCGAGATTCGCGAGAATAGCTTAAAAACGACAACATTAAACACTTTTTTTTTTTAAACAACAACATTTGAGGCTACAGACATTATTTAGCAACAAAAAAAAAAAAAAAGACATTGCTAAAAGACGACAATACTCTTATAAAACGACAGGTCATTCCCAACAAGATTTTATTTAATCAGTGTTCACATATTTCGTTTTTAATCAAGAAAAGAAAAGGCAAAAATAAAAATAAAAATCTCACCGTTGGGGCTTCGCACCAAAAAGAGCGAAAATATATTACCGTTGGTGCTAAGAGGAGCGAGTAAATCTTACCGTTCACACCAAAAAGAAAATCTTACCGTTGGGAGAGAGTATTATTGCTTTGAAGACAGAGAGAGAAACATTCTGATAAGAGAAGAGAGAAGAGAGAGAAGAGAGAGAGAGCATTCTGGGTATTCTTCGGTAAATTGGAAGACAGAGAAGAGAGACAAAATCTTACCGTTCGCATCAAAAAGAAAATCGTACCGTTGGGAGAGAGTAGTATTGCTTTGACGACAAACAGAGAGAGAACCATTCTGATAAGAGAAGAGAAAAGAGAGAGAGAGCATTCTGGGTATTTCTTCGGATTCTTCGGTAAATTGGAAGAGAGAGAAGAGAGAGAGAATCTTACCATTCGCACCAAAAGAAAATCGTACCGTTGGGAGAGAGTAGTATTGCTTTGAAGACAAACAGAGAGAGAACCATTCTGATAAGAGAAGAGAGAAGAGAGAGAGAGAGCATTCTGGGTATTTCTTCCGTAAATTGGAAAATGTGGGCATTTGGGTTTTCATAAAAACTGCGGAATTTTGGTATTTGGGTTTCCTATTTCAGATTCTGGGTATTTGGGTTTTCGATTTCAGATTATGGGTATTTGGGGAGCTTAAGATTTGGCATTTTATTTGGAGACGAGGATGATAAGAATGGGAAAAGGCATGATTTTGGCTCCGACACAACCCACAGTCAAGGTATTTCTTTTGCTTTTCCTTCTAAAAGTTTCGCTTTTTATTTCAGCATTTTATTTTGTTTGATCAGAGACTTAACCCTTGTTTAATACAAGCATTTTTTTTCCAGATTATAGTGATAGTTACCCTTTTTGTGTTCAAATTTCATTTCGACTTATGTACGGTTTTCCTTTCTCATTCGAAGTTCTATGTCAACCATACAACTACTGCTTTTGTTTCTACCAAAAAAGAAAACCAAAAAAAAAAAAAAGTAAAAAGAAAAAAATCCTACTGTTTCTGTTTACTGATTTTTGATTGTTAGTTGACATGATATTTTCCAAACCATACAGTTTTTTTTTTAATTGATAACTTACTATATTGAAGATCTTGACAGAGTTGCATTTGTTTTCCGTTTTTTTCTTTCAAAGAATGGCTTGTAATGTCATCATCACTATTGTAATTGTAGCATGTACAACTACTGCTTTTGCTTACTAAATTTTAATTGTTGGTTGAAATGATGTTTTCCGAACCATACAGTTTTTTGAGTGGAGACACTTGCCCTTTTCATTGTGTGGTGAGGAAGATATGTATCAACTAATTAGCAAAATTTGATAAGCAAACTTAGTGGTTGTTTATAGACTACGTATTAACTATAAGATTTTTTCATTGATAACTTTTTACTTGACTCTATGCACTTGTTTTTACTAATAAGTTTCATATTGTAACTATAATATTTTCAACGTAACAACATTCTTGCTCGTTACTTGTATTTGTTTTGCTGATAATAGCTCCTAATTTATGATTTTGGTTTTCATTACTTTTGAAGATGTTGTCATTTACTGCCTCTAATGGTTTTATTATTTTTCAAATTGACTTATGGAATCATGGGCTGCGGAGAGGGGGCCGAGGCATTTAGCTAGTTTCTCACACAATGATGGTGACAGATAGGTATAGTATTTCTTTCACCATTAAATATCTTGGTTCTATTTGCATGATATATCTGATCCCAGTAGACAACAAGTGCCTTTTGTGTGCAAAGTTCGTTTCCTGATTGAAATGATCTTTTTCTCTTGACAAAGAAAGCATGTCTGGTTTTTCTAAATAAATTGACGCTCCTATACTATGTCGTCACAGTTATTATTGCTACTTCTAAAACTTTTGGTCTTGTTCACTAAGTTTTGATTATTAGTTGAAATGATATTTTCCAAACCTTACAGTTTTTTGAGTGGAGGCACTTGCCCTTTTCATTGTGTGGTGAGAAATGATAACTATAAGATATTTTTAATTGATAACTTACTATATTGAAGATCTTGACAGAGTTGCATTTTTTTTTCCCTTTTTTTCTTTCAAAGAATGGCTTGTAATGTCATCATCACTATTGTAATTGTAGCATGTACAACTACTGCTTTTGCTTACTAAATTTTGGTTGTTGGTTGAAATGATGTTTTCCGAACCATACAGTTTTTTGAGTGGAGACACTTGCCCTTTTCATTGTGTGGTGAGGAAGATATGTATCAACTAATTAGCAAAATTTGATAAGCAAACTTAGTGGTTGTTTATAGATTACGTATTAACTATAAGATTTTTTCATTGATAACTTTTTACTTGACTCTATGCACTTGTTTTTACTAATAAGTTTCATATTGTAACTATAATATTTTCAACGTAACAACATTCTTGCTCATTACTTGTATTTGTTTTGCTGATAATAGCTCCTAATTTATGATTTTGGTTTTCATTACTGTTGAAGATGTCGTCATTCACTGCCTCTAATGGTTTTATTATTTTTCAAATTGACTTATGGAATCATGGGCTGCGGAGAGGGGGCAGAGGCATTTAGCTAGTTTCTCACACAATGATGGTGACAGACAGGTATAGTATTTCTTTCACTATTAAATATCTTGGTTCTATTTGCATGATATATCTGATCCCAGTAGACAACAAATGCCTTTTGCGTGCAAAGTTCGTTTCTTGATTGAAATGATCTTTTTCTCTTGACAAAGAAAGCATGTCTGGTTTTTCTAAATAAATTGACGCTCCTATACTATGTCGTCACAGTTATTATTGCTACTTCTAAAACTTTTGGTCTTGTTCACTAAGTTTTGATTATTAGTTGAAATGATATTTTCCAAACCTTACAGTTTTTTGAGTGGAGGCACTTGCCCTTTTCATTGTGTGGTGAGGAATGATAACTATAAGATATTTTTAATTGATAACTTACTATATTGAAGATCTTGACAGAGTTGCATTTTTTTTTCCCTTTTTTTCTTTCAAAGAATGGCTTGTAATGTCATCATCACTATTGTAATTGTAGCATGTACAACTACTGCTTTTGCTTACTAAATTTTGGTTGTTGGTTGAAATGATGTTTTCCGAACCAAACAGTTTTTTGAGTGGAGACACTTGCCCTTTTCATTGTGTGGTGAGGAAGATATGTATCAACTAATCAGCAAAATTTGATAAGCAAACTTAGTGGTTGTTTATAGACTACGTATTAACTATAAGATTTTTTCATTGATAACTTTTTACTTGACTCTATGCACTTGTTTTTACTAAGAAGTTTCATATTGTAACTATAATATTTTCAACGTAACAACATTCTTGCTCATTACTTGTATTTGTTTTGTTGATAATAGCGCCTAATTTATGATTTAGGTTTTCATTACTGTTGAATATGTTGTCATTTACTACCTCTAATGGTTTTATTATTTTTCAAATTGACTTAGGGAATCATGGGCTGCGGTGAGGGGGCAGAGGCATTTAGCTTGTTTCTCACACAATGATGGTGACAGACAGGTATAGTATTTCTTTCACTATTAAATATCTTGGGTCTATTTGCATGATATATCTGATCCCAGTAGACAACAAATGCCTTTTGTGTGCAAAGTTCGTTTCCTGATTGAAATGATCTTTTTCTCTTGACAAAGAATGCATGTCTGGTTTTTCTAAATAAATTGACGCTCCTATACTATGTTGTCACAGTTATTATTGCTACTTCTAAAACTTTTGGTCTTGTTCACTTAGTTTGATTATTAGTTGAAATGATATTTTCCAGACCATACAGTTTTTTGAGTGGAGACACTTGCCCTTTTCACTGTACAGTGAGGATGATGTCACATCAATCACTAAACAAACTTAGTGCTTGTTTTATAATATGTAATCAGTATAATATGTTTTATTAAACTTGCTACTTGACTCTGCACTTTTAAGGAGCTTTTTGAATTAAAATGTTTGTAGGTCTTTTTGAGCATAGTCAACGCTAGTATATCATTTATACTTCTGTTACAACTAGATCAGAGGCATTAAGATCATGTATCATTCACAAATGTTCTTCGCAATTGTATTCTTAGATTTAAGCTGAATTTTAAATACTATGTTTGTTTGTTTGATTTTCCTAAAGCAATGGTAGTGAGAAGTTTATCTTAAACTCTTTTCCAAAATAAGCCAATACAACATAAATGAGTTAAGCGGGTTAAATTTTCTTCTTTTCTTCTTATGCAGTTATATAGGATAGTTCTCCTTTTACTAATAGCTTGTGCTGCTGTTTTAATAATTTTTAATGGTTTTTCTTTTGGAAATTCTTCTCAAATCAGCTTATTGTTCAACTGGCGACGAAGGTTGTGCCCTTCGGGTTAATGCTTTGGCGTAAGGACCTTGATGTCACGAGTCTTGAAAGGGTATGAACTCTTCCCACTCTTGTTCTTGTTCCATATTGATGAAACCTATTAAACCAAACTCTCTACAATAGCGTTCCTAGACTTTAAAAGAGTTACATTTTTGTAGCCGGCACCAATAACACAAGGCTTTGATACAAAAGTCTCTCTTTACAGCCGTACACTCTTCACCTTCCGTTCAGATATTATTATTATTATCATTATTTTTAAATTTAATTTAATTTTTATTTTTTAATTAGTTAATTTTTATTTTATTTTTATTTTAGGAGTGTCATGACAAATTTTTTTTTTTTGCTCCCTCTTATATAGTTGGAATTTGGATTAGGAAAGCACTCTATTGATGGTTGTTCAACAACGATCCAAGCAGCCATAGCAAAAAGCGACCTTTTTCTAACTACTTTCACATACATATATATATACATATATTTATACATATATATATGTATAATATTATTTGTTAGGTTTATGTACTTACACACATGCGCATACAAGCATACATACATGCATACATATGGGCTTGCATACATACGTGCATACATTCATGCATGCATGAATACACATATTAGTAGAACTTTACGTGCGTGATTTGAATACTTTTTTGTAATTCGTGTTGTTATTTGATTTTTGTCAAATTCTTTAACAGGGCAGTTGCATGTCAGGCGAGGTTACTACCATATGAAAGGCCACTCCCGTCGCTTGGCTTATTTGGTCTATTTGGCTTAATGGTATTTGTTTTCAATCTTTTTTTTTTTTTTTTTTGATACTTTTGGTCTTTTACGTTGGGCTATTAAGATAGATTCGTTAATGCTCAATTTGAAAGTGTTACTGATCCTTTATACTTTCTGTTAGGAGAACGAGGTGCAATGACAAGTGGCTTATTCGGTCTATTTGGCTAATGAAGATGCCAGTGTTTTGAGTTTGTTGGATCCAAAATCAATGGTTTTTGTTTTCAATCTCTCTGTTTTTTTTTTTTTTTTTTTTTTGATACTTTGGTCCTTTACCTTGGGCTAGAAACACGTAGGTTGACAACATAATAGGAAACTTCTCCAACAGTTCTCCAAAGATTCCAATGTACGTAACTTTATTATTATTATTATTATTATTATTATTTTGGTCTTTTCATATCATAGGGAGATAGACCTTTAGAGCAAGAGATAACTAGTTATAAGGCCATCCAATGATAATCTACTGATGGCTAGCTAACCGAGTGATTAATCATTCCTTTTTATTTTTTAAGAAACTTTATTATGACCAGAATTCAAATGTCATAGATGGTTATAAAAATAGAAGTTCCTATGTGACATAATTCTCACTTTAGATCCTAACACTAGCTGTGTTTTCGTCTGTAGCGCCTACGGGATTGCTTAGAAGGATTGAAGAGAAATTGGTTAGGGAGCTCTTCACTTGGAGTTGGTTGCATTGACATTCCTTATTCCCTTTTCTTTTCACATCTTTTTTAGATGTCTGACAGGTTGGTAATCTCTCTTTGTTTTTAACAACTCATCTTAATTTTACTTGATGTTTCTCGTCCAGCTTCCATTTGTATACTAGGAATCAGGTTACTGAGATCTTATAGCTATGTTGCAAAAATATATTGGGTCTGAACAGACAATTGTTTTTTGGTCTGAACAGGGTCATAGGATGAGAAGAATCCTATAGACGTGATTCTGATTCTTCCAAGCTTTTTCCCTTGTTTGTGATAAAAACAAATGCTCGAGCATCAATACTTGCCATTGAAAACCCCATAGGCAAGAATATCTCTAGCAATTTTTGCATTGAAGCTTTTACACTTTATATATATAATAAGTTCGACCAAGAAGTTGGTCTAGTACATTGTAGTCTTAAGATATTACTAAAACTGGGGGACTAACCGTTCAATAATTTCCATGCATTTTTCTTTTTGTTTTGTGTCTCCCTTCTAGCAAGTTTTGTTCCATAAAGTTCAAGTTGTTTAGTCTTATCTCTCGACTAATAAAAATTTATTCGAAATAGTTGAAGAGTGGGAAAATTTTTAAATTCGTTGCTGACTTTATTAGTCTTAGGCCAAAGATGTGGATTGCTTTCTTTCTTTTGAGTTAGCATTGTGGCTCTCTCTCTTTCTCTCTCTCTCTCTCTCTGTTTTTTTTTTTTGGCACTTTATACAGTAATTTAGAGATGTTTTTATCCGTAGCACATACGGGTTTGCTTTCAAAGGATCAAAGAGAAATTACTCTTGGACTTATTCACCACAAAGACTCTTGAATTGAAAATTCCTTTTCTTCTTTTCACTACACATTTTTTTTTAACTGAAATATATTAGTAGTCTTTGACCGAGTTTGATGGCTTTTATTGCTTGTAGGTTTATGGATGATTCAGAGGATTGGCCTTGGAAGAAGAAGCAATCGTGATGCAGAACTATGCTCACATTCCTTATAGGTGACTATTTTGTCTCTCTAGATTGAAAAATCAGCTTTGTGCTGATGTTACTGTGAAAGAAAAAGGGAAAGAAATTCACTTAAAGTTGCATTTTCACTTGTGCATGCAGGCAGGTCCCCCATGAGAACTTGGTAGAATCACCATCCCAAGCTTATGTGCAGTCGTAAAAATTTCAAATCATTCACTTATCAGTATCCATGCATAGAGGTATGTAACTCGCTCCCCACATTTCACTTCATCTTTTCCAATGCCAAACTTATTAGCTGTAGCAGTAGTGAAGTAGCAATAGATAGTACTTTAGTAGTAGTATCAGTTGTAGTAGCATTAGTAGAATTAGTAGTACTTGTTAGTAGATGCTATATTAATACAAGTTGGAGTTAGTTTCAGTAGCAATAATTGCAGTTATAGGAGTAGTTGTTGGACTAGGTATCAATGTAGCGTAGAAATAGAAGTAGCGTATCCGTCATGGTAGCAGTAGCAATAGCAATAGCAATAGCATTACCACAGTAGTAGCAATAGCCTTTGCGGCAGTAGTTGTAATATTAGGATTTGCTGTAGTAGTAGTAGAAGTAGGAGTTAGTTTCAGTAGCAATAATTGCAATTATAGGAGTAGTTGTAGGACTAGGTGTAGCAATAATTTCTACTGTGGCGTAGAAATAGAAGTAGCGTATCTTTCATGGTAGCAGTAGCAATAGCATTACCACAGTAGTAACAGTAGCCTTTGCAGTAGTAGTTGTAATATTAGGATTTGCTGTAGTAGTAGTAGTTATAAAGAGTAGCATAAAAATAGCAAAAACATTATTGCAGTAGTAGCAGTAGTTAAATGATGCCAAAACTTACCGACCCTTAAAAGGATTCAATAAGTTAGTAATGGCGACTCTACCACTTAATGGTGGTGTCGGTAAACTTTATATGGTCAAAGTCAGAGGACTTTGAAAGAGTTTTCATTGCCAACACTCTGAAGCATTGGGAAACATGATGCCAAAAGCATTAGCATAGTATTATAGCAGTAGTTAAATGATGCCAAAACTTACCGACACCTAAATGGTGTATGTCGGTAAGTTAGTTAATGGGCGACTCTACCGCATAAAGGTAGTGTCGGTAAACATTATTTGTTCAAAGTTATAGGACTTTGACCAGCTTTATTATTCCCAATGCTTTGAAGCTTTGGGAAACATGATGCCAAAAGCATTTAGTGTTGTAGCATATCAATGGCATAGCAGTAGCAGTAGTTAAGTGATGCCAAAACTTACCGACACCTAAATGGATTCTGTAAGTTAGTAAATGGCAACTGTCCCACTTAACGGTAGTGTCAGTAAACATTATTTGGTCAAGTCAGAGGACTTTGACTAGAATTTTCATTGCCAACGCTCTGAAGCATTGGGAAACATGATGCCAAGAGCGTTAGCGTAGTAGTAGTAGTAGTTAATTGATGCCAAAACTTACCGACCCCTAAATGGATTCTGTAAGTTATTAAATGGCAACTACCACTTAACGGTAGCATCGGTAAACATTTTTGGTCAAAGTCAAAGGACTTTTGACTAGATTTTTCATTCCCAATGCTCTGAAGCTTTGGGAAGCATGATGTCAAAAGCATTATCGTTGTAGCATAGCAGTAGCGTAGTAGTAGCAGTAATTAAATGATGCCAAAAGGTAGGTGTCAGTTAGTTAATAACCAACACAATCACTTAATGGTAGCATCTATAAACAAATATTTGATCACAAAGGACATTGACTAGCTTTTTCGTTCCCGATGCTCTGTAGCATTGGGAAACATGTGGCGGGTTTCCCCGGGTTTCCCACCACATTTTCAGTTTGCGCCTTTGATCAGGCAACTTCAGCATCAGGAAGTTTATTGTTGATTGGAAGCTGATTGGAAGCCAAATGTATAAATGGCCTTTTATCTTTATTTATTTATTTATTTTTTGAAGGCAAATCCAATGTTGGTTTGTAGGGATCAACTGCTATATAATTGTTTTCTTAATAGTGTTTTGAACTCTTAATTGCAAGTTATTTATTTATTTTTGTTAAGACTGACTTATACCACTGTTAGTACTACTATGCAACTTGTATAACTTGTGCTATGAGATACTTGTATATGTAGCTTACGACTGGCTCTGTGCACAAAGTTTTATAGTGTGACATTCATGTTTTGACGCAACAGTATTCATGCTCATGCTTTTTTTTTTTTTTAAATAATTTCTTGATTATAGTCATTAGTTGATCTCTTTTTAATTTTAAATTATTGTTTTATTGTTACAAAGTTTGTCATTTACCGTCTCTAATTCTTTTCGCACGGTTTCGAATGACTTGTGGAATAATAAAAAACAACATTGTACTTAAGTATACATATTGCTTTTTTTTTTTTTAATGTATATAGAAATGTGAGATACAATATTATATTTATTTTAATAACGTAATTTTTTCCTTACCCAATCCAATTGGAGCAATACTACTACTCGTAATTTTAGTTTCGTATGACAACCAACTATTAAAAAATATATATCAAAAGAAAAATACACACACACATATATATATATATATATATATTCTTACGTTTAAATGCAAGACTTAGTTTAAGAAACCAACCGGCGGAATTCCCTTTGATGGTTGAAAACCCAGTTTCTCAAGAAATAACATTATTTTTAAGGGTCTGTTTAGTTTGACGGTTGGAGTTAAAATTTTTAAATTAGAGTTAATTGATTTTTCAACAATTTAGATATAATTTTTGTTGACTTTTCATAAAAAGATAAAAATTAAGATAAAAAATTTGAGTTAGAATTTAAATTTCCAAACAAAGGCTAAATGTTCTACCAAAAAAAAAAAAACATAATTTTTAAAATGGGATTTGTAACTAAATGGCCTTTTTTTTTTTTTTAATAAGTTTCATAATAAATGGCTCAAATTTTAAAAAATGAGTTAAAAGACCTAAGTTTTAATAAATTAGTTAAAATTCCTCAATCACTGATTATCATAGTCAATCACCGATTAATCATAATCAAAATCAATAATTTTTCGGTCAATTAGTGATTAACTATACTAAATATTAAATGACAATTTTTTTAAATGGTTAATCAATTTTCTTAAATGGTCAATTAATGATTAACTATAGAACATAGTTAATTCGCTCAGTCAGTTATTAACTCACAGTCAATCAGAATGACCATAAAGTTAGTCACCATATTTCATAGTCATTCATTGATTGATCAGGAATCAATCCCTGGAATCACTAAATTTTGTAGTCAGTTACTGATTAGCCATTACTAAATCGGTATCCTTTTAACATCCTTATCATCTACTCATCACACATGATATCAACAATAAAAAGAAAATACAAAGAAGTTTGTCCAAATAAACAAACCCACTTCAAAAATGAAAGAAAATACATGGGACCTATTCAAACAAACCCGGTGATTCATAAAAACCCTTTGTCGGAAAGAACTTGAAAGAAAAAAAGTCTGGCAACAGAAAAAGAAAAAGGTGCATGACCCATAATAAACAAAACACATTAAAAACCCAAAGGAAACTTATAAAAATGAATATACCATTCATAGAGCGATAAAGCAAAGGAAGATGAATAAATTCCGAAGCCAAAAATTACCTTTAAAATTAATGATGTTGAATCGAATAATTTACTAATTTATTTGCAAATAACTTCATGAAAATTTCGAGAAATCCTAACAATCAAATCACTCCACTATCATAAAGAATGAAGATATCTATTATAAGTTTCCAAAGAACTTTTGTCTGCAACCACAAGGATTTAATTACTGAGTTGTGTGCCATATATAGTTTGATTCTCGAACAAAAAGATCCACCAACAACCTTTTGTGAATTTCTAAATTTTTCTACTCATTTTATCATTCTTTATTTCAAGCCTTATCCTAATGAAGAACATTATTCACATGTATCAACTATTAAATTAAATTAAAATTTCAATAACAAATCATCATTTTACATGGGTTTTTTCTTTTTTTCTTTTTTTAAAGGATGGAACCTTGAATGAAAACTGGCACCAAAAAAAAGTAGTTTAAAATTTAGTTGCAGGAGCATTTTTAGAAAAATAAACGAAAAATATAATAACAAAAAAAATAATATCGCTTTAAATTTGATTGAAGGTAATTTAAGAACTGATGTGACGAAAATAAAGGATGACAATAAACTGCCATTTTAAGTTTTTAAGTAAATATCGGGCAAGTCACTCACAAGTATACTTCATTGATGCAAAAATTATTATAATATTAAGGTGCATTCATGATTTTTTATTTTTAGTTTTCAATTCATTGAATTGTGATGGAGGATTTGAATTTGAGACCTCAAGATTAGAAACAAATGCATGAGATTACCATTTTCTTATACTTGCAATCATGCATGTAGGATTTTTGTAACCCACTTTCATGTATTTTGATATATATTTTTTAAAGATTATTTCACATATATATATATTACTAAATAAAGGATCTAGTGGTGGTCCGTCATTTCCTATTTCGGTATATTGTGCAGGCAAGGTTTACAACTCCCCTGAGTTTGTAAGGGATTCGAACCTCTGATCTCCCAGTTGATGAGATCTTTAAGGTTGCCTCCCATGTCAACTCATCCACCCCTGCGTGGGCAGATTATTTCATGTTTCTTAACATCTTATCTTAATCTTAATCTTAATCTTAATATGTATATATATATATATATATATAGAGTAGAGCCAAAATACACACTCTGTGTCACCCCATTGTTTTCTTACTTGTCTTTTATGCTTTTATGCTTTTTCTTTCTTTCTTTCTTTTTTTTCTTTCATTTGTTTTCTTTTATGCTTTTATCTTTTATTTGTTTCTTTTATATTTTTCGTCTCTCATCACATATATTAACATATGTGAAGGATATATATGTATGAATCAGTTGTTTTTCTTTTCACTTATCTTTTATGAATTTATTATTTTTTCTTCTTTTATCTCTCTTTTTTTAAAATTTCTTTTATCTTTTTCGCATAAGTTGTTTTTCTTTTCACTTCTCTTTTATGAATTTATTATTTTTTCTTCTTCCATCTCTCTCTCTTTTTTGTATTTCTTTTATGTTTTTCGCTTCTCATTACATATATATACACATATACATAATCCTCTATATATCTATTTAATAATAAATTTATGTCTATCATCAATAATTAAAGTGAGAATATATATTTTTTAGATTTTTTTCTTTAAAGTTTCGTAATGACGTTTCGATGTGATTTTTTAATCTAGTTAAAAATACTTTTATCTTTATTTTTCTTCTTATGTCGTTATGTGTTTTTATATTATTATTTCCTTCTTAATTTATGGAGTTTTTTTTTTAAGTTTCTTTATGATTTTTTAATTTGATTAAAAAAAGGTTTCGATTAAATTTTTTTTGAGTTTCGAAATGAAGTTTTGGTTTATTTATTTTTTTTATTTTTAAAGTTACATATGAAGTTTTGGTTTTTTTTCTATTTCTTTTTATTTGATTAATTGTTTTGTACCTTTTCTTTTCTTTTATTTTTTTTATTTTCTTATTAAATTCTTATATTTTTAATTAATTTGGTTAAAAAGGGTTTTGTCTAAATTTTTTGGAAATGTCGTTGAGGAGTTTCAGTTTTTGTTTTTTAAGTTTTGTTTGAAGTTTCAGTTTTTTCTTTCTTTTCCTTATTTTATTGTTTTGTACTTTTTCTTTCTTTTTTTGTATTTTCTATTTAAATTCTTACATCTTTTAGCTATATATTATTACGCATGTTAAATTAGTATAGATAAAAAAAAAAAAAAAAGAATGCTAACTTCGTGGAGTCAGGAAAATAAGGAATGAAAAAAGAAAGAATGAGAAAAATCAATCCTCAAAATTTGAGGCTCAAATTGTTATCAAGCCAAGGGGCTAATTAAGGAGTGTGACATGAACTTTAATATTAACTTTTTAACTTACGTATTATATTTTTGTTAGTAGATGTAACTAATTGATATGATAATATTTTAAACACTTACGAATAAAAAGTGGCAACTCCTGTGGCACATTGGTTGGTACTTAAAAAGTTAGGATTAAAATTGATATCCTTAGTATATTTCATGACTAATTAGTTAGGGGTTTCTGGTATTTTTATCTTCATTTGTTTATTTTTATTGTTGATGCTATTGCTGCTGTTGTTATTATTATTATTTTTGCTACTAGAGATCCTAAATTAGGGATTGTTTGGATACATATGTATCCAAACGGAATTTCACAACTAAACTACAAAACTATGAAATCTACATCTTATTTTCTTTCTCTTCCATTAAAAAAAAAACTTAAATTTAAAAATCTGTAATTTTCTTATTTAAAGTCGAAATGAGATGATTTACAAAAAAAAAAAAAAAGCATAGAATGACGAGAGTAACGAAATAATATTCATATTGCAAAATTTTTTTTTTGAATCTATTTAAAATTTTTACATTTTTTTTTATATTACAAATTCATTTACAATCAAAAAGATATTTTAGTTACAACCTATGAAACTCCAACTGCAATCATTGTTCCAAATAGGTCCTTATTATCTTGTTATTAGAAAAAGAAAAAAAAAAAAGAAGTTTATCATGAATGATATGCTTTTTCTTTCATTTTAATAAACTACAAAATTACTATTATAACCTTACAAAATCTTACCTAATATTATAGGTCACCAATAGCAATATTTTTGCGTTTAAACTATTTTTTAATCTTAAACTAATTTTAAATTAATTATAAACATTAAAACGAAAATTAGATTTTGACCATTTTCAATTTCACTTAAAAAAAAAAAAAAACCAACTAGCAAGGGAATAAATCCTTATTTCAAATTGAAATGTCGTCTCCCCTAAAATATATAAGTAAATAAAAATTAAAATTTCTTCTCTGTAGAAAAAAGTACATTGGAGGTACATCACACTGTTCCTCGATCGACATTCGCGAGAATAGCTTAAAAACGACAACATTAAACACTTTTTTTTTTTAAACAACAACATTTGAGGATACAGACATTATTTAGCAACCAAAAAAAAAAAAAAAAGACATTGCTAAAAGACGACAATACTCTTATAAAACGACAGGTCATTCCTAACAAGATTTTTTTTTTTTTGGGAAAAACCAACAAGATTTTATTTAATCAGTGTTCAGCATATTTCGTTTTTAATCAAGAAAAGAAAAGGCAAAAATAAAAATAAAAATCTCACCGTTGGGGCTTCGCACCAAAAAGAGCGAAAATATATTACCGTTGGTGCTAAGAGGAGCGAGTGAATCTTACCGTTCACACCAAAAAGAAAATCTTACCGTTGGGAGAGAGTATTATTGCTTTGAAGAGAGAGAGAGAGAGAAACATTCTGATAAGAGAAGAGAGAAGAGAGAGAAGAGAGAGAGAGCATTCTGGGTATTCTTCGGTAAATTGGAAGACAGAGAAGAGAGACAAAATCTTACCGTTCGCATCAAAAAGAAAATCGTATGAGTACTATTGCTTTGAAGAGAGAGAGAGAGAACCATTCTGATAGGAGAAGAGAGAAGAGAGAGAAGAGAGAGAGAGCGTTCTGGGTATTTCTTCGGATTCTTCGGTAAATTGGAAGAGAGAGAAGAGAGAGAGAATCTTACCATTCGCACCAAAAGAAAATCGTACCATTCTGATAAGAGAAGAGAGAAGAGAGAGAGAGCATTCTGGGTATTTCTTCGGTAAATTGGAAAATGTGGGCATTTGGGTTTTCATAAAAACTGCGAAATTTTGGTATTTGGGTTTCCTATTTCAGATTCTGGGTATTTGGGTTTTCGATTTCAGATTATGGGTATTTGGGGAGCTTAAGATTTGGCATTTTATTTGGAGACGAGGATGATAAGAATGGGAAAAGGCATGATTTTGGCTCCGACACAACCCACAGTCAAGGTATTTCTTTTGCTTTTCCTTCTAAAAGTTTCGCTTTTTATTTCAGCATTTTATTTTGTTTGATCAGAGACTTAACCCTTGTTTAATACAAGCATTTTTTTTCCAGATTATAGTGATAGTTACCCTTTTTGTGTTCAAATTTCATTTCGACTTATGTACGGTTTTCCTTTCTCATTCGAAGTTCTATTTCAACCATACAACTACTGCTTTTGTTTCTACCAAAAAAGAAAACCAAAAAAAAAAAAAAGAAAAAAGAAAAAAACCCTACTGTTTTTGTTTACTGATTTTTGATTGTTAGTTGACATGATATTTTCCAAACCATACAGTTTTTTTTTAATTGATAACTTACTATATTGAAGATCTTGACAGAGTTGCATTTGTTTTCCGTTTTTTTCTTTCAAAGAATGGCTTGTAATGTCATCATCACTATTGTAATTGTAGCATGTACAACTACTGCTTTTGCTTACTAAATTTTGGTTGTTGGTTGAAATGATGTTTTCCGAACCATACAGTTTTTTGAGTGGAGACACTTGCCCTTTTCATTGTGTGGTGAGGAAGATATGTATCAACTAATTAGCAAAATTTGATAAGCAAACTTAGTGGTTGTTTATAGACTACGTATTAACTATAAGATTTTTTCATTGATAACTTTTTACTTGACTCTATGCACTTTTTTTACTAAGAAGTTTCATATTGTAACTATAATATTTTCAACGTAACAACATTCTTGCTCGTTACTTGTATTTGTTTTGCTGATAATAGCTCCTAATTTATGATTTTGGTTTTCATTACTGTTGAAGATGTTGTCATTTACTGCCTCTAATGGTTTTATTATTTTTCAAATTGACTTATGGAATCATGGGCTGCGGAGAGGGGGCAGAGGCATTTAGCTAGTTTCTCACACGATGATGGTGACAGACAGGTATAGTATTTCTTTCACTATTAAATATCTTGGTTCTATTTGCATGATATATCTGATCCCAGTAGACAACAAATGCCTTTTGTGTGCAAAGTTCGTTTCCTGATTGAAATGATCTTTTTCTCTTGACAAAGAAAGCATGTCTGGTTTTTCTAAATAAATTGACGCTCCTATACTATGTCGTCACAGTTATTATTGCTACTTTTAAAACTTTTGGTCTTGTTCACTAAGTTTTGATTATTAGTTGAAATGATATTTTCCAAACCTTACAGTTTTTTGAGTGGAGGCACTTGCCCTTTTCATTGTGTGGTGAGGAATGATAACTATAAGATATTTTTAATTGATAACTTACTATATTGAAGATCTTGACAGAGTTGCATTTGTTTTCCGTTTTTTTCTTTCAAAGAATGGCTTGTAATGTCATCATCACTATTGTAATTGTAGCATGTACAACTACTGCTTTTGCTTACTAAATTTTGGTTGTTGGTTGAAATGATGTTTTCCGAACCATACAGTTTTTTGAGTGGAGACACTTGCCCTTTTCATTGTGTGGTGAGGAAGATATGTATCAACTAATTAGCAAAATTTGATAAGCAAACTTAGTGGTTGTTTATAGACTACGTATTAACTATAAGATTTTTTCATTGATAACTTTTTACTTGACTCTATGCACTTGTTTTTACTAAGAAGTTTCATATTGTAACTATAATATTTTCAACGTAACAACATTCTTGCTCGTTACTTGTATTTGTTTTGCTGATAATAGCTCCTAATTTATGATTTTGGTTTTCATTACTGTTGAAGATGTTGTCATTTACTGCCTCTAATGGTTTTATTATTTTTCAAATTGACTTATGGAATCATGGGCTGCGGAGAGGGGGCAGAGGCATTTAGCTAGTTTCTCACACAATGATGGTGACAGACAGGTATAGTATTTCTTTCACTATTAAATATCTTGGTTCTATTTGCATGATATATCTGATCCCAGTAGACAACAAATGCCTTTTGTGTGCAAAGTTCGTTTCCTGATTGAAATGATCTTTTTCTCTTGACAAAGAAAGCATGTCTGGTTTTTCTAAATAAATTGACGCTCCTATACTATGTCGTCACAGTTATTATTGCTACTTTTAAAACTTTTGGTCTTGTTCACTAAGTTTTGATTATTAGTTGAAATGATATTTTCCAAACCTTACAGTTTTTTGAGTGGAGGCACTTGCCCTTTTCATTGTGTGGTGAGGAATGATAACTATAAGATATTTTTAATTGATAACTTACTATATTGAAGATCTTGACAGAGTTGCATTTGTTTTCCGTTTTTTTCTTTCAAAGAATGGCTTGTAATGTCATCATCACTATTGTAATTGTAGCATGTACAACTACTGCTTTTGCTTACTAAATTTTGGTTGTTGGTTGAAATGATGTTTTCCGTTTTTAAAGACTCCATGACTACCATGTGCTTAGGATACCGGCTCAAGTTAATCGAGAAAGGAATAGAGGAGCATTTGAAGTCTCAGCAAGGGATTCTGGTTTTCATCTAATTAGTTTAAAGGCTGATCTTTCTTTGATGTTTTCATTTGCAAGCATGCATATACACCAAGTACAGTAAGCTCTGAAAGGTAATTAATTTTTCGTATGATGAGCATTCAATTTTTGGATTTGTTGCTTCTCGTTAGCCCTTAGATCAACTTTCTTTCTAGGGCTATTGCATATTTGAAAGTTGGTTGGTTTGCATAGATTAGTCTTGTTCCTGATAAAAAAATGGTTAGTTCTTAGGTATTAATATTGTTTTTTTTTTTTTAATTATTATTATTTTCATTTGTTTGAAGTTTGTTGCTTGCTTTGCAATGAAATCCGTACTTTCGTTTTCCTGTTTTTCCCTTTCACAGTGCTCTTTCAGTTCTTGGGATGGGAAAGCCACAGGGGTTGCATCCAGAGTCAGTGCCTGATTCGATTAATACCTATTGCACAGTGGAATAACTGCTACTGTCAGCTGGTAACATTTACGTTTTTTCTTCAAATGTTTGCAATTTTTTTTTTAAAAATTATTGTGAACTTTGTTGCTTGCTTTGCATTAATGAAATCATTACTTTCTTTTTTCTGGCTATTTTTCACAGTGCTCATTCACTTCTTGGGATGGGAAAGCCAGATACGTTGCATCCAGAGTTAGCTGCAGATTCGATTAATATATGTTGTACCATGGAATACCTACTAGTATCAGCTGGTAATATGAACGTTTTGTTTCTAAGTGTTTGCAATTTTTTACACACCTCTTTATCATTTGTGTAATGACTTGATCTTCTTCTTTTTGTTTTTTTAGATTAGATGTGGCCTGTTCTGATCAAGGGGATGTACTAGAGCTATAACGTGATCAACAGGACTGCAAGGTGTGTATTCTCTTCTTAAAATTGTGATATACATTTGAATCTTTGAATTATAACTCGTCTCTACAAGAATGGACAACAGTGACAACTTGTTTAAATGATTGGTGTCCAGAATAAGAAGTTTATCATCTTAAAAAAACGATGCTCAGGTGAAGATATCATACATTGTTGAAGAAAATGAGGTAGTTCTCTTTTTTAAGCTTCTTTGCGATGTGTCTTTACTATAATGGTTACTGCTGGGAACTTTGTGGACGAACGGGTGAAGGTTTATTTGTTTACTGATTTTGTAGGATGTGAAGATCTCATGAAGTTGCCATTTTTTAGGATAAGCAGTTTATCTCATCCATTGTTGACACAAATCAGGTAATTCTCTTTTTTAAGTTTCTTTGCAATGTGTTTTTTCTGTAATGATTATTGTCTGGAACTTTATGGATGAACAGGTGAAGGTTTATTTGTTTACTGGTTTTGCAGGACACAAAGGTTTAACGTAGTTGCCATTTTTTTAGGATAAGCAGTTTATCTCACGAATCAGGTAGGTCTCTTTTTTAAGTTTCTTCACAATGTGTCTTTAATGTAATGGTTATTGTCAAGAACTTTATGGATGCATGGGCAAATGTTTATTCGTTTACTGGTTGTGTAGGATGCAAAGATTTCTTAAAGTTGCCATTTTTTGGAGTGAGGAAAGGAAAGTTCGCTGTCTCTTATCCTCCCTCCACCTCTCTCTCCCCTTCCCTCATTGAAATAGAAGAAGCATAAAAAGTTAGAGAGTCAGTTTTTATAGTTTTGTAAGTTATTTTATTTTATTTTATTTTATTTTTTAAAAAATCTTTAGATTGTGTTTTTAGTTTAGAACTCTTTACTATTTGTTTTCTTAGCTTAGGATTTCTATCTATTAAGCATTTTAAGTCAATCAGAACTCATTAAATTGGGCTAGGATTTATCAGCCAATAATGAAGGCTTTATC
>CM046379.1:37782698-37795710 GCA_025413485.1 Ficus microcarpa
GTAGTCTATTCTAAGTTTTACACACACACACTAGTGGCATCAAATGCTCTACACGTGTCATTCATATTTTAAAAAAAAATTGATAAATCAAAGAAAAAATATTTTTGAGGTATTATATTATATGTATCTAACTATTTTTTTTTTTTATTGATAACCACCGGTCCCTCTTTCAGTCATTTGATTTCATTTTACCTTTGGTTTGTTAATTCTTTTTTCCCTTGGTTACTTTCTTTTTGATTCATTTTTCAATCCTATAGGTAATGAAGAGAAAAATATGGTTTCAAAAGAGAAAGAGGTTCAAAAAGTTTTTACTTTGATTAGTTAAAAACAAATAAATTTTTTCTAAGATGGTGACAAGCGTCAAAAAGAGAAAGGAGCTAAAAAAGTTTTTAATTGGATTGGTTTTTTAAAGTGGTGACAAGTGTCAAAAGAAAAATGAGTTGAAAAAGTTTTTAGTTGGATTAGTTAAAACGAAACTATGGACCCATTTAGGGTGTCTGGAAAATAGTATTTTAGAGGTTAAGTTAGAAATGTGTGTTTAGGTGGAAAACTTTAAAAAAAAATAATGTGATATAGAAAATAGTTCAAAAATTTGAAATGTATTAAAAAAAAATATGCACAATGGATCTTATTTTATTCTTCTCGTCGCTACTAGCATTTTGACATAAAAATCATCTCATTCCAATTTGAAATGAGAAAGTTACGGATTTTTAAAATTTGAGTTTTTTAAAATGAAAGAAAGAGAAAATTTGATTTATGCTCTGTTTGGTAAGAATGAAAGAAAATAGAAGGAAAAATGAAAATAATTATGAAAAGAAATGTAAGGAAAGAAATGATTTTGATTCTCCCTTAAGTTATTTGACACGAGAAGGTGGTAAGAAAATCATTTCACTTTTTCTTGTTTGGTATTGGAAGTAAAATCAAAGGGATAGAAAAATTAGTATTACTACAATTACTATTATACCCTTACATCATCAATCATATTTTGTTTTTGACTAGGATTTTAATGTATAACCAAGGTAATTGTGTAAATGCAAAACTCTTTGTTGCTCTCAAAGTTTTACCTCACAAAATCCTTTCACATTTAGGAAGACATATTTTTTTGTAGCCTCTACCTTCAAATTATTCCCTTCACTTTCTATTTCATCTAAGGGGGTGTTTGGTGAATGAGTTTGAGTTAAAATTTGTAAGTTTAAATAGTGATTTTAGTTGACTTTTTCAGAAAAGACAAAAAATTTTTGGGGAAAAAGATAAAAATTGAATTGATGGTGATGAGTTTAAACTCATCATCTAAACACCCCCTAAATTCCCCTTCTACCAAACACCCCTAATTATCATTTTCTATCCTAAAATCCCTCATCCATTTTCTTTTATTCCTCTTTTCCACTTTATCAAATGGAGCATTAGAGTTGGAAATTTGAAATTCATATGGCAAAATGTTATCTGGAGATGTCACCCCAAACACTAGTGACAAGTGTCAAAAAGAGAAAGGGATTAAAAAAAAAAGTTTTTAGTTGGATTAACTATTTTAATATAGTAAGTATGGCTATAGATTTAGATATAGATATTGTAGATGCTGGATTGCTACAGTCAAAAATTTAACAGAGTTCAGTTATAATGTAAGAATTAAACGATAGATTGGGCCCCTGGCAATCGTTGATGAAATTCATAAAGCATACCGAAAAACTGAAATGCTTATATCAGAAGATAAAACGAAAATAAATGCTTGAATCTGAAATAAACGTGAAATAAATGAACACCAAGATGTAAAGAGGTTCGCCCAATCGGTGTGCTACGTCTTCTGAGAGTGATTGTATTACTGTATATGAGTATTTTTACAGTACAGATGATTGTAGTATTTCTGGAGATTTTGGCAGCGTGGGGGTATGCTCTGATTCAGGATCTCCCTGAAGGAGGGGTCTTCTCTTCTTTATAGAGGAAGGAACCCAGTCTCCATCTGATGGTAAACGGTTATCCCTCTTGTATGATGGGACACGTGTCAGCGGATAAGTCGTGCAGTTGACTTAAGCAGTTACCAGATACGATCGTGGGCTCAGCGGTTAAAATGTAATACCCAGATCGTCAGTTATTGTAAATGATCTGACATGTCATCGATGAGCATGAGTCTGGTGGCTAAGGGATTCTTCCCTTAAAAAGCCGTTCGAAAGGTCGAACTACGAACGATTGATAACGAACGAACGTTCATCGTATGACTCGTTTCGTTCATCGTTCGTTACATACTCGATGTTCGCATGAGCAGTCAAGTTAGACGTTCAATCTCATACCGAATTTCGAACGATATCGTGTGAATGGCAGATTGGGTCCGGCCTAATTAATCGAACGATGGATGGATATCGAGGAGCAGGTCCGTAACTTGGGCATGGCCCAAATATAATCCATCGATGAATCGAGCGTCTGTTTAATGTACATCCAAAGTTTAACGGTGGAATGGGAGGACGAAGTCCAACCCCAACAGATAGCCCCCCACTCTATCGAGCGATGGATCCTCGATAGAGTGTTTGAGTGCCGTTTGTGTGATGATGTCGAACTCCAGTACTTTCAGATTTACGAAATCCGAAAAAGCTGTCAGCATTTAATGAAATGCCTCGATTCCAGTTAAGAGGGAATCGTATGGTACACGTGGCGTGTAATGAATGGGTGTCTCGAAGCGACGTCTCCATTTTTCGAAATTCGAACCGTTGCGATGGTACGAATCGTTATGATGATTCGTGTGAGAGAGAACTCGAACGGTTGCGAGATTTATGCCGTTTGATCTGGCGTTATCAAGAGATCAGAGCCGTCTGATGAACCCCTTGAAGTTATATAACTTTTCGCATTCTCTCCTTAGTCTATAACTCGCCTTTGGAGCATTTCGACTCATCAGAATCAAGAGTTTCTTCGAGAATTTCATTTCCAGGCAAGATCTCTTTCCCTCTTCTTTTCTTCTTTGCGCAATTTTGAGTTTTAGCAAAGTGTTTCTTGTTCCATTTTCGAGTCCTTTGGATTGTTTTTCTGCATTTTCGTTTCGGCGAGTGACTCGATTGAGGGATTTGGCCAGTGTTTTTTTTTTTTTTTTTTTTTTTTTTTTTTTTTTTTTCTGGGTTTTCTTCTTGGGTTTTAGCCTATTGTTCTTCGGGTTCTTCCTCAGAATCAAAGGATTTTTAGGCTAGATAAGACTGTAGATCGAAAAACTTTCCTTAGTTCATCCAAAACTCTGTTTGTGCATCAATGGATAAAGAAAAGCAAATAATCGAAGATGTTACTGTCGAATGGACGAGCTCTGATTCGAGCGATAATAGTTCGGACGATGAAGAAATGGTCGAAGCTATTCGCCGTTCGAAGCTTGACAGGGACTTCTCCGAAAACCAGAATGGTGCTGGGACGAGCAGTGTGGAACAGGAAAGGAATCGACCGGCAACGACATCGGGCGCAGACGTCCTGTCAATACCTCCGATCGCTCGTTTAACCAAAGCCCCGCGAAGATTAAGTTCGGAGTCGTTCCTTCGAACATCGAACCCTCGGTCTGCTTTGACGGAGGACGACTTATCAGAAATTAGGGGAAAGTATGGCTTCCCAAACGAAGTCCAGCTTCGTCTGCCTTTCCCAAACGAGCGAGCAGACACCGTCTCGGAAGGGTGGATCTGCATGTACAGCCTTTATTTCGAGTGCGGGCTCAGACTGCCACTTCCACCACTCCTCATACAGACGATGCACCATTACCAGTTGGCGATCCCTCAACTGATGCCCAATGGTATGAGAGTCTTCCTGGGGTTGATCGTATTAGCAGATGAGGCGAAGATCGAGTTAACGGTTGACGATGTTCTCGCCATCTACTACCCCCAAGAGAACGCGAAGGATCATGGGAGGTACTCCATGTATCCGAGAAGGAAGAAGCAAGTTGTGGGGGACATGAAAAATGCGGATCGTTACTGGCAAGATCGCTACTTCTTCATGCACGTAAACGAACATTCGATGGGAGGTCTCGCCAATGCTTTCTTCCCACTGTGGGGGACTCTTCGTAAGTGTCGAACGAAGAATAAGAAAGGGCGGAAATTACCTTTAGTTTGCATGGAGATCTGATGTTTGTTTGTTCTTTTTGCAGGCAAAGAATTAAAGACACCACCACCAAAGGCACTTATTTTCGAAGAGAAGCTCGAACGTTTACTAGCTCTGCCGAACCGAGAGTGGGACGAAATCAACACTCCCAGTAGATTTCGAGCATCGAGCCTTTGGAAGAACTTTGTTGAAATTCCAACAGGTAAGATTAAGAGTCTTCCTTTCTGGGTCGATTGGACGTTGGTGATCAGAGGAGCGCTAAGACGGTTGTTTGGCCCTCCACTGTTCATCGACCCATTAACTGACGAAGAAGCTTTGGTCGCAGAGTCAGTTTTGGACAGGATGGACTTCAAACTTCCCTCGTCCGAAGAACTAAAAGCGAAGAAAAAGACTGCAGCTAAAGCCAAGCTCGAGGCCAAGAAGGCTGCTGCCGCTGCAGCAAAGGCTGCGAGCAGTGCCCCACCTCCTTTTCCTGTCTTGGAGTCTTCTCCAGAGCCTCCTGCGGCTGACCAGGTCGAACCAACTGTCCAGCCAGTCGAGCCTAGTGTTGAGCCGTCCCAACCACCCACGAAGAAGAAGAAAGTCGTGGCGAAGGGAAAGAGGAAAGTCCCCGCCAATCGGAGCGAGAAGTCGAAGATCGCGACGCCCGATCGTGACGTTGAACCTCAAACTTCGAAGGAGGGCCAGAAGAAGTTTGAACTGAATTTGCCTTCAGACATCAGTTTCCTTGAAGATAAAGAGGCGAGCGTTACGCTCATGCGCCAGCTTTTGTCAGATGTGGATGAAGACAAAGTGAATAGTGGCCGAATTCAGAACCATTTTGATGACTTCCTCTGGGACAGCTTGAAGGTAATTTAGTTGTAATAAATTCAGATATCCGAACGATGATTAGTTATTAACATCTGTTCTTTTATGATTTTGTAGGCCAACGTTCGAGCGATGGGTTTATTCTATCGAACGACCGATAGAGTCGCGGCGTTGAGCAACAAGGTAAAAGAGCTCGAGAAGAAAGACAGCGACCGTGAGGCACGGCTTATAGACATTGATAGAAATTTCAAGGATGTCAAAACGAGCGCTGAAAGCCTTGTAGGTGACCTGCGAAAGACGATGAAAATGTCGAATGACAACCTCGAAGCGTCACAGGTCATTGCGAGCCGTTATGACGAAGCTCAGGACAAGATCAAAGTCCTCGAGAATGAAAAAGCTGCGCTCGAGGCTGAGAAAGCTGCTCTCGAGGCTGAGAGGACGACGCTCGTCACAGAGAAAGCTTCGCTCGTTGAGAAGGTTCTCAATATTCATGAGGAATCAACGATGAGAGCTCGATACGAGCTTCTGAAGCAGTACAAACGAGGGCTTTTAGTCGAAGCTGAGGTCGATGAAGAGATCGAGACGTTCGAAATTCTCAATGAATCTGACCCTTCGACATTAGTTCCAGAGGATGCTCCAAGCAATGATCTTCCTGCGCGAGCGGAGGAAATGATCGAGCCCCCAGCGATGGAGGATGCTACTCAAGACCGCGATGTGCGGGAGTAGTTTTTGTAATTTATTTTTGTAATTATTGAGACATTTGTGTAGATTTTGATTTTAATGAAGACTTCAAATTTTTTCTTCATTTTCTGAATTTGCATACGATTGCCAACGATGATTCGAGTGATGAATGTTCGAATGTCGAACGATAGTTCGATCGTTAGTAATAGATCAAACGTAGGATGAAAATCCGAGTATTTCAGCTAGGATCGAACGATCAAGTGATGAACACTTCACTGTGATACGAACTTTGTAGGGTCCGTATAGTTGTCGAACAATCATGAGTTGTTATGAACAAATAATCATTAATCACAGTAGATTAATCTGTGAAAATTTCAAAGTAATGTAATATTTTGAATTACATCAATAGCTGAACTCATTCAAGTGTGATGAGCTGCCTACGTACCCAATGATTAGGGAATCAAGCCAGTCGTAGTTCGTTAGAACATAGTTGTTGAATGATTTTTGTGACTGGACTCGCATAAATGTACACGAGCTGCCTACGTACCCAGTGTTTAGGGATCAAGTCGAACGTAGTTCAGGCCTCGGAAGGCGAATTGAAGAATAATCTCAGACTCAGACCTGTATGATCGAACGATCAACCACAAAGGATCTGGCCTTACAAGTAAATGGTATAAAATGATTTGTCTGAAAAATAGCCAAAGTAAACAGAAATTTGGCTAAGTAAATATAAAGAATATACAGATCAAAGTCTTCACACATAATACTTGCGGAGATGGTGAGAATTCCAGCTGCGGAGGACTTCAACTTCTTCAAGAGTCTCGAGACGGTAAACGCCTGGTCGAACAACCTTCAAAATCCTGTAAGGACCTTCCCAGTTTGCTCCCAGCTTTCCAGCGTTTGGCTCGGCAGTGTTCTGGAACACCTTGCGAAGAACGAGATCTCCTTCGTTGAAAGCTCTAGGTCGAACCTTCGAATTGTAGTATCTGGCTACTGATTGTTGGTAGTTTGCCATGCGAATCAGAGCCTGATCTCGCCGTTCGTCAAGAATGTCCAGACTGTCGTTGAGCATTTCTTGATTCTGCCCTTCGTTCTCGAAAGTCAATTGACGCCGAAGTGTGGGGACTCCAATCTCTGCTGGGACAACAGCTTCTGCACCGAAAGTCAGTGAGAAAGGAGATTCACCGTTCGCTCTTCTTGGAGTAGTTCTGTACGCCCAAAGTACGCCATGGAGTTCGTCTGCCCATCGCCCCTTTCGAGCTTCGAGCTTCTTCTTCAGATTCTGAACGATCGTTTTGTTGGTAGCTTCAGCTTGACCATTCCCTTGTGGATACCGCGGGGTGGAAAAGCTAAGCTCGATGTTCCAGTTGTGGCAGAATTTTCTGAAGTTGCCCGAGATGAACTGAGACCCATTATCTGTTACGATCTCTTGGGGCACACCAAATCTGCAGATTATGCTTTTCCAGATAAATCCTTCGACGTCCGAGTCTTTGATTTCAGCAAAGGCCTCTGCTTCCACCCACTTAGTGAAATAATCAGTAAGCACAAGCAGGTATTTGCGTTGACCACTTGCTCTCGGTAGTGGGCCCACAATATCCATTGAATATTTCATGAATGGATATGGTGCTGCAATGCTCGACAACCGTTCTGTTGGCTGATGGAATATTGGGGAATGTCTTTGGCATTTGTCACATCGTTTGACAAAGTCTTCGCTGTCTTGAAGCATTGTAGGCCAGTAATAGCCTTGTCGCTTGACTTTGTTGCATAAAGATCGTCCCCCCGAATGGTTTCCACATTCTCCTTCGTGAACTTCCTTCAGAACATATGTGGCTTCTTTGTCATCGAGACATCGAGCATAAGGGCCGTTGAACGAGCGTCGGTAAAGGATGTCGTTGATTAATGAAAATCTTGCAGCTTTGGTCTTGAGCTTCCGAGCTTCCTGTTTGTCGTCTGGTAGAACTTTATCCTTCAAGTATCCTGTGATTGTTGTTCGCCAGTCTTCAGTGGCTTCGACTTCAATGATTGAGGTCTCAATGTGAATGCTTGGTTCTTCGATGTAGCCGATCGGGATACTGCGACGTATGTTGGGTTCTGATGTCGATCCGAAAGAAGCCAAGGCGTCCGCTTGCGTGTTATGGCTCCTCGACACTTGTTGTATCGAGTATTCTTCGAACTGCTGTAGCAGCGAACGAACCAAACCTAAGTAGGCTTCCATTCTTGAATCCTTGGCTGCGTATTCTCCCAACACTTGGTTCACAACGAGCTGTGAGTCGCTATGAATCTTCAAACGTCGAGCCCCTAGTGCTTTGGCTAAGTGAAGACCAGCGATCAAGGCTTCATATTCTGCTTCATTGTTCGATGCCTTGAACCCCAATCTAAACGACTGTTCGATCATTTCGCCATCTGGAGACTGGCAAATTACTCCCACTCCTGATCCTTTGACATTTGATGCTCCGTCCACCATGAGCGTCCAGCAGCATTCTACTTGAGTTTTTGGGGTGAAAGGATCCGGAGCGAGTTCAGCTACGAAGTCAGCAAGCACTTGCGATTTAAGACAGGTTCGAACCCGAAATTCGATGTCGAATTCACTTAACTCTACTGCCCACTTTGTAAGTCGTCCAGAAAGGTTTGGACTATGAAGAATGGCTCGCAAGGGGTAGGTTGATAATACGACAATTGAATGTGATTGGAAATATGGCCTCAACTTCCTTGCAGCGGTTATGAGTGCAAGGGCTAATTTCTCAACCACCGGGTACCTTGTCTCCGCATCAAGCAATGTCTTGCTGACGTAGTAAACTGGCTGTTCGCCGCTCGTATTCCGTACGAGAACGGCACTGACTGCTTCTTCTGTGACTGAAAGGTAAAGAAACAAACTTTCCCCGGTCTGGGGTTTGGATAAAACTGGAGGAGTTGACAGATACCTTTTTAGCTCCTCAAAGGCTTGTTGGCATTGCTCGTTCCACTCGAACTTCTTGTTACCTTTGAGAAGCTTGAAAAAGGGCTGGCATTTGTCGGTCGAACGAGAGATGAATCTGTTCAAAGCAGCTATTCTTCCTGTCAGCTTCTGAATCTCTCGCTTGTTCTTCGGTGGAGGCATGTTTATGATTGCTCGAATCTGGTCTGGGTTTGCTTCAATTCCTCGCTGAGTCACAATGTAACCTAAGAACTTTCCCGACGAAACACCGAATGAACATTTTGAAGGGTTCAAACGCATGTTGTGTTGTCTGAGTACGGAGAAACATTCCGATAGGTGTTCAATGTGATCAGCAGCCTTTAGTGACTTGACCAGCATGTCGTCTATGTATACCTCCATCGTTCGACCGAGTTGATCTGCGAACATTGCGTTGACGAGTCTTTGGTAAGTGGCTCCTGCGTTCTTGAGTCCGAAAGGCATGACCTTGTAACAGTAAATTCCCCTTTCTGTAATAAATGCAGTCTTCTCCTGGTCGTCGGGATGCATGAGGATCTGATTGTATCCGGAAAAAGCGTCCATGAACGAGAGTAACTCGTGTCCCGCTGTTGCATCAACCAGACGATCGATGTGTGGAAGGGGAAAACTGTCTTTCGGGCAGGCCTTGTTTAAGTCTGTAAAGTCGATGCAGACTCTCCACTTTCCATTCTTCTTCTTAACGATGACAACGTTCGCTAGCCAGTCTGGGTACTGTACCTCCTTGATAAATCCAGCTTCGATCAACTTTCGCACTTCATCATTGACGATCATGTTGCGCTCGATGCCAAGTTTTCTTCGCTTCTGCTTAACAGGCTTATGGCTTGGATCAACGTTAAGTCGATGTGTTGTCACTTCCGGGTCAATGCCTGGCATGTCTTTGTGCGACCATGCAAAGCAGTCTTGGTTGTTGCGAAGAAAACCTAGTAGCTGGTGGCGAATAGTGTCTCCGAGCAGAGAGCCAATGTTGATGACTCGATCTGGTTGAGCTGGGTCTAGCTGGACTTCATCCAATTTTTCCATGTCAGGCTGTATCTGACCGTTCGATTTATCTTTCTGCTCTAGTTGCTATAAGCGATCGGCCTTTTTCATCTTCAAAGAGTGAAGATAGCAAGTTCTGGCTACCTCTTGGTTCCCCTTTATCTCCTTCACTCCTCTTCTCGTGGGAAACCTGATGCGCTGGTGGTACGTAGACGGTACAGCCTTCATGTCATGGATCCATGGCCTACCAAGAATGATATTGTACGCCGATGGACAATCTAAAATCAAAAAAGTGGTTAATTTATTCACTCCTGCCGCAAAAACAGGAAGTTTAATCTTGCCAACTGCCGCGGTTGACTCCCCATTGAATCCTGTCAAAACGGTCGTCGAACTTTCAATATCTGACTCCGAAAGTTCCATTTCCCTCAATGTTGCGAGAAAAAGGACGTCCGCTGAACTTCCGTTGTCGACAAGGATTCGACCAACTTCACAATTAGACACGTTCAAGGTTAGAACTAACGCGTCATCATGGGGGCGGCTTAGGCTGGTGGCTTCACTGCTGTGGAAGCTGATTGAGTGCTCGTCTGGATCACTGGGAAGGATACCTGCAACTGGTTGGGTGGCTTTTCTTCGGTGGGATTTGATCGCCGTTACGGTCTCGCCACTATAAACCGATCCTCCGCAGATGACGCCGATAGTCTTCCGAACTGGTGGTGGAGAAGGAGAATCATCGACCTGCTGCACAATTCTTCGTTCTTTGGACTCGTTACCGAGTCCATATGTTTCCCTGTCTTTCTCGGTCAGGAACTCTCGCAGATGACCCTTCTTTAGCAGTTCTGCCACCTCTGTTCGTAATGCTCGACAGTCGACAGTGAAGTGACCGTGATCTCTGTGGAACTCGCAATACTTGCTTGTGTCTCTGGCTGGGTTCTCTGGCAGCTTCTTTGGCCAGGTAACGAAGTCCTGCCTCTTGAGATGAGCAATAAGTTCGGAAGGGCTGATACCGAGGGTGTATTTTGGCGGCGAGAGGGGACGCTTATGATCACGCCTTGTCGTTCGCTCGGGACGGCGTTCTGTTCGTCGAGATGGACCTGGGCGTTCTCGTCTGAAGGTCTTCTCTTGGTTTTCGCGTGTCTTCACCACTTCCTCCCTCGTTCGAGCCAAGTCTCGCTCGATCCGTTCATTCTCTTCCTCCAGCTCGATAAACCCCTTCGCTCGATGCAAAGCGTCTTGGATCGAAGGAGGGTATCGAGCACAGATCTCGTTTTTGAATAAAGATCTGTGTCTCAAACCCTTCTTCAGGGCCTCTCTTGCTGTTCCGTCGTCTAGCCCGGAGATCTCAGAAATGGATTTACTGAAGCGCTTGATGTAAGCGCGAAGTGATTCCTGCGGGCCTTGAACAACGCTCCATAGATCCTTCGTCGTCTTGCCGGATCTAATGTGGACGGAGTAACTCTTCATGAACTCGAGCGATAGCTCATCGAACGAATCGATGGACTCTGGAGGAAGATTGCAAAACCATCTCAGTGCTGCTCCCTTCAAGCTCTGAGCAAATAACTTGCACATCATGTCGTCGAGCATTCCTGTTGGAATGTTCGTCGACTGCACGACATGTTTGTACTGCAGTAGATGGTCATGTGGGTCTGACATCCCGTCGAACTTCGGGAATGAAATACTGCTGAACTTGGGCGTAATGGTGTTGGTGATGCGGCTGGAGAGTGGTGTCTCTCGAACTCCTCGGGCGAGGTCGTCGAACCCTGGAGTAGATGTGGTGGCTCGGTGAATTTGCGAAGAAAAACGCTGCTCCATCTGGGCTTCCAACGTTTTCAACTCTTCGGCCATGATATTTCTCATCAGGCCCTCGACATCCACCGTCCCTTGTGGAATGGGACCTTCTGGGGATGGAGGTAGGTCGGGCGTCGAACGCCGGATGTGAGTGTTGCGCGTGATGGGATCGAACTCTCTCGTTCGATTTTGCTGCTGTTGTCGCTGCTGCTGCTGCTGTTGTTGTTGTTGTTGTTGGTACTGGTACTGGTACTGGTGTTGCGGATGCTGATACGGCTGATGCTGTTGCGGCCGCCGCCCCCCTTGTCTTTCATCTTCCGCCGTCGTGTTTCTCGGCGTAGACAAAGGCTGCATTGGAGCCACGGGGCTGTGTGCAACGTTCCTTGTCCCTTGAGGATAGTATGGGGTGGTCTGTTGCCAGCCCCCACTGTTAGGTCCTCATGGAAACTGGGACGTGGATGCTTGCCAGCCCCCAGTGTTCGCCCCTGTCGGGTACCCGTAGTATGGGTAGTAATACGAATATGCGGCTTGAGAGTTGACGGACATCAACTGCTGCTTGAGAATCTGGTTCTCTGCAGCGATGTTCTCCATCTGACTCTGCTGGTTATCGTGCTTCTTGGTTAACTCTTCAACCAACCGTGTCAAGTTAGCGACCTGGGAATCTGCATTCGAGGTTGAAGCCTCTTGATGACCGACTGGGCTTCCCTGGGGAAGTTCTTCATGGTGTTCATGTTCTGATGCCATGGTAGCTTAGTGAATTTCCGGAGTAAGATGACCAAGGGCCCCACGGTGGGCGCCAAACTGTAGATGCTGGATTGCTACAGTCAAAAATTTAACAGAGTTCAGTTATAATGTAAGAATTAAACGATAGATTGGGCCCCTGGCAATCGTTGATGAAATTCATAAAGCATACCGAAAAACTGAAATGCTTATATCAGAAGATAAAACGAAAATAAATGCTTGAATCTGAAATAAACGTGAAATAAATGAACACCAAGATGTAAAGAGGTTCGCCCAATCGGTGTGCTACGTCCTCTGAGAGTGATTGTATTACTGTATATGAGTATTTTTACAGTACAGATGATTGTAGTATTTCTGGAGATTTTGGCAGCGTGGGGGTATGCTCTGATTCAGGATCTCCCTGAAGGAGGGGTCTTCTCTTCTTTATAGAGGAAGGAACCCAGTCTCCATCTGATGGTAAACGGTTATCCCTCTTGTATGATGGGACACGTGTCAGCGGATAAGTCGTGCAGTTGACTTATGCAGTTACCAGATACGATCGTGGGCTCAGCGGTTAAAATGTAATACCCAGATCGTCAGTTATTGTAAATGATCTGACATGTCATCGATGAGCATGAGTCTGGTGGCTAAGGGATTCTTCCTTTAAAAAGCCGTTCGAAAGGTCGAACTACGAACGATTGATAACGAACGAACGTTCATCGTATGACTTGTTTCGTTCATCGTTCGTTACATACTCGATGTTCGCATGAGCAGTCAAGTTAGACGTTCAATCTCATACCGAATTTCGAACGATATCGTGTGAATGGCAGATTGGGTCCGGCCCAATTAATCGAACGATGGATGGATATCGAGGAGCAGGTCCGTAACTTGGGCATGGCCCAAATATAATCCATCGATGAATCGAGCGTCTGTTTAATGTACATCCAAAGTTTAACGGTGGAATGGGAGGACGAAGTCCAACCCCAACAGATATAAACTGAGAAAGAGGACAACTCAAAGGACTAATTGATATAA
>CM046379.1:37795810-37893145 GCA_025413485.1 Ficus microcarpa
TGGTGGCTGGGTCATGAATGATGAGGTAATTTTCAATTTTTCATGGGCTTGCTTAACTTAGCTTATTTATTGTCATTTGATGCTAAACTTTTAAATGGTTGTCTGATGATTATGCCTGTAATTTAATCAAGAAATGTTTCTATTTTAACTTGTCTACCCAGAATAAGTTTTCTCATGTACCAAGATTCTTGTTTTCTCTATAATCTATAAGCTAAATTTCGACTTCTGATATCCTTGACAAAAACTAGGAAGGTTCTGGCTCATATATGTGTATCCTGTGAGAGTCAAGCTTGTTAGTGTTACATTTAGTAACTGTATTGTTGATTATGTTTGGCAGTACGAGCAGTGATAATTGTTCAGGAAAATTAGGTTCATGAATCGATAAGTGAGATCCTGCCTTTATTATAGATAAAATCAGTATAATGCAAATTGCAGTATGAAAGTAAGAATGCATATTTACGTCTTTCTCATGCATATCGTTAATGAATGATTTGGTATGGCGGAAGTATCACTAACCATGATAATCTCTTTCTGATGCAGGCTAATTCACATTATTTTGCCATAATTGAGCAGGTAAACTTAAAACTAGATTTGTTTTTTTCCTTCGTAAAATTGATCATATTCATTAAAGTAGGCCTTAAAGTGATACATTTGCATTGCTGGGAATATTTTCACATTGGTATATTCTAACTTTACTACAAGGACATAGCTGTATTTATGCTATTCTCAGTATCTGCTTTGTCTTGTGCAATTGATGTATCAGATCACCGAGGGGAATATGTGGTTGAATGACACCATCGGAGTTATTCCTAAAAATTCTTGGGCAATAGATCCATTTGGTTACTCATCTACCATGGCATACCTGCTCCGCAGAATGGGTTTTGAAAATATGCTTATCCAGAGGACCCACTATGAGGTGAAGAAGGAACTTTCTCGTCATAAAAATTTGGAGTACATATGGCGCCAAAGCTGGGATGCCGAGGAGAGTACTGATATTTTTGTCCACATGATGCCCTTCTATTCTTATGATATCCCACATACTTGTGGGCCAGAGCCTGCTATCTGTTGCCAGTTTGACTTTGCTCGAATGCGTGGTTTCATGTATGAATTCTGCCCCTGGGGAGAACATCCGGTAGAGACCAATCAAGAGAACGTCAAGGGAAGGGCACTCAAATTACTAGATCAATATAGGAAGAAGTCAACCTTATACAGGACAAATACACTTCTTGTTCCTCTTGGAGATGATTTCCGCTACATCAGCGTTGATGAAGCCGAAGCTCAATTTAGGAATTACCAAATGTTATTTGATTATATCAATTCTAATCCTTCCTTAAACGCAGAGGCAAAGTTCGGAACTTTGGAAGACTACTTTCAAATGCTTCGTGAGGAGGCTGAGAGAATAAATTACTCTCGCCCTGGTGAGGTTGGCTCTGGGCAGGTTGGTGGGTTTCCTTCTCTGTCAGGTGACTTCTTTACTTATGCTGATAGGCAACAGGACTATTGGAGTGGTTATTATGTCTCAAGGCCTTTCTTTAAGGCTGTTGATCGGGTTCTAGAGCAGACACTCCGTGCCACAGATATGATGATGGCTCTATTGCTTGGGTACTGTCAGAGAGCACAATGTGAAAAATTGCCGGTGGGGTTTTCCTACAAATTGACAGCTGCAAGAAGAAACTTGGCTCTTTTTCAGCATCATGATGGGGTGACTGGTACTGCAAAGGATCATGTTGTCCTGGACTATGGGACTCGGATGTATACTTCCTTGCAAGACTTGCAGATTTTCATGTCTAAGGCTATTGAAGTGCTGCTTAAGATGCACCATGAGAAATCTGATCAGAACCCCTCTCAGTTTGAGCCCGCACAGGTGAGGTCCAAGTATGATGCACTGCCCATTCATAAGACCATAGTTTCACATGAAGGAACGTATCAGTCAGTGATCTTTTTCAATCCTACAGAGCAAACAAGAGTAGAGGTTGTAATGGTTATTGTTAACAAACCAGATGTTACTGTTTTGGATTCAAACTGGACATGCATCCAAAGTCAAACTGCTCCTGAATTGCAGCACGACAAAAGCAACGTTTTCACTGGGAGGCACCGTGTTTACTGGAAAGCTTCTATTCCTGCACTGGGATTGGAAACATATTACATTGCTAATGGTGTTGTTGGTTGTGAGAAGGCCAAGCCATCGAAACTAAAATTCTTCTCGAAGTCTGGTTCATTGTCTTGTCCAACTCCTTATGCTTGCTCGAAAGCCAAGGATGACATTGTCCAAATCCAGAATCGGCATCAGATCCTCACCTTTGATGTTGCAACTGGTCTTTTGCAGAAAATAATCAACAAAAATGGTTCTGAAAAAGTTGCTGGTGAAGAAATATCAATCTACTCTAGTTGGGGTAGTGGAGCCTACCTATTTAAACCGACTGGTGATGCCCGGCCTATAGTTAAATCCGGTGGACAAATTGTGATCTCTGAAGGCCCTTTGATGCGAGAAGTATACTCCTATCCACAAACAGAATGGCAGAAAAGCCCCATTTCCCACAGCACCCGGTTGTATAATGGAGAAAATACTATACAGGAGTTTCTCATAGAGAAGGAATATCATGTTGAGCTTCTTGGAGCAGAATTTGATGACAAGGAGATAATAACAAGATACAAAACTGATTTTGATAGCAAGAGAATATTTTTTTCAGATTTAAATGGCTTCCAGATGAGCCGACGAGAGACCTATGATAAAATTCCAGTGCAGGGAAATTACTACCCAATGCCTTCACTTGCGTTCATGCAAGGATCCAATGGTCAGCGGTTTTCTGTCCATTCCCGGCAGTCGTTGGGTGTTGCAAGCCTCGAAGATGGATGGTTAGAGTTTATGCTCGATCGTCGTCTGGTAAGAGATGATGGACGTGGTCTTGGGCAAGGCGTGACAGACAACCGTGCAACAAATGTGATCTTTCACATCCTTGTAGAATCCAATGTTTCCTCCACAAAAATCCCAGTTTCAGACCCTTTGCCCTTGAACCCCTCTCTCCTTTCTCACCGTATTGGTTCTCACTTGAACTATCCGTTGCATGCATTTATTTCCAAGAAGCCACAAGATATATCCATGCGGCAACCTCCACGATCTTTCGCCCCATTGGCTGCTCCCTTACCATGCGATTTGCACATTGTCAGCTTTAAGGTTCCCCGACCTTTGAAATATTCTCAGCAGCAAGTCGAAGATCCAAGGTTTGTTCTGATCTTACAGAGGCTAAATTGGGATTTGTCATACTGTCACAAGGCCAGATCACAGTGCACTAGCATAGCCAACGAGCCCCTGAATCTGTTTAACATGTTTAAGGAGCTTGCGGTGTTGAATGCAAAAGCAACATCCTTGAATCTTTTGCATGAAGACACGGAGATGCTTGGGTATCCCGAACAGTTTGGTGACATTGCACGAGAGGGACATGTCTCGGTTTCTCCCATGGAAATACAGGCTTACAAGCTGGACCTACGGCCACACCAATAATTCTTCCCATTGGTTTTCTGCGACTCTGTTTTCTCATTGATGCTCATTTTACCACTATCAGTTACATGGCCGACAGGTATGTTTCTATTTATTGAATCAGTGGATGCCAATCTTTTAAAGCTTTGCTGGACATAGTTTTGTAGAAATAAGAAAACACCAGTGGCTTTCCTGAGGAATATGATTGGAAGATAATCGACCTGCGAATATTTTGGTGTATAGTTGCTGTTCACACTGTGATAGAGATGATATTAGTGGCTCATTGTATTGAATAAGGGGATTTAGGATTAGAGTTTCACTCCCCCAAATATACAACGAGAATGTAATTTGAGCTATGTCAGTCTAGCACATTTTTGCTTTAATTTTAAGAGTTGAAATGATGTGTTTTGCTACTTTGTAAGGGTGGCTTTTTAGGTTGGACGATTCAAATCTTGTAGCTAGAACTTCAAGTGGCTACGTTCTACTTTCTTATCGGGAGCTTGTATCTTAACTTTTATGACCCTTTTTTTTTTTCTTTGGCCAAAATAATAACAAAAAAACTGATAATGAAACAAGCAAAAAACCTTTGTTCATGTATGAAAATTCGTCTCCAAATGGGAGATAAATATATCGATGACATCTTATCACGCGATGGAGAAACCAAATCTCCATTCAAATCTGTATTTCCATCTCCTGTCAGACAATTAAAATTCTTAACTTGCTGTTTTGGCACTTTCATCATACAAACAGAACCATTAATACAACAAAATTAGGAGGCTGGAGCTCTCTCTCTCCACCTTTTTCTGCCTTGACCGTCCTTACAGGATGATCTCCTCTTGCACACTAACATTAAGTGTCTTGTTCGGGAGAACAATGCTGTTAATCACAACAACTTCGTCTTCAACGGTCACGGCTTCACCTGCATAGAATGAGAGGACATAAACTCAGAAACTGCTCCAAGTGCATTGAAATTCTCTTGAGCTTCAAAGGGTATGAACCATAGAGATACCAGGAACTCAAGTTTACGTACCGAGAATGGTAATTCCCAGCTTCGCATTGTAGTCTCCCTCAGCCTAAAAGAGTAAGCAGATTTTTCATCAGCCGTCACTAGTTACCATCCACATGTATAATACTTGATCAAGAATCAACTCTCAACTATCTACCATGGTTTTTCCATCTAAATTAATATTTACTTGACTCCTCTAGGCCATGATTCAAGACCAAATGATTACAGAATAACGAAACTGCATTACTGGACTTGCCTGAACACGTGACCATCTTCCGATTGATGACTTCCATCCAACAATAGAGTGAATAACAACTGCATTTTCCTGACAGGGAAAAACATATTAGTTATATACAAGTAGATATGTATGTTTACATCGGGTGTGTAGTCATGATTGCTTTACGTGCATGGAGTTCCATACCTTAATTTCAACATCATCTAAGATGATGCAACTTATAAGCCTTACCCCTGCACCAATCCGAACATTTGCTGAAATGGAGACATTGGGACCAATCTGTTCAAAAAAGTGTCACAACAGTTAGTTTAGAAGATACAGGGGGAAGAAGCGAGCTTCAAAACTCGCAGTCTAGGCTCCACAACCAGTACGTTCTCTTTTCTTTCTCAAAAATACTAAAAGATCAAAATCTGTTCTGTTTTGAAACAATTTCTGCGGGACGGCTGCTTTTGCAGAATACCGTCGACTATATGGTGATTGGTGAGATCGCCATCTACCTTTGCAGTTGGATGTACTTTCGCTGATGGATGGACATAAACATCACCACAAATCATAGCACTCTTTGTGCCATCTCCAGCAGCCAAAAGATGGGGTGAGGTATGTCGAAATTGGGCAAGATACAAAGCTGAGCATTTCAAAGACATCCTGCAATATCAACTTTATATTTAATAGGGGAAATTATTGGAAGAAGATTCATGGATAAAGTTAGTCGCTTTCTGTGTCCTGCACAGGTAACATGCATGTCTTGAGGTACAACAGGACATTCGTAACATATAGCAATGACTAGGGAAAGGTGTAATCATTGGTCTGCCATAAATTAATCCCTCGTTATTTCTTCCAATATCATTGTTACATATAATAAACTATCTGTTACACCTTAATTTTTTCATGTTACGCGTGTATGATGCCTAGTTATACCTTAGCCTTTTCATATTACATGTCCACAACCGGTCCTGATAAAGGACTGTAGAAATCGCCTTTTAATTTATGAGGGATAATTACTTTACCCTGGAGTCTTGATCTGTTCCCAGAAATCCATGGTCTCATACGTGTATAATTTCTTCTTTCCAGCAAGGGGTGACAAAATATCTTGATCCAACCTTACAAAATCCATAGGAAGTGTCCGGCTGAAAAAAAAATGTCAGTATATAAGAAAACGGTAAGGATTTCGAAGATAATACCCGTAATAAATGAATTTGGAATTTGATAATGACAGATGAATAGATAAACCAACACTGTGGACTAATAGCAGATCAACCTTGTTACAGATTGGAGGACTTCAAAGCTGGAAACACGACGTAAATTAGCTGCATTTGAAAAGATATAATCAAAAGCTTTAAAATGTGAAGAAGATTCCTTGCACTTAGGTCACTGACTGAAAATCATAAAAACGGAGAAGGATGATAAATCAACATATGCCATATTATTATCCAAACACCACACAGCACAATACTAGCTTAAAAAGGACATCATGATTTAATCTTCATTACATGCTCCCTTATAGTCCAAATAAACGCACTTTGATCCATGATAGAATAATGATTAAAGTATAAAAAACCTAAAAACTGAAAAACTTAAGGAAGTGAAACCTATAATAGCAAGAAAGAGTAAAACAAAAACAAACTAATATTCTGAAAGACTTGCAGTGAAATATCTCCGGATGACACTACATTTGCTACTACAAGAAGCACAAGGTAAAGCAAATTTTTTTTTTTTTGGGGCCAGATTTCTTCTCACTTGTCACATATAACATAGAAAAAAATTTTGTAGTCAGAAGCTCATGCAACTCGATTGCTTTTAGTACATGTAACTAGAGGACCAACCTCTGTCTTCCCGGTGCATGGAGACATCTTGAATTGCTGTAAAGATCTCGGGAGTAAAGATATAGACACCACAATTTATCAAATCGCTTACCTGCATTTTTTGGAAACAGAGGTTATAGTCATCAAGCAAAAATAAACCCCCAAGTTCACCAAGCAACAACTGAATTGAAATATCTGAACACTAAAAGCATCATGTACGTACAAAAGTTTCAGGTTTCTCCGTGTAATGCAACAATTCTTTGGTAGTTGGATCAGCAACCAACTCACCAAACTGATGGGCCGATTCAGCAGAAACCTGTACGTGAAACCAAAACAAGATGTAAACTTTTCTTTCCTTTGTTTCAAAATATATTTATATATGACTGTGCTGACGTAGTTTTGTTGCTAATTTTTCCGAGAAAGCGGTGAATTCATGCACCAACCTTGATAACTAGCATTGTTCCCATCCCACCATATCTTTTGTGAGCCTCTGAAAAATTAAATAATAATATTATAAAAGAAGCAGAAGACAGCTGCAATCGTCATATGTCAACTTACAAAACTTTGCAATGCCATGACCTGAGCTGTTAAAAAAAAAATGGAAAAAGAAAAAAGAAAAGGAATAGGACATGGAATTGTAACACAGTAACTATTTTCCACATCAACTAAAGAATACAAATACTCACCAAGCATGTCGGGTAACGGAAAACTGCAGCAAACATCACAGTTCAGCAGAAAGACATGTGACTGCCCAATAAATGCCAACCAGATATTGAAAGTCTATACAACTAAAGAATCACAACTTTGATAATTCAACTGGGAAACAGGTGTTAAAAAAAGAAGTGTAGAAGCAAAGTGCAAACCGGGCTATCCTCCATGATCATATCTCTGAAGTAATAGAGCCCACCAGCTGAACCATGCGGTTTGTCCTCTTTCAAGTACCTACATTAACACAAATAACCAAAATAAAGAAGGCAAGATCTGTGTTAAAGTTTCCAATGATCTATATGTAGGAAGTTGCACCTTAGTGCAACCCAGACTTTTTGTCACTCGTAAGTTAATCCCCGAACTTTTAAATTTGAAAATTAAGACCATACATTTAACAGTCCTTGGCAATGCAGTCCAATAGAAAAGTTTGTTCATTTATGCCAAAATTAGGGTCCACCTTGTCGACCAACGAAAAGTTTGGGGTGAATTTTGTACAAAAATTGTACATTCTAAGCTAAGCAGAACTGATTAACCGAACCTCACTGGCACTTTCAGCTCATTTGAGATCGCAGAGACATAGAGAGCGAATTCTCGTTCCTCATGGAACCCAATAAGAAAAATTTGCGCCAAATTTGGTATCTATCGAAAAAAAAAAAAATTAAATTATAAGTTATATCAAATCTTCGATTGTTCAATCGTTTTAATGTGCAATTAAATTGAGAATTGGACAAACCTTTTTACAAGCTGAAATGGGGTGTTGAACCATGGCCTGCCCAGCCAATGGGAAAAGAGGTTTCGGTGTGTTGAACGAAAGTGGTCGGAATCTAGTGCCTGCAAAATATTGTATATATATATAAATATATAAAAACTGAATAAGAATTTCTACAAGATCGAATTTTGTTCTTTAAGACGAAAAAGGAGAAGAAAATGGGAAGCTGACCTTTGGTTGGACCGCCGACCATGATGACGGCGACGACCTTCTCATCGGAGCTCTCCATGGCCGAGAAAACTAGGATCTCGAGAGCTCCTTTTCCAAATTATTAAAACTTCTTGTTTTTCAAAAGCTTTATTACCCGAAAAATCAAGCAAAAATAATAATTAAAACTTTATTAGTAAATTTGCTCAACTACTGAATCGGAGCTTTCGACTTGTGGAAGAATGAGAACAACACACTTTTTCTTTCTGATTAAACGGATCTGGATTCAGAGGAGAGAGAATATTCGGAAATTTTTATACGACGTCGTTGCCAGCTCCGTAACTTTCTCGCCACTTTGGAATTTCCCACCAAATTAATAAGAGAGATTTGATTGATTTTTTAATTTCTTGATCTATATAAAGAAGAACAAGTGCTGTGCTAAATTTTGGTTCTTATTTACTTTTATTTAAAAAAAGAAAAGTTGAGACTTTACTCTCAATGTGAACGTAAGGTACAATATACCATTTACATTTTAAGCAGAATTAGTAACTTGTAGTATTGTTGGGGTCAAACTTCATTTTCTCATTTTATTATGTCTAGGTCACAATGATCATTGAACCAATGAGCGATAGACAATGGAGCATGGTTCATCGTTCGTCTGTTGTAAATTATAAATCCGATACTTCGGCTCAGCCCAATGGGTAATTATACAAGATGCATGCTCATCTATTGCCCATTACAGATGATGATTGGTATTCAATGCTCATTTCCAGAAATAATGAAAGATTATGGAACCTTGGCTTCCGTTACCACCAAGCTCACGATCAATTGTGACATCACGGTTTATGTTCTTACACACATCCTAGATTTCCTATTGTGGTGGGAACGGCCCACTACTATCCTACGAATCTAGACCCATTACTTCCCTTCTATAAATAGAGGAAAACCCTTCACATTTGGTTATCTTCTACCCCTTTTTATTTGTTGAAATTCTACAATTTTTTGAAACTTCATACTCAAAGAGAACATAGCACGACATTCCAACGAACCTTTCTAAATCCTGGTGTTGTTATCTTTTATCACTTTTTATCATTTTTTCGTTTATATTTTCCATTTATGCTTGCTTTATAATTCTCATACGCGATGTCAAAAAACTCTAATAATTCTGTGTGTTGATTTTTATATGATCTAACCCGAATTAGAATTTGACCGTAGATCCCAGTATCTACAAGTATACTAATTTTTCTCTTTATTTTTCACTTTATTGATGAAGATAAATAAGGAGTCAATATCTATTGTGGCGATTTTCTGTTTTATTAATTGTCCATATCATTTAAATTTAAAATTTTAGTTACATAAAAAAGAAAAATAAAAAAAAAATTCTTAAATAAATTAATGAGTTATAAAATTATTGTTAAGAGAATAATGATTGAAACAGGAAAATGAGACTGTAGATCTGGACTCGATAAGTAAGACGTAGCATACAAGATTTCTCCCCAATCCTCTCCACGGCAAGTGCAGCACATGGGATTCATTGGAAAACGGCATCTTCACTTTCATTTTCTTTCTCCAATGTCATCTCCATATGGTCCGTTCAATGTTAATCGCTCTCTTTTTCTGCAAATGAAGTCAACTTAAAAGAGAGAGAGAGAGAGAGAGCCACATATGTACAAAACATAAATATGTATTGATGCATATACACTAGTGACATTCGTCGACTAAAAAGTACTTCCTGTAACTAAGAGATACAAAAATTGATGCGTAACTAAGAGATATATTCGTCATTCTGAATTTCTGATCCATGTTCAGCTTCACGTCAACAGATGCTAGTTGTATATTTGCAAATCTTAAAAACCCGGAAAAAAATTAGACCATATAAATTAGTTATCAAACGGCTACTTTTGGAATTTATACGTACCTATCTTTAAAAGCAGTTTTTTTTCCCCCCTCCTTCTTGCAGTTGGGTCCTTCAGCCAAAATTTTAAAACAATAATAACAATGATGACAATAGTTGGATCCTCTTTTAGTTATCTTTCCCGTTCAAGAGCAAGCTAACATTGTCCCACACTGGTTTAAGTACAATCTCTAGGTAATTGTGAGTTAACACAAATTGAAAATTCATTAAAGAAAATTAGCTCGTCATAGACATCCAAAATCTTAAACTACTAAAAAAGACACTTAAATATATTTGATAAATCATTTCAAACCAAAAAAACTCAAAACTTTTTTTTGTTTTTGTTTTTTTCTTCCCCCCGAAAAAAGAAAGTTTTTAACTAATTTTTGAATAGTCAGCAACTTCAACTTAAATATTTCAATTTAAATCTACCAACTAAACGCATGCTTAATTTTGATGAATCAGTGAGTTAAAGCCTCAGAGTCAAAGGGTTACATAAACTCTTCTATAGGCAATAAGTATTTAGGTTCATATATATCTGTATAATAAGCAAAGTCAATTGGATCCGTGGAGAAGCAAGAGCAAGTTTGGCAAAGAGAGAAATTACAAACCATTTATTGGAACTGGTGCCCCTACACAATTTATGATGCTAAACATGTCACACTGAAGTTTGTGGTCATGCAAAAGACATATCATCCTAAATTAGTCAACAGAATATAATTTTTCCCAACTCTTGTTGCAAATTCATTGAAATTTCTTTCTTTAATTTTCATCGCCCTTTGCATATATTTTATATGTCTGCAGAATTACATAAGAGGATGTTGATATGGAAAAGCCAAAAAAGCCAACATCCTTCTTGACGTGGGAAAGATACAAGCCTTAAGCAATGATAAGTATCACAGACTATGATAAAGAAGCAGAACTAGAGAATTGAATGACGAACAAAATTTTTGCCAGAAGTTTGAACGGCTGTTTCAGCGGAGAATGCAGCACAGTTCATAGTATGTGGGGATTCTCTCTCCTTTAACACTGTCAAACTGCGATGAATGAACTCATTATCTAACACCTTCAACCTGCAATGTCAGATCCTTGATTCCAGCTTCACGAAGCATGTCCGACACCTGTGTCTTTGTAGAAGCCTTGTCGGTTTCATTTTTAACATGAAGACGGAGTGTGCCCACCACATCTGTGTTTGTGAAACTCCATACATGCAGGTTTTGGATGCCGCAAACACCTCTCATCTTCCTAATCTTAATCAAAGCCCTTCTCAAATCCTCCTCGTGTGCTCTTGGAATTCTTTGGAGCAAGATTTCTGCAGAGTTCCTGAGTAATGGGATAACTGAAGATACAATTAAGACGGAGATAAATATTGAGCATGCAGGATCAGCAACAAGCCATCCTTTATACTTGATTAAGAGTGTAGATATGACGACCCCAACACTTCCCATGGTGTCAGCCAGAACATGCAAGAATATTCCTTCCATGTTGTGGTCGATGTGGTGGTGATGATGCTTCTTTGATTCTTCTCCTTGAACTTGAGATTCTGCTTCCTTGTGAACTTTGAAGGAATGAGTATGACTGTGATGACCATGGCAGTCATGTTGCGAGGCATGGTCATGGTGATCATGCCGGTTGCCATGGTCATGGCCGTGGTTGTCAAGCTGCTCAATGTGGTCAATGTGGTCACAACGATGGTGCTGGTGATGGTGATCATGTTGACATGAATGATCATCGTGGTGGGTGTGGTTGGAAGACTTGTGTTGGGCATGGCCATGATGATCGTGCTGATGGTGATCATGACCCTTATTACTCCCAGACTGCTCATCATCTTTACAACTGCCAGAGCTGCTGTGGTTATTACAGTGACTATGATCATGGTTTTCATCACGGTGAGAACATGATTTTTCATGGCTTTCATGAGAAACAAATATATGCTCCTCGTGATTTCCACAACCGTTGTGATCATGTCCAGCGTGGTCATGCGAATGTTGATGATGGTGTGAGTGGGAATGCGAATGAGAATGAGAATGTGAATGAGAATGTGAATGCGAGCATGATCCAGAACCACCATGTGCATGGTGGTGCTCCTCATGAAAGAAGATTAGCCCAACTACATTAACGACAAGTCCCCCAATCGAAACAACTAATAGACTACTGGTTGTTATCTCTTGAGGATCTAAAATCCTTTCCAAGGACTCTAACACTATCAGCGATCCCACCAGAACCAAAAAAACTGCATTAACATATCCAGAAAGAACCTCAAATCTGCCACGACCGTAATTGAACTGACTATTTGCAGGCAATCTTGAAATATACGAAGCATATAGCCCAATTGCAAGAGCAGCACAATCAAACAACATGTGACAAGCATCTGAGATCAACCCCAGACTATTGCTCATAAACCCAGCAACAAATTCCACAACCATGTACCCGGTATTGATCATAAGGAAAAGCGCAATCTTCCGGGATTTCCTCTCACTCAAAATGTGCCTAATAGGCTTCATAACAAGCTCACTGAACGACGGTTCTGAAGACTCCATTCCCAATTCCAGATAATCTGAGTAAAACGGGTCTAACTCCCGAACAGCAAAATACAACAGCAAGCCACAGAGCAATAGTCCCCAAAGCGATAGCTCTGGAAAATAGAACAACTCCAGAACAAGAGTACAAACAAAGGTCACCAAAAACTCCCTCCTAAAGTCCCTTGGGCTCACCAACTTCTCATCGCTATAGTTTTCAGCCAAGAGGACCCCGAAAACGACAGTGTTTGCCAGAAGCCAAACCAAATTCCCAATCGAAACGTTATCAACCTCGGATTCAAACATGAACACACTAACAACAGCAGGAAAGAAAAGCACAACAGTAGTGAAGAACAACGAAATCAATCGAATTCTCTTCCTTCCTAACTGCCTAATTGTTCCCCAATTCATCGAAACACGCTCATAGCAACTCAGAAACCCAGAGAGAAATGGAAGCAACATTGGCCAAATTCTCAAACAATTCTCTTTCGGAAACGCAAAGAATCCCAATTTATCAACAGACTTAGCCGAAAATGGAAAGCATTCAATACGATCCCAACTAATAGACAGCAAAAACAATCCAAGAACCAAAGCAACAAATCCACGAACCTTGGAGGACAGGAATCCGTACCGATCGCCGAAGTTCTGATTTTGCCTCTCGACGACGAACCTCGCTGCGACGTTTCCGGTCAATTCGGCGAGAATCATCGCCGCCGTGCCGCAGTACCGGAGGGCTTGGAACCGGAGGAGGAAGACGACCGCGAGGAGAATCGATCTGGCGACCAGGACTCTGTGCTGAGACTGAGTAATCGAGGTGAGAGAGAAGATTGGCTGGGCTTGCCTATGGTGGAAAGGGTCTTTGGAGGAAGACGTGGAAGCGGTGAAGAGAGAGAAGGAGTAGGTGAGGAGGAAGGAGAGGAGAGAGACGAGGAAGGAGAAGGGGAAGAGAGAGAAAGAGGGGGAGGAGCGGAGGAAGGGAAGGAGGGAGTAGAGAGAGCGGAGGGAGAAGAGGAGGAGGAAGAGGAAGGAGAGGGATGAAGACTTGCCATTGTTGTTGTGGAAGGAGGATTTCGAGCTCAGAGAAGAAGAAAGACGGTGTTTGGACGGAGTGGCGGAGGCCGCTGGCGTCGAGGAAGAAGCGAAGGGGAAAACGGGGTAGGCTCTGGAGGCGGTGGTGGTGGTGGTGGGAGTGGCGACAAAGGTCGTTGGAGCGGCGGTGCGTGGAGGGACATTGATGCGATGAGGGCGGTGATGATGGCGGGGGTGGTGGTGGTGGTGGTGGTGGTTATCGTGATCGTGATCGGCCATGGCGGAAACTTGAGTTTGATAGTCAAGTCAGTACTTCGGAAAAATATCACACGATGAAACCCGAGGAAAATTGGACCGTGGATCCGTTTTGTACTGGGCAAGCCCGTTGAAGGAGTTAAGGAGACTTTTTGGACTTGTTGTATGGGTTGAGTGGGCCCCCTAGCTCGAATTCTAGGTTGTTAAAGACCCCCAATTACGACCGTTTGACTTCTTCTTTCTTCTTCTTATTCTTCTTTTTTTTTTTTTTTTTCTTCTTCTTCTTTAAAAAAGCATCTAAATGATACAAATTTAAAAACCATTACATTAATACAACATAAAAAATTAATATTAAATTAATATAACATAAAATTAAATTAAAATTAACTAAAATTTGTATTACATTAGTCAATAATAAGAAATCTATGTCATGTTAGTTAATGAATTAAAAAAATATGGTTATTTAAGTAATTTTCTCCTTTTTTTTAATTGAAAATTTAAATTCTACACCTTTTAGATAAATTCAATTGTGATATTATTATTAGACAATATTGGTAACCACACGACCCTTCGATATTTGGTAGATGAGTGAATCTCCTAATGTTTAAATCAACAAACCTTGATTAGTAGTTTTAGCTAATTAGTAGTTTTAGCTGGTTACCATCATAGTTTAATAATAATTTTACATCTAATTTTATTATAAAGTATAAAGATTGAACCTCTTATTTTTTATTTCATTAAAAAAAAAAAGTAGCATGAGAATTCTAAGGAAGAAAATATATCCTATCATATAGTCAATTTTATAATATATTCTTTCAAGTGTTTTTTGGGATAAAGATCGATATCAATTTTGTTAATAATATACTTTTTATATTTTTATTGTGGTTTTGATTAGATAAAGAGGGACTACTTACTTTATTTTATAAAGAACTTCAAAATGGTTTTTTTTTTTTTTAAGCTTCATTTAATTATATTCCATTCATATTCTAATATTCGTTGATTTAGTATACTTGTTGTTTGTTCTTATGAAATGAGAGAAAATAAAAAAAAGCCATGTAATTATTGTTTTATTCATAATAAGAATTAAAGAGTAAGTTTAGTAATTATTTGATAAGTTTTCCTTCGGGTAGCATTAGATTTTTTAAGTTGTTAAAAACAGACACTAAAATTAGTTTGAGGTGTAAAAGGAGTGAAAAATAGTAAACTTGAAGTATTGAGCCATTGAATTGATTCAACCATTCTCTTTTCTATATAAGTTAATAGATTATAGACTATAGTTATAAATGTACTTGCTTTTTATAATAAAAGGAAAAATTAGGCAGGTTTCATCATAGAGTCCTGTATCATTTATGGTTGATTCAAATTAGGATTGTGGTTGATTGTTTTTTTATTGTTATGATTCGATAATTACACTCGTCATCAATGAGATTCAAAATGAGGACATCATATAAATGACATAAATTTAAAAATTATTACATCAATATCATTAAAAAAAAAAAAGCATCGGATCAATATAATATAAAACTAAATAAAAATTTGTATCATATTACTTAAAAAAAAAAAGTGATATTAAGTAATTTTCTCCTCTCTCTTTCTCTCTCTCTCCCTCTCTTTTCTAATTTTCCGTGCTTCACTAGATCAATATTCAAAGACGGCATTCTACAATGGGCCCTCCATTTTGGGCCAGAGTAATTTGGGCTCATTCACTCACAGGTCACTGTTTGTTGGGTGAGGAACTCCTGCATTGGATTGGGCTGTAATTCAAGATGGAAATTTCACATTCAAATGTTACATAAAGAGAGCGAAGTAACAAACTAGGAAAATACTAGGAAAATTATAGCAAATAGCATATTTTATAAAATACTTTTAAAGTTTATAATATATTTTTTAAAAGATAAATTACATATCTATGAATAAATTCTTAGATTTTTGGATAATTATTGGATTTTCTAGTAAATCATTGGATTTATTTATTTTTAATAAATAACATATTTAGAGTTAATTTTTAATAACAGTTTTATTAATAAAGTTTCATGTTAGAGAAAGAAAGAGTGGGGAAGAGAGAGAGGGAGAAAGAAGAGGAAGGAGGAGGTTTTTTTTTTTTTTTTTAATTATTTTTATGTTGTCATAAATTTAATTATGTTATTTGTTATTAAAATTTAAAACTTTCTGTTAAATTTATCATTACTTTTTTCTGAAAAAATATTATTTTGCACTTTCTCCTTAAATAATATTTTTAGGAAGTTTTAAAAATATTTATAGTAATTTAAAAATTTATTAGCTAAATTTTTAGTAAATTAATTATCTATATAATAAATTTGTTATTTACTTTTAAAAAAATTTTAAAATCTTGTTATCTAAATTTTTTAAATTTTGTAAGAAATATTTTTTGCTATAATTTTCGAATGTTACAAGATTACAAGATTAAGCTCGTAATTGATGTTTTCTCTTGATAAAATGCGTGGTTTTATTAATTTTCTAGAAAGTTAAAATCTGTTAATTACCAGGTATTATCAATTTTGTACTTTATTGAAACACACTACCGGCCAGAAGTGTAACAATGCATTTCAGTGCATTTCCTGGTAAGACTATAAGAAACGTTTAGAAGCTTCAGGAGGCAGTGTAAAATTTTTGGTCAAACTCCAATTCTCAAGCTCAAATATCGGTCTATTCAATCACATTCTAACGATGAAAAACTTATTTTATTCATAGAAAAACAATGAAAAATTTGCTCTTATATTAAAAAAAAAAAAAAAAAACAATGAAAAATTTGCATACAAAACTTTCGGGGAAATACTTATTGCTTACTGCCTTAGGCCTCGTTTAGCGTTTAAACTCAAACTGCACTTTTTCATATCAGTTTTTGTCTTTTTCTGAAAATCAACAAAAATTTTCAACTCAAACTCATTCATCAAACAGACCCTTAATTTCAACTCGCGATAACAGTTAAAACAATCTAAACCATTGAAAATGAGATCAAACCATTTTAATCCCCATCCAACTGCTGAAAAATTGCTATATGTAGTCCAGAAAACAAAAGTCGTGTTGTAGTTATACTCAAAAGAAACAGACTGTATATTTTAGGACTTACTTCACTGGTGCTACTCATTGAGTGACAAGGAATTTAGGATCTTAAATTTCAGATTCAAAATTTGAGAAGTTTTCTTTCGAGATTAATAAATTAGATGTCTATGACCCGATAATGAAAAAAAAAATAACTTATCAAGTAAAATCAAACAAAAAAGAAAGATTAAAATGAAAATTAATACAATATCTCTTCCAAGAAGATAAATAGGTGTTTTTTTTTTTTTTTTTTTTTGTGAAGACAATTAGACAAAGTGATTTCGGATTAAACGTTTAAGTTTATAATTAAAAAAAAAAAAACGTACATAGAAGTATTACTAACAAATCTAAAAAAAGAAAAAAAAAAAAAAAGAGGAAAGTAGAAAGAAAAAGTTAAAAAAAAAAAAAAAAAAGGGCAAGGACCAGTTTACAATAAATAATAGTTTGATCAATTTGCCTCAGAAAAATAAAATAAAATAAAAAGTTTTGATCAATTAGAAATAGATATCTCCAAGGTTAATTTTAAGTGCTAATTTATTGACTGATCGCTATTACCTAATTTGCGGGCTTGTTATTAAACCAAGACCTCCAAAAGTCGTTTCCCCAATAATTATATATCCAAGGACAAATACGGAACTTTTGTACACCACACAATTCAACTTTCTTGTGAATCAAACGGAGTTTCATTAATTAGATTAATAAATCTAATTTGCCTAACGCTATATTTGATAAACCAATTCAAACTTAAATTTTTTATCTCAGTTTTATCTTTTTCTAAAAAATCAATAAAAATTATAATTAATTTTTAAAAAATCAATTAACTCCAACTTAAAAATTTCAACTTCAACCGTAACACCAAACGGAGGCTACATTTTTTAACAATTAAATTCCATCATCACTCTCTCTCTCTCTCCTCGCCTGATCAGTGCAATTGCAACGAGTATCATGCTCTAGGAATATATAAATAGATATAAGAATTTGATTCTATTTGTGGGATTTTTCTTAATTAATTTGATAAAGTTTCTTCTATGTGGATTCTGATGTCTCATCCTGATCTGTTGTGTATTACATTTCAAAGCAAAGCAGTTGCTGATTACGTACTAGAAGCAAGAATCATCACGATGACGAGGTGATAATATTATTTCATCAAAGTATAAATTTTTTATACCTCTAGATGCTTACACATATCTATATATATATATACATATGTATGTATTTCGTCTCGCGATCCAATGTATGTCAACTTTCATCATGTCTATATCATTGCTTTACGCAAAGAATACATCAATTATCCATATTTTTTGTACTATATATATATATATAAATGTAGATATCTTTTTTAAGTAACAACTGATAATTAACTTACTCCGTTAACTGCAAATGCACTCACAAAATTAGGGTCAGTTTGGTGAATAAATTTGAGTTGGAAATTTTAAGTTTCAATAGTAATTTTTGTTGATTTTTCAGAGAAAAAGATAAAAACTGATATGAAAATATACAATTTAAACTTGAATGTCAAACGAGCCCTTAATGTGTGTTTCTCTCTAACTTCTTCGTTTCGTAACTTTTATTATTTTGTTTTGTTTCTGCACACATCTGATTAATGCTGAAATTGTAATATGCAAGCATCATTTTTTTTTTTTTTTTTTTTTTTTTTGGCTCTGAATATGCATTGTCATTTGCCTTATCATGTTGGGATCTTTATTAATATTGCGTGTTTACTTTTCTTTTTTCTTTCATAATTCTCCACTTGACAAATAAAGATGCTGTTAGTCTCAAGTGTGTTTGTTTGTCTGTCTTTTTTTTTTTTTTGAAATGTCGTCTCGAGTTGTTACAAAGGCTACTCATGAAACCATGATATTTGTCTTTTTGTAAAACTGAAGCAAAAATATTGTCAACTTTGCTGTTGTACATGTTAATTTGCTTGTTCCGAGTGTTAGAATAGCCAATATTTGAGCATTATTATCAAGAACCTACTTCTTTTTTGAACGTGAATGACCAACAATTGATACTTGGTAGTGTTGGTTTGTGTTGTATTAGAATTCAAAATTTTCACTTCTTTGGGCTAATATATTTTTGAAATTAGGAGATATTATTGTTGCTTCTTGAAATCTAATATATGAACCAAATCCCAGTATCAATATCATTGAGTAATCAGATAAAATGATAAGACGATTGTTCTCGAGATTAAAGGTCTTGAATTCAAGTCGTCATTGTCGTTATGGTCAAGATATATGAACAATCTATGTCAAGCTAGAGGAATTCATATATTACACGAGGGCTCTCCTTCTCCTGAAGTTATCTGGGTATATCGTCCTTTATCTTTATAATAATCTTTTTTTTAGGAAAAAAAATCCAATATAAATAGATCAATAATTTGTGTCTTGTACCGAAGTTTCCACTTTTGATGGACGGATAAGATTAAATATTTGACGTGGTTCATGCAGGCGCACTCATGATACTATAGTGTGTGTTGCTTACGTGTCAACTGAACAACAAACTATTGTGGAACAACTACGTAGACACAACATTATATTGGAAATCATGAGCTGAATAATTTCATGAAACAGTCGAAAATCTATGTATATGCCCTAAAAATTTCAGGTCCACGTGAGTTTTTTCAAAGTCGAGCTTTAAATTCTTATTATACGTGTTAGTGGGTGGGAGTGTATATTTTTGTCACAATTATATAACCTGGAATAAACAAAGCACCATATGTATTGTCTACGAACAATTGGTGTAATTTCAAATACACTTTCAAAAAAACACGTGAGTGGGTATTGAGAATTTTTTTATTTTTTATTTTTTATTTTTTTTAATGTTGTCTTGTCGTGTATGAAAATGAGATAAAAAAAAGGAAAGAATGGTTAATTATATTATCTTATGCTTCCATTATGTGATAACATTTAAGGAAAAAGGTAGGGCACTCAGCGTGCAGACGGGGATTTAGTTTCAAATTCATTCTACAAAGTTCAAAAAATTGACTCAATCGAGCACTGCCATGCTATTGGTAAAAAATAAGAATAATAAAAACACTCTTAGATTAGAAACCGAAAAGTTACTACTAAAATCCCTCCTCTATCACATACTGAATTTGATAAGATTAAACATTAAAGTCATCAAATATTTGCTAAATACACATGATAGTCACAACATACACTTATGGCATGTTTACTTATCAGAAATAGAGAATGAGAGTGAAAAATGGGAGTAAATCCCTTGTTTACTTGCTCATTTTTTTTTTCTGTAATGGAAGTGAGAATGGTAGGTCCCATATCAATTTGGAATTGAGAAATGGGATTGGCAATCCCATACCCCCTCCGGATTGTGACTCCCATTCCCACTATTAACATTAAATTACTATTTTATCCTTAGTTTATTTGCAAAAAATTGTATTAAAAAATAATAACAATCTATATTAATTATTTTTATTAACGAATATAATATATTTTTATTAACTTAATATTATATAACTATCCCAATTACTATTAACATTATTAGAGTAAATAAACAACTTTTTTTTAATCACAATATATTATTTTGTTTCAATTTTTATATTTTTTATAATTTACTTATTTTAATTTAATTTTTTAATCTTTTTTATTTTTTTAAACATAAATTTATACAATTTAATTTTATTGCCTTAATATCATAATGATTATTTTACTTTTAATTAATAGTATGATAATGAATAAATAATAATAATCATTCTTTTAATTTTTGAAAACACAATAAATAAAGAGGTATACAAGTAAATTTACAGCAACTGACTCCGATTCCTGTTCTAAGTAAACGCATGAATAAGATTGACAATGATTCCGACTCCGATTCTTGGAACCCAAGTAAACAGCATATTCTGACTCCGAATCCAGCTCACTCCGAATCCTACCTACTCCGATTCATAATCACTCCGATTACGGGTAAGTAAACATGCCATCAAAGTGTGATTTAAGTAGTCATCATATGTATTTCTTAGAAAAGCAAATAGCATTATTGAGAGAATATTATTATGTTTCTTATGTGGATTTGATTTGGTCATGCATACTGACCAATGATACGTGTATGCAATAGCGGAGCTAGCCTTCTAATTTGATGGGAGTATATATAAGGATTATGTCCTGAATGATAACTTCATTTTCAATACGATTAAAAATTTTTGTGTCTAATGTTTGGCAAAGTACAGTGTTTGTTACTATCCAAACAATGTCATTAGTGGTGGTGCCCATTTACGAACAAAATTAAGTGCAATCCTTCTCATGAAACCACTAAAACTGTGGACTCACTTTCTTTCCCAATAAGCACCAAAAATCTTAATCATCTTTCTTACTGTCTCCAATGACCCTTTTTGTCCATTCCAAGTACTCCTCTGACTGCTCATACGACCCTCTTTATTTTTTTCTTTTTTTCTTTTTTTCTTTCTACCATCTTTCTTCTTTTGGAATAAAAAAAAACAAAAAAACAAAACAAAAATCCTCCTCAGCCAGCTCTGTGAAATCAGCACTACTACTTCTAAGTCCTCTTAAACTAATCCCTGCGTGTTGTTTGTGTGTTTGCATGTGTGAATTGTGTGTGCCTCCGTGCCTTTCGTACGCTTCTGTCATTTTGTAAACATATATGTATGTGTATATATGTATATATGTAACGTATCTGTAAATAGAGAAGAAATTACCACACTGTATATATGAGTCCAATTTCAGTTTACAATTATTCAGGTCAGCACAACTTTTTATGGGGTTTTGGAACAGACAAAAGCTGAACCAAAAGCAAAGATAATGCTTATACACACATATATATATATAGCTGAAACTTACACAAATGTTTGACACGGCACGAGAACTTCATCACAAAACGAACTCTCTTTTTATTAATCATGTAATTTAGTGCTGGTAGAAGTTACGTGATCCAATGGTGTCTCAGTTCAGTGAAGCTTTTCTCGACCCCAAAAAAGAAGGCTCTTTTAATGGAGATTTAAAGGAACTCTAACAATATCCAAAAATGGTTTTTACCAAGTGGGTACGTGAGATTCATGAAATCATATATACATATATATATGTCTATATCTTGAAATCATTGACATGACCCAACTACATATATTTCCCTTTATCGAGTAAGAGAGCAGTGTGTGTGTGTGTGTGTGTATGTGGATATAACTTGTACCTCATGGAATTTTCTCATCGTGGCAAGAATCAATTTAGAAGATTCCTGCTTTTAATTTCATCATGACGATGACTAGATTTTCATGATAATAATTGATCCTGAGGTTTTTCAGTTCTTTTTCCAAACGTTTTCTGATTTTCAAGCACTAAATTTTCTTCCGTTTCATAATAGGAAAATCGTTAATGGTACTTTACAAATTTAACTGTTAATTTGACCTCAAAAATATTCTGGCTTTGAGAACAAGAAAATTTACAACAGATATCAGTGTATATGTTTATACATACGCAAGGCTCCAACTCAGAATCTTTTGGCTTACATGGCAGACACACTCACCCAGGTGTCGGGAAGATGCCACGTGGCAATGAAGTGGCAGTACTTCAGGAGGTGCATCCCCGCAGAACAATCTAACTGATATATTTTTCTTAATGTCATCTGTATATACAGACACAGAAATGTATGTATGTATGTATAGATATATATATATATATAGGCATAAAGTCGATGGTAGTGACGCCATTAACGTCCATCCAAACTAGCGTTCTAAAGTGGTGGAGGTGCTTGTTTCGCTTTATCACTATTTCAAAATAATGCGAAGCAAAGTTGGAGCTAAGAAAGTGAGAGAGAGAGAGCTTTTAATTAGTAGTGACTTGTCTAGTGTCCCATTAAAAGCTATAAAATCCAAATCCCTGTTTGAGGTTTTTCTTACAAAGATTTAGAGAGAGAGAAAAAATAAAATAAAAAGAAGAAGAAGAAGAAGAAGAAGAAGGAAACCAGTAGTGGACAACAATATCTACTACTATATATATAGGAGTACAGTTGTTTGTTGGTGGAGGCTCATGAAGGAAAGAAAACGGTTCTCCTAGTCTTTTCCCTTTTCCCCACACCTGACGGAATAAAATCTGTTTTTTGGTCTCTGCTTTGAAGTCCTTCTTCTTCGTCGTCTTCTTCTTCTTTTGGCTCTTAAATTTTTGTTTGCAATTATACACCCCACCCCATTTCTGCAATTTCTTCTCTCTGTGTGTCATGGCTGGAGCTGAAAGAGAAAAGGGTCTTAGCTACTCTTGTATTCTCCTCATAGGTAAACAAAACCAACACTCTTTTTTGCTTAATTAAGCACCATAATTGAGTTATTTTTTAATAGCCCAAAAGTTATGGAGTGGACCTCCTTAATAGTTCTCCCATAATCAGTTTTCTTAATTATCCTCCATTGACTAAGGAACCTTGTTTTTTGGTGCTAATAAAATATATATATATATATATGTATTTATATGTACTTGTGTACATATATTATAGTGATTGCTGGTATGGAGAGATTTGCATTCAAAGGAGTGGCATCAAATTTAGTGACGTATCTAACAGATGTGGTGAAGATGAGAAATTCCTCAGCAGCAAAGACAGTGAACAGTTGGGGTGGCTTCACATCCATGCTGCCACTCTTAATTGCACCCTTTGCTGACTCTTATCTGCATCGGTATACCACCATATTGGCCTCTTCTTTCCTCTATGTTGTGGTAAGTCCTAACCTCCAATTCCTTTTTTTTTTATACCATCTAGCCATGAAAACCGAAACTCGCATTCTGTTTTCGGATATCTTGGTGTTCTTGTAGCTTATGTTTAAATTTATTTCTAATTACACATTTCGATTCATTTTTATTTATTTTTTATTTCCAAGGATAGTAATAGTAAACCTTTTGTTTTCCTGATGTGATTTTGTACGTCTTTTTGGTCATACCATGATTTTTTTTATTTTTATTGTTTTTGGGAACAAATGTGGTCCACAGTAAGTTTGTCCGGCCTATGTCATGTCCATAATTTGTCAAATTCTTAGAATTCATGATTTTGATTTTATTTATTTTGATTTTTGCTATTTTAGGGGCTAGTGTCGTTGACTTCATCGGCATCGGTTTGGACTTGGTCTCCTGAAAACAGGACAAGATCTACCACCTTTCTCTTCTGGTCTCTCTGTTTGATTTCTCTAGGCCAAGGTGGATACAACTCTTCTTTGCAAGCATTTGGCGCGGACCAACTCGACGAGGAAGAGGAATTGCCTAGCAGCAAAGAGGAGCAAAAGTCTAACATCAAGAGCTTGTTCTTCCAATGGTGGTACTTTGGTGTCTGCAGTGGGAGTCTTCTGGGAGTCACATTGATGTCCTACATCCAAGACACTTTTGGTTGGGTTCTAGGATTCGCTATCCCCGCCATAGCGATGGTTGTATCGATCGTTTTTTTCTCCTTTGGAAGTAGAATTTATATATACAAACAGGTTGAGAATATGGGGAGCCATAGTAAGCCTGTAGTAAACATGGTTCAAAGCATCAAAACAACCGCATCAAAGTTACTAAGTTGCAGAATTTCGTTACCAAATGTCGATGACATTGTCGAACTAGAGTAAGTCTTTTTTTTTTTTTTTGGTTTTTTCTCGTTGGATTTTTCGATTCAGGTACTCTAATTTATAATGTGCATGAGTTTATGATTGACCTTTTGGCTTGGCTTGTTTATAGGCTTCAAGAGAAACCTCTTTGTCACCATAACTCGAGTAGCATGGATAGCTTGGATCACAAGAATGCGAAAAGTACTAATTACATGCTCGAAAACATGAAAGTAGTACTTCGGCTTTTCCCCATTTGGACAATGCTTCTATTGTTTGCCGTGATCTTCCAACTACCCGCAACATTCTTCACAAAACAAGGAATGACAATGAAGAGAAACATCGGAAGAAACTTCCAGATTCCACCGGCCACACTTCAGAGCACGATTACACTGTCTATAATCCTCCTGATGCCTTTGTATGACAGAGTTCTGATCCCAATTACGCGTCTGGTGACCCGAAACAAAAAGGGCATCACCGTGATGCAGAGAATGGGAACCGGGATGTTCCTCTCGATCATCGCCATGATCATAGCAGCAAGTGTGGAAGCTCAAAGGCTAAAGATCAGTAGAAAAGCTGAGATGACTCTTGGCTCACATTCTCAGACAGTGCCGCTTAGCATATTCTGGCTGCTGCCTCAGTACATACTCTTAGGCATTTCCGACATATTCACCGTCGTCGGGATGCAAGAATTCTTCTACTCCGAAGTCCCTGTAAGGATGCGAACGATGGCTTTCGCGCTATACAACAGCGTGTTCGGAGTCGGGAGCTTCCTCAGCGCACTTCTCATAACAGTTGTGGAGGACTTGACAAAATCAAAGGGAAAGAACAGCTGGTTCACTGATGACATGAATGAAGCTAGGCTTGACAAATACTACTGGCTTTTGGCCTTGTCAAGTACACTCAGCCTTCTGTTGTATGCCGTTTTGTGTCGATTCTTCAAAAGTAGGAGGGACTTAGAAAATGAACAAATGTAAATACTAATTAGCCTTCTTCTTGTTATCTCTCTCGTAAATTCTTTTTCTCTCTCTCTCTCTTCTGATAAAATAAACTTTGCCTGCTAAAAAGTTGTTACTGTTACTGGTTTGAGAGAAGAAAAGTTGAGATTCAGTTTGACAATCTTTTGCCGATATGGATTTGTCGTTCTGCAGTAGTTTTTGTCAGCTTCAGAAAAAAATATTTTTGAATGCATAAGTATGCTTTGAGTTCTGTTTACTAAAGCAATGTCATTGTTATATTACCTGGCCGTTCAATGTTTGGTCTCATATTTATATATATATATATATATATATGGAATCAAATTCCTCTTCTTTCTAATTTCTATATAGGAAAATGCTTGCAACACTGCTAATATTAAACACTGCTAGAGAGGTTGGGATCTATTTATAGATAATATATTAAGGATCCCTAGAATTTAGATTCCTCTTCTTTCTAATTTCCATATAAGAAAATGCTTGAAACACCACTAATATTAAACACCGTTACTAATAAAAATTAGGATCTATTTGTAAATCATATATTAAATATCGAATCCATAATCTATAAATAGGTGATATTTAATATTATTAATGTTTTTTAACATTATTTTTTATATATTGGCAATTTTTTTTTTAAATATATGACGACGTTCTAATATAACATTTTGCCGGCTAGCGGGATTTGGAAATATATATATATATATATATATATATATTTTTAGTAATTGCCCTCAAATATAATGTAGTTTAGTTTACAATAACTTTTAGATTATTTGTATAGATAACCCTAAACTTTTTAAATTTGGTAATTTAGTCCTAAACTTTTTTTCTTGATAATCAGCCTCCTAAATTGATAATTTTTTGCAATTCAGTCCTTCTTATCAAATTCATAAAAATTTGAACGGTTTTTTACACATAACTTTGTACATTATAGTCCAAGGAGAGCATTGTTGAACATTTTTACTTAACTTCAATACAATTTCCTTTAAACTTTAAAGTTTAAACCTTAATTAAATTATACTCAAACTTAAACCTAAACTTAAAAAAAAAAATTTGTTTTGAAATTAAGCAAAATGATCAACATTGTCTCTTTTGAGCTATAACGTGTAAGTATTGTGCAAAAAAATTGTCTTAATTTTACTGAATTTAAGTAAAAATGATTGAATTGTTAAAAATTAGAAGTTGAAGGGGTTGATTGCCCGGAAAAAATTTTAGAGACTAAATTATCAAATTTGAAAAGTTCAAGGAGCATTCATGCAAATAAGTCTAAATTTTATGTACGACATCTGAACCATTTAATGAAATCCAATGGTTGAAATTTTTTTTCCCAAATGATGAGATAAAGTATGTTTATCCTATTGTAGAATTTCCCTAAAAGGAAAAGGCTAGAAAAAAAAAAAAAAAGGGTAATTCAATGTGGCCATGGGTCATTGCGCTTTAACAATCTGATTTCATTTCCTCCAATGTTGAAAGCTCGGAAAGAAGCCTAAAGACCCACGTCTAAACGGGCCTTGAAGAACCTTCAAAAAGTTTTAATTAATATGAAGTAAGGCCTTGAACAACAAAATCTGAAAATATTACATGTGTGTGTGTGTGTGTGTGTGGGTGTATGTATTTAACTAATTAACTTAAAAAATGGAAAAAGTTTAAGTTCCAGTGAAAAGAAATATTCAAAATATTGAGGAATGATGATTGCAAACGTAGCCCAATAAAAAATATTCAAAATATTCAAACATGTCCTGTCGAGTCAGAGATTCTAGTCCGATGAGTTTTAATTTTTTTCGATGGTGTTTTTCATCATAAAAATTTGAATTTCAATCAAGACTTTCAATTCAAACTCATAAGCTAAATGCCACCATATGTGTAACAAAAATATCAATTTGGATTTGCATAACATGTTGGTATTGATTCATAAAATACATGATAAAAATAATTATCTTTGTCAGGTTTTTAGGTGTTGACATTTATAGTAACTTATTTAGAAAAATGAAAAATGATGGTTTAATTTGGTTTTAGTCAGTGTTCCAACATATGTTGCAACACCTGCAACTAGTCACGTGAAGATGTGAATTTGAAGTTTGAATATTTCCAACTGTGGATTTACTTGAAGATAATTGCTGTTAAGAAGATTATGCTGTTGGATAATGTTAAAAACATAGATAATATCTTGTGGATTTGAATTTAAATGAAAAATCTGATTTAGGTAAGATTTATAATTCTATTCAAATTAGAATTTCAAAGTTTAAATGGAAAATCTAATTTAGATAGGATTCCTAATTCTATTCAAATTAGAATTTCAAAACATCCCAAGATTTTCAAAAGATCACGTTTTTTATCAATGAGATATTCATGAAAGATATTTTGAAGATTTTTAAAGTAATCAAATTCGGATTTTGTGAGTAGATTCTAATTTTGACAAAATCTAAATATTCGAATTTTAAAGTGTTTGACGAAGTGTTGCAACTAGGCCTCTAAGCATATCCGAGTAGCCTGCAAAACCCAGTCTACCCAAGTTGAATTGCCTCGAATTTTACAGCTTATGTTTTTTGTTTCTAGTAATCGGCCCATTAAATATTCAATTTGATAATTACAACTCGGTAACGGCTTTTAAAACTTAAAATATGAGAAACACCGACCTAGCCATTATAGTTGATTTTAAACTTAAGTTCTTAAGTTTAGTCTGATCATCTTTCTCTCATAATTCACACTTTCTCTCTCTGAGTTTGAAGGAAACCCAAAGTCCCCGAAATCCCAATTTCGTCTCCTTCATCAAAAGCTTCACTGATTCTCAAATTAGCTGAAATAAGTTTCGTACTCTCTCCGTATCTTTCTAATCTATATCAGTTTATCATTTAACGAGTTTCTTTTAGTTTTTTGTCTTTCTTTTTCTTCACTCTAAATCTCATATTTTATTCTGATTCTCGGTTCATTGGCTTTCTACTGGGTGGTTGCTGAACAAGAAGTTTAAGGTACTTTGTTCTTCTTTTCCTTTTTCTTTTTCTCTTTTTTTTCTTTTTTATATGATTTCTGATGGTGTTTAATGTTTGTTTCACTTATTTTCAGCTTGTTTAATGTCTGATGTACAACGTTGACATTGATATATTGTTCTTCTTTATGTCCGAATCTTCTTGTTCTTCTTTTTCTACTTTTTTCGTGTATATCCCGTGGAAAAATTTCATGTTTTGTTTTCAATTATACTGTGAGATAAACCGCATGCAGAGTTTTTTTTCCTTTCGTCTTCTTTTTTTTTTTTTTTTTTTTTTTTTTTTTAAGAAATTGAGAATATGAGTGTGATGTTCTAGATATATTGAAGATCTTTGCTATTATTCTTTCGGTTATATGATTCTTTGAAAATTAAAATGTCTGATTCGAGGAATTAGCCTCTAAATTATTATTATTATTTTTTTCAATGGTCCCAAGTCTAAATTCTGAAGTAATTCCAATGATAAAATTAAAAAAATTAAAAAATTAAAAAAAAAAAAAACTGTTGTACTTTGCTTCAAATTGAAGACAAAAGCACTGATTTTTTTATAATTATTTTAAAACGCCCAAATCATATGGAAAGTGAGCCCAAATGCAGGCCCAACCAGAGTAGGCCCCACCGAATCTGGCCTACCCACTGTAATCCAACATCTTGCCGGGTTTGGGCCACTTCAAGTTGCTGTGGCCCACGTTTTTTGCAACCTGCAGTGTGCGGCTCGGCCCAAAATTCAAGATTAAGCAGACCCTCCCATCCAAATTACAGCCCTAGTTGCAACACATCGTAAACACATCGTAAAACAGTTTGAAATTTAAATTAATTCTAATTCAAAATCTACTTACAGATTGGTTGTTGCTAGTATTTATATGGGTCTTAAATATAGATTGCTTTACCCCAGATACTTGGAAATTCACGCATATTTAAGATTAAGTTCAAGTGGTCATTATTCGTTCTTCGGGATAAGAATTTGGAGTCTTTGAGAGGAAACATTATCATTCTTCAAAAAAAGAACTTGTAGCTTTCAGGAGAAAGGCGTTTCAGTTGAAGAAAGTTCAATGACAAGACGAGTGGTGCTCACTGAATAGATCTAACTAATAGGTTCAAAACGACCAATGACAATAAGAAGAGGAAGTCTTTGGGTTGCATAAGTCTGAGAGGACTTGTAACTATTTGACATTTGTGGATGATTCGATAGCTGAGCGTGACCCCGAAGAGTAGGTTTCACCCAACCTTAAAAATTGTTTGTGTCTTTTATTTATTTATGTTTTGGTAATTTAATTAAATTGATAATTTAATTAAATCAGGTAATTAATACAAATGGATTTAACCATCTTTTAATTTAATTATTATTGACGATAACTAGTTGAGCATATTATTGGATACACGTATATACAATATATACGTTGAGAGAATAGAATGACATGCTTTTGTATTAATTCTAGAGGTTCGAGAAAAACGAGCAATACATGTACAGTAAAAATAATCAAAACACTACCCTCAAAAAAATAAAAAAAATCAAAATAGTCTAATTTGTTAGGTCGAATTTGGCGTTTCTTGAACAAAAGCTGTCAAAAAATGTATGATTTCAGAGCTACATACTTATATTGACCCAAATTTAAATCACTGAAAACGGAAGTACTGATCAGACTTCAAAGTTCATAGCATTTTACAGTAGATAGATATAAACGAAAATTCTAATGTTTATCTTTAAATCTAGCTGGCTTTGTTTGTTTGTATTAGTACTTTTGGTTTGAAATTATAGAACTGGTAGGTAATAGGGTACAAATCATAACTGACGACCACCTGTTTGTGACATTATTGTTACTATTTTATTATTTGTTTGTACTTTATTTTGTAACACCAGATAACTGTTCCGCTAATCAAGGAGAGTATATGGGAACTACTGTTTAATTAGACCTTGCTAGAACTAATACCTCCACGTTTATTTGCCTGTACGTCTCTCCTTGTTTTTTGGATTGAATTTCCATTTGTAGAAGCTGCTAAGTTTGAATTTGCCAATCGCAATTTTACATGTAATTAAAGGAAAGAAAATGAATTCAACGTAACGAATGTATTGACTCTTCTGCAGTTACTGTTTATCCACGTTTTAACACACTTTCCTTTTTTTTTTTCTTTTTTTTTTTTTTTGTATTTAGTATTTTTTTGAAAAAGAAAAATTTTCCCCTCTTGATTATCTGCATATGAGTTACTTATTGAAAATTTTTTCTTTTCTTTTAGAGAAAACCCAAAATCAAGATCTAAAAACTGAAACTTCCTTGTCGAATATCATTCGATGAGTTAGTCCAATGAGCATTACGATGAATTTATTCATGAAAACACCCTCATGAATGCTTTATAATTAAGGTTATGTTTGGCATCTTAACTCAAATTGTATTTTTTTATCTCAGTTTTTGTCTTTTTCTAAAAAAGTTTTGATCTTTTTCTGAAAAAATTTTTGTCTTTTCTAAAAAATTTTCAACTCAACCTTAAAAATTTTAACTCAAATTTAAAATTTTTAATTCAAACTCATTCACCAAACAGACTATAAATATGTAGAAATTATATTTGTAAAACAAATTGGTACAATTTATACATTGGAATCTATGACGTTATACTAACTGGGAGCATTGAAATTATTCGACAATAGTACGATAATAAACAAAATCGGGACTGATTTCCATGGTTTGAAAAATGGTTCTATTTAATTAATATTTTATAGTCCTAGAAGTAGTTAAGAATTTTCCCTTTTGCTTTTGCAAAATATTATATTTAATTTTAGAGTCCAATAATCCTATCCTCAATTTAGTCATACGGAGTATTTCCTTCCGCAGGGATAACTGACAAATGTGAAATGCCGAGATTGGCGAAGCAACTATGAAAGCTCTCTTAGTCTTCAGCCGAAATAATACCAACAACAAAATTTGAAAAAAAAAAAAAAAAAAAAAAAAAAGTTCTTTAAACGCATGCATATTTTGTAAAACTAAAATTGAACAGTACTAAACAGTACGACACTCCTAATTTATAGGATTTGTACTATAAATATCCCCTGAAAACAATGAACTAATGTACCATTAAAACACAGAAAAAAGCACATTCAAAAAAATTTTTCTTCTTCTTTCATATTCATATTAATATTCACGTAGTGCATGCTTAGTTTGTTCCCTTCACTCATGGCTTCCACATTACCTTTTCATCACCGTTCCCTTTTCACACTGATCTTGATCATCATGATGATCATGATCAGTTCTCTCGATTTCGTTTCGTCCCGTGATCATCGCATCATTTTTGCTACAAATTCTGCTCAACCCGATCACGATCATGATAATCACAAACCAAGCACTTCATCATCATCATCACCGTTTGGGTTTCTCAAACATCTTGAGGGGTCTAAGAAAGGTGACAATGTCCAAGGCATTGATGACCTCAAAAAGTACCTCCAAAACTTCGGCTACTTGAACAGTAACCCAACCCAAACCCAACAAGTCACCCATTCTCTTACCGACGACGACAACACAAACAATTTCGATGATCCCTTGGAAACCGCCATCAAAACATACCAAACCAACTACAACCTTGAACCCACCGGAACCTTGGACTCCCAAACCCTGTCCAAAATGATGATGCCTCGTTGCGCCGTCGCCGATATCGTAAATAACGAGACGAGAATGAGATCGGGCAAGAAAACTAGTACTACTACTGCAAGTCCTAAGCAACATGGCCACAGAAAATTACTTGGCCGAGAATTTAATCATGTCTCTCACTACTCCTTCTTCTCCGGAGAACCTAAGTGGCCATCCTCCAAGTACAACCTGACCTACAGCTTCGCGGCGGAGACACCGTCGGACGCCGAGGACGCCGTGGCCCGGGCCCTTCAGACTTGGGCCTCCAACACACAATTCAGGTGGGTGATTTAGAGGAATACCACTTCTAAAAATTCGAAATTTAAAAGCATCACTTTTAATTAAAATAATAACAATAATAATCATTTTAAGCATAATTTTCATATCGAAATGATAAAAATAAATTACTAGTATACAACCTCATTAATTAACACACATTCTTCAGGTTCTCCAGGGCCCAAGGCAACGCCACGGCTGATATTAGGGTAAGTTTTGAGCGCCGCGACCACGGAGACGGCGACCCTTTCGACGGGGCCGGCGGGGTTTTGGCTCACGCATTTTCTCCGACAGACGGGAGGCTGCACTTGGACGCCGACGAGAGCTGGGCGATCGGTGTGGTGGCGGACGCGTTCGACGTGGAGACGGTGGCTTTGCATGAGATAGGGCACCTTCTGGGGCTCTTGCACAGCTCGGTTGAAGGGGCTATCATGTATCCGTCTATTGGCGCGGGACTCACCAAGGGTTTGCATGGAGATGATATTCAAGGGATTAGGGATCTATACAACGTCACCGTTTAAGGAATGATCATAACGTCTTGATTCATTATTGACTCAAGTCAATAAGATATCAGATTGTGATTTAAGTTAATTGTTTTTATAATTCGTTTGTTTGATTATTTTTTTTATTTTTTATTCACGTAGTGTGTTGAAAGTCATGTCTTGTTTTATATATATATATATATATATATTATATGTGTGTGTGTGATCGTTGTAACATATATATGTTGTAGTAGATATGTGATCTCCACATTTTCAGTAAATTAAAGAAAGCAATCTGTAAAGATTTAGATGTGAAATTCTGGTTTTACATTTGGGGGACGTTTGGTTCACCATTTCAACTCAAACTTTTCATCTCAGTTTTTATCTTTTTTTGAAAAAGTTTTTTATTTTTTCTAAAAAGTCAACAAAAATTATTATTGAAACTTAAAATTTCCAACTCAAACTGATAAACCAAACGCAGCCTTAATAGCGTGTTGATAAAATTTATGGTCGATCGGCATTTCATGAGCTGTTATATTTTGTTGTGTTTTACAGTATTCAACTTTTGAGGTGACCTATAGTACAATTTTATTAAGGTTAAATTAAAAATATATATATATTTACTTTTTTTTTTTTTCAATTGGTTCTAGTCGATTTAAGCAAGAGGGAAATTTGTTTACATGTTTTTGTCCTTTTTTTTTTTTTTTTTTCGTTCTCCTTCTTCTTTGGTCTATTATGATATTGGAAAGACAAAAAAGTTCGCTGAGTTGTTGTTCTTATCTTTTTCAGCGAGCAAATTAGAATCTAATTTATCCGGTAAATATAAATTTGTTGTCATGCTGAATTTTTTCTTGTTTTCCTAAAAAAAGGTCTTCTTTTCTATTTTATTAATTATTAAAGAACTGTACATTTTAATTATTTAGATTAATTAAGCAATTATACATGGAAAAAAAAACCCTTAGCTTGCGTTTGATGTACTTGTTTGAAATGAAATTTTTAGATATAAGTAAGTATTAACTTTTCAAAAACTAGTTAAAATTTTTATGAACTTTTGGAAAAAGATCCAAAAACTGAAATAGCCTTTTTCAATCCAAATCAAAGAGCCAAACAACTCATTAGAATTTGCAAATTGCAATGTACATGATTAACAAATAATAACATATATAGTTCAAAAAGGAAAAGAAAAAAAAAACATAAATTTATATATTTAATTGCCATATTCATCTTCAAGACTTCAACGTTGATCTCTCAGATCTCCTCCCTTTCGTCAAAAAAAAAAAAAAGGTTTTTTTTAATTTTTATTTTAAATGTGGTAGAGTTTTTTGCATGAAATGTTGAGTAGTTTTAAATGTTAGATGTTATCTGAACAAAAAAGAAATGCAAATTAATTAACGGAATTTGATAAGCAAAAAGGATAATTGTTAAAATCTATCAAATTATATATATATATGTACACGTAAATATAGAAATTCGAATTTTCTGCCTTATGATGGAATTGGATGTAAAATTATAATTAGGCCGGTTATGTCTGTAATGATGCATGATTAGCTATTTTTTCTTTTTCTTTTTTCTTTTTTGGTTGTAACCATCTCAAAGAATAATTAATTATTCTTGTTCCAAACCAGATGCTTACTAATCAATGATCGTCCTGGCCGACCATGTATTATTTCTCTAATTCTAAGTTGTCACGAAACGTATTTTTCTCTTTTCCTCTTGAAAGTATTATCGTATTTTCTGTTAAGCTTCTAGATTTTCATTTGTTTCCAAGGACTCGAACAGGATTCAAAGGTGTGAACACAATGACTCTTGAACGTAACGCGAGAAATACGTGAAAATTTCCAAACCAACCTTCGTCAAATCGCGGCATCTAGCTGAAAATTAGTAACTCGTGCAATAATACCAAGTTAATGTCAATTGTCAGACAAACAATGATGCAATTGAAGAAACCAACGGAAAATCAATTGACTGTTCTCGCCTTCTAGGTGCGGATGGCGTGTTTAACTTCCTGAATTTAAAATCTGTTTTTAAAAGTATTTAGACGATCAATTAACTTTCCGTCAATGACAGAAAACACTTTTCTGAATAGGCTTGAAAACTTGGACCAGACTTTAAGATAGATGCTATAAACTTTAGTTTTACTGATTTTATTAATTATTAAAAAAACTTTGTAATTATTTTGACTTCAAAGCTCATTTAAAAATGTGGTTTCCAAATACTTATTGAAAAGTCATAATTTTAACTTCTTTTCTTCTGTTGATTAAAAGTTAAAAAACAGAGAAAATTAACTAAGACACATCTTTTTTTTTTCCATCTATTTACCAACATGACACAATTCTCAATTCTTGACTAATATAATACAAATTATTGATTTTTTTTTTATATTATATTGGTGCAATGATCTTTAATTTATGTCATATATATATATAGGTGCTTTTCTAATAAAAATTCTGTCAAACTAGTTTGTATATGTTTATGTTCCTATTGACAATATATGTCCCATAGTCAAGTAACTTGAAAGAGGTAGGCGGCTTGATCATGAAGAGCTATAAACCAATAAGAATTTGAAGCTCTTTTTTTCCTATTCCAACTTAAAAGCTTGGTCGACCTTTGAGTTTTCTTACAGTGCTTTGAAAATATGAGATCACGTGGGTTAGAGGTTCAATACCGTTATAATTAGCACATAACAAGATGAAGTTGCTCAGAGTCAAACAGTTGAACACTGCAATTAATGATCGATTTTGGTTTCGTTTCATTTCATTTGATTCATTTCTTTAGCTCTCGTTTTTGTTCAAATATTTTTCTGCAGCATTTTCGTTCTCTAAAATTTAATTTTCAGTTTAAAAAATAGGTTGAAATGAAAATCCAAACGGAACTTCGAAAGTCCTGTTTGGAGTGCCAACTAAAGATGATGTTTTATCATCTGGATTTTAAAATTCTAACTTTACTTTTTTTCTATTTTTAAAAAACTTAAACTTGAAAAATCTATAACTTTCTTACTTCAAATTGGAATGAGATGATTTTTATGTCAAAATACTCGTAACTATAAAACAAATAAAACAAGATCTATTTTATATTTTTTTTCCCGAATACATTTCAAAGTTTTACATAATTTTCTATATTACATAATTTTTTTCAAAAATTCTCCTTTCAAATAGACATTCTCAACTCAACCTTCAAAACATAATCTCTAAATGTCCTCCCAAACGGGCCTTAAAATTTTGAGTCTTCAAAATTCTTGACTTATGGAAAGAAAAAAAAACCTTCATATCTCGTATCAATCATATCATTTAAGACGTTTCAAAAAAAAAAATCATATCATTTAAGAAGAAGGATGTGATAATTAAGCGGAATCTAATAATTAAAATAGATTTAGACCCGTATTTTTTGTTACCCTATTAACGAATCCTCCCCTCGTTTTCTTTTCAAATGTTAGGTACCATTTTCAAGTGTTACTTTTTATAGAAGCAACATTCTCTGATCAAAACTCTGGAAAAAGTAAAAACAAGGGTCCAACGGTCGAGCTCACTATCGCATAAAGAACACAAGCAGGTCTCTCTCTCTCGTTTTTTGAGCCCTCCATTGCTCTGTTTTTCTCAAGACACAGATATAAGCAGAGCAGATAATCTGATATTCAGATTTTAAACCCTGTTGTGGAGAAGTAAGGGAACAATTAAAACAAGATTAACCAAATAAATTAATAATATCAGGCCAACTTATGATCTCTTTCATGTTTACATTCACAGTATCACATCCTCCAAGGCAAAAGCTTTTAGGTTGTGCATAACCTCCTTGAGCTTATTCTGAATTCTAGTTGCTCAAATAGTACCTTGCGATTTAATAGACACCCATTTCTATTGGTCCTAAGATTATATAATGTGTGTGTGTAAATATATATATATATATATATATATAACGATTCTGAGTACTGTTATAATTACACTCCTGCTTGGAGATGGGAATAGTTATGATCAATGTTTCAACCTTTAAGGTACTCTTTTTTTTTTTTTTTTGCTAAATAATAGAGTTGATGTACGTGACAGATTTAAAGTCAAGTGGAAAAAGCTCTATGATCCAAAACAATGATTGACAAACTTCAATTACTTTTGTATACCTTCAACTCCAGCATGATTGTGACTTGGCAAGACTTGACATTGCGGTAAAAAAACAAAAAAAACAAAAATTAAAAAAAAAAAAAAAAAGGAAAAAGAAGAAGAAAAAAGAAAATCATAACCCAAAATTACTAACACAGGTCAAGATAAATCTAACAAAAAGAGAAAAAAGTGCAGATCAGACTAACATGGTCCTGAACACGGTATTTCAAAGTTTGGTTGCTTTATCTATATCTGAGGTTTCCACTTTCCACAATCCTCCATTACATTAACAGAATAGCACTTTTGACTATTGGATGATAATGTGGTGAAGAAATATATAGAAATAGTTGTCACGTCTTTAATGGCATCATTCTTGGTTTACAATCGGGTGCCCGAAAGAGGTAGAAAATGTTCTTGGAAATGTTTAATGGACTTAGGTAACTCATCCTCAAAAACTTGCATAAAAAGAGAATGCTCAATCCACTTATAAACACTCGTACCTATCAAGTTTGGAGTCGTGCAAACGTACACGGATCCAAACCAATTATCGCGTGCAAATTCTCATTTCAATACCATGTTAAATGAGATTGGATAGAACTCATCTCAAAAACTCTCTCAATAAAAAAGTACGCTTAAACCACGTACAAACATCATAACATACGAGTAACTTAGGAATTCGGGTTCAATTTACAATCTAACAGAAAAACTCACAAGCCTCTCATAATAGCAGTATCCAAGAACTTGAGTTCAAACAATTCAAGCAATCATTTTGAGATATATCATTTATACATAAATCCATATCACAATACTAACTTCAGAGAACCAAATCAATCACATTTCATAGATCTAAAAGCCAAGTCTACAAAACCATTATGAGGGTAATTCCCAAATTCGTGTGTACAAATGAAAAAAGAACAAAAATTTTTTCAATATCTAAACCTCACTACTGATGAGATACATGACCATTCAAACCGAGTTCCACTTTACCTGCCTTCTGCTCTGAACCCACATTGCCCTCTTCTCTGATTTCTTCTTCTTCTTCTTCATCGGAATCCAAAGTGAACTGGTTATGATTCTCGAATGGCTGCATTTCCGCGGCGATTGGTCTGTAAGGCATAAACTCGCCATTGCCGCCATATCTCCGAGAGATTGCGGAGTACAAAAACGACACCAAAACCACGAGAAGAGCAAGGTGACAATTGAACTGAAGCGTCGCAATAGCCCTAGCTCTGTGATACTCAGGATGTCCCTTGCACTTCACCGTGTAATTCCCTCTGCTCTTCTCGTGCAGAGAACACCCATGAGCGATCAAGTTGGTGTAGATCGAAAGCCCCATCTGAACGAACCACATTCCCTGGAGAATCAGCCCTACTCCGCGGGCGATTTTGGGAAAGTTCGAATTTTGGGGGGATTTTAGGTCGAGAATTGTGGAGAAAACGCATACAGCGATCGGGACGAGGAGAAGATCGAAGTAGCGATTCTCGATTCCGGATTGGTCTTTTCTCTGGAGGTAAAACAGAAGAAATTCTTCGACGAAAGCGAAGAGAGCGATCAAATCGAGAAGGGAAGAAGGTAGAGAGAAGGAATTGGCGGAGTTGACGAGGAGTCCGGCGACGGCGTAGAGAAAGAAGAGGGAGGCGATGGCGAGGACTTGCAGTTGGAGGGCTGAGCCGACTCTGTCGCGCGAGTTGACCGCGTCGACGAAGGAGAAGAGCGAGTTCAGGATGAAGAAGAAGGAGAAGACCGAGATGCAGAGGAAAGACGACGACGACGACGACGACGAAGAAGAAGATGGGTTTGGCTTGGAAGTTGACTGGGTTTGGATCGACGTGAGAGGCGAAGAAGGAAGGGAGATTTGGGATGGTTTTGGGGTCGCAAAGGTGAAGGCTTCCCACGCGCCAATGAAGATGAAACCGAGGCCACCGACGGCGAGAGTGAAGAACCCCATTTCTTGTCCGGTTTCTCTCTCTAGCCTCCGGAGATTTTAGATTCTTTGGGTGTTGATCTTGAGGCCGGCGAAGGAGAGGAAGATTCTCAGAATTCGATGCGTTGTGTTGGTTTCGTTTTGTTTGTTTGTGGTGTTCTTCTCCTTTTTGTTCTTGGATTGTCGGGTTTTCTTCAGTTGTCAATCTGGAATTTCAGAAGGTCAAACTTTGTTTTCATACTTTGGAGCTTGATCTTCGTTTCTTTTTCTTCCTTTTATTCTCTTCTTCAATTAGAATAAATTAATTTGCACCAATCAAATGTTCTCCAACTAAATTATACTACACAACCACTAAATTATAGTTAAGTTGATGTTTGGTATTTTATCTTATTTTAAATTAAACTGTATTTTTTTTCTTAGTTTTTATTTTTTTTTGAAAATTTTTTTTATCTTTTTTAAAAAGTCAACAAAAAATACTATTGAAACTTAAAAATCTTAACTCATGGGGTGTTTAGTGAATAGGTTTAGTTTAAGATTTTTAAATTTTAATAGTAATATTTTAAAAAAGACAAAATTTTTTTTCAAAAAAGACAAAACTTTTACAGAAAAAGACAAAAATAATGATGGAAAAAGTATAATTTAGTTTAAAATGAACTTGAAACCAAACAAATCCTCAAACTCATTTACCAAACACCCCTAAAATTTTACCTTCAAGTAAAATTGCATGAAAACTCATTCTAAATATACCCTCGCTTTAATGCCTCAACTTAAGATTAAACGATCAAGATATAAAAAACATATCCCAATTTACCAAAAAACAAAAAAAAAATCCCATTTAATTATAAATAAAATGTTTTAACCATAATGAAAAACATGTCGTAATATAATTACATGTTATTATTATAGTTGTTGTTATTGCACCACCACTGTCAAGATAAAATAAAAAATAAAAAAAAACATATCCCAATTAATTATAAATAAAATGTTTTAATGATAATGAAAAACATATCGTATTATAATTACATATTATTATTGTTGTTGTTGCAGAACCATCGTCGAGATAACATTCATCTCGACGACAGTTGGCTAAAACAATGATCATGCCAGTGATTGAAGACCCTCAAGATACACTCACGCAGATGTTCCTCGTATGTCGAGTAATTATATCACTTCTCAATGAAACGGCATCGAGTACTTCCCCATCAACATGTATAGCACAACGCTGAGGGGTCATGAAGAGTTGTACAAGATTCCGAGGACAGAACCACCACCCCACTACTCCGGAAAACTTGAGAGAACAATCACCAAATGGCGGTTTAATCTTTGAGACATGGGGAAGGATGAAGAGACGGAGCTTATAAGGTTAGCCGGTTTGAATGTAGGAAAGGATAACCATTTTGTCTAGAGAAAAAGGGTATTTTATTGTCTTCCAGTCCCATTTGAGGACTAGATCTCTCCCAAGTAGAGAAACTATTTGTACTCTTTATTAAGAATAGTGAAAGTATCTTATCAAGCATAGAGAAGATGTAGTCTCCATTGAAGTGAATCTTTATAAATCTCTATATGTTCATCATTTTCATGCTTTGATTCGCATGAGAGACGACCTTGAGTGTCACTTTATGAGGACGATTTGAGTTGACAGAATTTCACTGTCAACAATTATTACTAATATTATTATTTTGCTAGAATGCAGTATAATTATTCATGTGTCATGCACAAGCACAAAGGAGTGACTAAACATTCTTCCAAAGTAGACCTATGGCTATTTGTTCAAATCCTGGACTAAGATCAAGCCCTTATCATAGATGAAGAAAAGATATTTAGGAGTGAAAAGCAAGACTCATGAAGAGGAGGGATAGAGAATCATAAGAGAGATGAAAGATTGGGGACTATGAGTGAGATTTATTATTATTATTTTTTTGAACTTTGGATAGAGGAATTCAAAATCTGTATTTTTTTGTAAAGTCATGTGTAATATTATTGTTAAGTTATACCTGTGATTAAATATGAGTGAGATATGGGTTGTTTTTTTTTTCTTTTTTTTTTTTTGTGTAAAAAGTTTTTTTTTTTCCTTCCTCTATTTCGATAAAAGTTTTTTTTATTAAATTTCTTTACTATTTTATTTTTACAAAGCAAATTAAAATTAAATGAGATATGAGAGGGAAAAGATGAAGGGTTACATAAAACTATATATAAAAAGAGAGAATTTTCGAAGTTTTGTTAAGGGTGCCTTTATTGATTAGGGATATGTGTAACTTTGATGGGTGCAGATATAATTGGAAGTTAAGTTATAATGTTAAAATTTAAAAAATAAAAAAAAAATTATGACTAAAACACACGTGGAACTACTATTTATTTGGAGGGACTATTTTGGAACAAATAGATACTTGCAAACTAATTATCAATTTATACTTTTATACTATCTTTCGTATATATTCCAGAACTATCATTAATAGTCCAGTCGTCTATTATGATGTTGAAGTGAATCGTATCAATCTCTACCGATCATAGAGCTACGACACAATAAAATCCGAACGAATAAAATGTTGAATTAAATCATACTAGTCTCTACTGAGATTATTACTCATTTTTGTACTTGCTGTTTTATTTTTCAATTATTTCTTCAATTAACAAAAGAAAAGAGAAGACTATTAAGATTTTGTTTTCCTCATTATCTCATTCCAACTTAAATTGTACTTTTTTTTGTCTTTTTCTCAAAATTTTTTTGTCTTTTTCTTAAAAAGTTTTTTATCTTTTCTGAAAATTCAAAAAAATTTACTATTACAACTAAAATATTTCAACTCAAACTAACCAACCAAACGCACTCTAAGTAATAGTAGTAATTCTTTTATTCCATCCGGAAGGATATGATCTCATAATTATCTTCATTTTAATATAAGACTTGGGTCTATGTCAATTAAAAAGGTGAAAGGGGAATTGCAAAGTCTTATCTAGGCCTTGTTGGAATTTTTTGAATCTTCAGTACAGTACGAGCAATAAAATGAGTTTTTAAGTATTCAAATTTAATATTGAGATTCCTTTCTTAAAGATGTTCATTTGTATGTCTTTATCAATCGTCTTGGAACACTTACCTTATGTTTGGATGACATGTCCAATTCTGAAATTATAAAATTTTTGCAAAAAAAGTGTTTCTCTCAAATTTTTTCATTATTCTCACATTTTAAAAAAAGAAAAATATCTCATATTTAAATTTATTTTGCACAGTACCTTTTTAGATTAAAAAAAATGAATTTTTTTGAAATCTTCTCACAAAGTATAGTTTCCAATATCATTTTTTCTCATTCCAAATAATTTTTTATTTTCAAGATAGAAATTAATATTACATCCAAACATTCTCAAAATAAAAAGACTTTTAATTTAAAATAAAAAAAATTTTCCTTTTCAAAAATAAACATTTCATCCAAACAAAACCTTTTTTTTATTTTTTTTATTTGTCTATGTCATCAACTAGTTTGTCTTACAATATCGCTGTTGTGACTATTTATGTGATGGTCCAATTGACGTGTTTATTTGTTTTTTTTCAACTTTGTTTGTTCATTACGTTTCGCGCGTGTAATTCCGGAGCACGGCAATTATTCTAAAGGTAGAGGTTGCGCGTTGCACGTGGCTTCCATACACGAGCAGACAAGTGACAGACCAGATAAAACGTGATCCAGATCAGATAGAAAGCCGTTCTGCACTTTAAAGTTAGACCAGATATGGGTCGGGAACCATACCGTGGGCCCAAAAATTCGGGCCCATTTTTCTGGACCTTTTTCAACTCGCAACCGCTGTGATTCAGTGCACTCAATCTCGCAGGTCACGTTTACAACCTGTTATGAAAGAGGACCATCACTCTGCATTTAAATCATGGATTCAAAGATGGAGAATTTTTTATCTGCAACCGAAAAATCAAAAAAATAAAAGAGAGAGAGAGAGACAGGAAAAAAAAAAAAAAAAAAACCCCCTATCAAAATTATAAAGTTTTGGACAATACAATCTTCATTAAGGCTTCATTTAGTTTCCAGTTCCAAACTTAAAATTTTCATATTAATTTTTATCTTTTTCTGAAAAAGTTTTTTGTCTTTTCTGAAAATTTTTTTATCTTTTTTAAAAAGTTAACACAAATTTACTGTTGAAACTTAAAATTTTCAACTCAAACTCATTCACCAAACGGACCCTAAGATAATTTACATGTGTATAAGATCTAATGATTTGGGTTTTATATGATATCAATAATGTTTTCCTTTTTATCCTAACAAAATATCAACAAAAATTTACCTTGTAATTTAACCTCTTGATAGATACATTTGTTTTTCTTCTTCTTCTTCTTCTTCTTCTAATTTTCTTTTTTTTCTTTTTTTTTTTTGTTTGAGATAAATAGACACATTTTGATTGATGAAACGTGAAAGCATAATGAATAATAACGGATTAAAAGATAAAATTTTTAAAGATTCGTTGTAATTGTGATTACGCGATTTCATCATTGTTACATTAGTTATAATTTGTTGTAAATGTCTATAACTTACGTATTAGAATTAACAGAATATATAAATTTAACGCTAATAAAATTGTAGAAACATTCAGGAAAATGGTAGTTGCAAATAAATACCAGTGATAATTCCATATGAATATATATATATATATTAAAGAGAACCAATGACGATGTATTCATTGTTTGCTTAAAATTGTCGTTAATTATAACATTATGAATTCGTAATTATCAAGAAGAGATGGATACCAAGGAATTAAAATAATACACCCCTTTGTTTATGTTTGATAACAACTCATTCATGTCATTTATCCAAAAAAAAAAAAAAAAACCAATTAATTCATGTCTTAAAACCCATAAATAAGCATAACAAGCGAATAAACTACCCATAAACTTTGTTTAAAAACAAAACAAACAAAAAAAAAAAAAAAATCAAAAGCTTCGTTTTATTTCTTATTAAAAAATGTCCACTCTGCTTGTAGCACAAAATAAAAAGTCCATTAAAAAAGTTATATCATATTAAAAACAATGTTCACCCGTTACGAATATTATTGGGAAGTTTTTATAATTCATTAGGGATTAATATATTAGACAAAATCCGATCATTCATCATATAATATGTGAGAAATAAAGTTAATATGTGAATTTATACTTTCAAACTGAAAAATTAGTAGAAACTATATTATTTATCTTATCAATAAATAGCACTGTTTTAATCGATAAATTAATACTCCATTTAATTCACTAATTCAAAATAAAATATTTCAACTCAAATTTATTATTATTATTCACTAATTCCAATTTTATTATTATTATTTTACCTTTATTTCTAAAAAAATCAACAAAAATTTTAATTAATTTTTTAAAATTCAAATAATACCAATTCAAAAAATTAAACTCTAATTCATTCACCAAACGTAAGCTAAAGGATTTATAAGGGTCCGTTTGGTGAATGAATTTGAGTTGAAAATTTTAAGTTTTTGTGTTGACTTTTTAGAAAAGACAAAAATTTTTTCAGAAAAAATAAAAAATTTTTTAGAAAAACATAAAAATTGAGATGAAAATTTTAAGTTTGAAATGGAAACCAAACGAAGTCTAAATATACAAGTTAAAAATATTCGAGAGGCATTACTTATATTCTTGGCTGCAGGGGATCCAACCTTCCAACGGACAATCGTATCTCTATTGTCTTTGCTGCTTTACCGGTCGCTTTTACTTTAATTTATTTATTTATTCTTTCTTTAGTGTATAAATAACAAGAGTTGCAAACTATTACTCCGCATTCTCGGTCACCCCGTCTTCGGCTTCTAATTGACCTCTCTCAGAAAATGAAGACTCTTCATTTTATCACTATTTTCTTCGTCTTGATTTCAGTCTTTTTAGCTGTCCAGGTCCAGTATTATGTGGAGGGTCGGTCTCTATCGCCGAAGAAACCCGACCCGGATAATGCCGCCGCCACTGCTCGTTGGTTGGCCGCTCAGAATTCCTGGGGTGTCTTAAAGTACACTCGATTTCTCTCCTCTTATCTTTTCTTTTGTTGTTGGTTTCATTTTTTTTTTTTTTTTATGTTGTTCATATGGGTCTTTTTAATCTCGTTTTGGGTTTTTGATTTTTGTTTCATATGATTTGCTTTTTGTTGTTTAATATGATTCGTGTTTTAATTTGGGTATTTCCCATCCTTGTTCTAATTTCGTTTGATGATTTAAATGGATTGGAAATCAAATTCCCTTGTTTGTTTACTAGTGAAATTGCCATTTTTGACCAATACTTCAATTTATTTATGTAGTCTTGTCAAAACTACCTTGTTAGATACGAAGACACAACATCTTTTGTCCTTGAGCTGTTGTATAGCACGATAAAATAACCAAAAAAAAAAAAAGGGTTGTTGCCTTGTTCATGAAATGTTTTTCACAGTGGAGGTGTGGAATCTTTTATTCGGAAAAGGGACTGAACTTATTTACAGCTAACAATAACCGGTTTGATTTTGCAGTACCATCTCAATTGACTTGGAAGGAGCACCTTTTGGGTAAGGTTTCCGTTTCTTTGTGTTGTTTTTTGTGGAAAATGGAGGTATATTTTCTGGTTCAAGATCCAAATCTTTGAACTATTATCAGAAATGCTATTTATTGTTTACGTTTCTAAGAGCAGATTGCTGCCTCTTGCAGCTGACATGTCCAGTTTGTTGTGAATTGTAAATTAATCTTTGTTATTCCTGTGGAAATTGTTCACTTGGATGTCTATCTGTGTCGCTCTCTCTCTCTTGTGCATTTGTGTGTGTGTGTGTGCGAAAGTGAGATCGGGATTAGAGTGCAAATGCAGCTTCTTTTTCATTCCCCTATTTGTCCATGGACAGTTCATATGTAGGCATGATAACATACACTCTCTTCATGACTGATGTTGCAGCCGGGGCATAGGAGTTCGATACAGTAGTCCGTAGCATACAAAAAAGACTCTCCATAGGGTGCCTCATTAAGATTAGTTGATGTCGTTTTTATGATACGATGCAGGAATGTGGTTTCATTCAGTGATGGGGTACCTGGTAAAGGCCAGGGTATCCCATACTTCTACTTAACAACTCTGGATCCAACTGCCAGAGATGCATTGAAAGACCCAAGGGCTTCGCTTACACTCAGTGAGTACCCTATCGGAACTTGTGGCAAGATAGACCCTGAGAACCCAAGTTGTGCAAAGCTAACACTTACAGGAAAGGTCTGTTGCAAAATCAAGTTCGATTACATTTAGAAGTAGTTACCACTTTATACGAAATTTCTAAGGAAGAGCGTTGCATCAAAATGAACTGACTTTTAGGATGGTATTTTCAGTTGAAGTTAGTTGACCCAAAATCCAATGAAGCCGAGTTTGCTACAAGCGCGCTGTTCTCCAAACATTCGGAGATGAAAGGTAACAAGACCAAATTTGACATGGTAAAGCAGACCTAGTGCCGTGTTTCCACATTTGTCATCGTTTGATGTCTAACCAAGCTGAGGTCTGTTTTATTTCGGATGTTTGTTTTGACAGACTGGCCTAAGAATCATAACTTCCAGATCTTCAAATTAGAGATTGAGAACATTTTCTTGATTGATTGGTTTGGTGGTCCTAAACCTCTCACTTTGGACCAGTACCTGCACCCCAAAATGTGAGTTCTATACCTTTTTTGCTGAATGAGAAATACCCCAAAAATGTACTGCCTTATTGTCTCTTTCAAATGAATAAAGTTTAAGCTCATTTCTCAGTACTTGATTCATTTTAATGTTAATTTTTTTGGGTATCTGCCGTACAGGAAAGAAACTGCCTACATTCTGTGAATTCCCTTCCTTTCCAATTCGATGACAAATCTACCGTTAATGGGCTGATAAAATTTGTGAATACTCCTTAAGTGTCGTTTACATGCTGTACAACAATGCTTCATAGTTCATCCAATTATGTAAAATAATCAATGTTTCTTTATTATTTTTTTTTCTGGAAAATAATGTGTTGATCATTATTCGGGACTGAGTTTGTACCCCAAAAGACCTTTACATGGCTTCCCTGTAATACTGTTTAATTGTACATGGTTGCTCCCTGAACGATCAGCATGCATGGCAATTTGAAGGAATTACTTGTATAACGACATGTCGTTTTTTTTTTTTTTTTTTTTCTATTTGTACTTTTTGTTTGCTTTTTTGTTTTTATTGTTTTAGAAGAGCTTAAAATTAAAGGTGGGATCTCCTTGAGCAACATCTATAGAAGATTTCTGCCCTTCTTTCCACTTCCAAAATAAAAAACATGTGCATTTATGAGACGTAGTATTCGTTTGGATATCCGTTTTAAATTCCGATCTTTGTTTTAAACTAGTTGTTTTCTATGATGTTATTTCTCGCAAAAATTTGACCTTTTTAGCATGAAAAATGCATTTAAAATGAATAATAAAACGGAATAATACTTGTTGGCATGTTAGATTATAATGTCAACGATACCATGAAATTATTCACAACGTTATCTTAACAAGGAAATATCAAATATCCGCGTGGTCTATTTGTTCCCCACTTTGGCAAATTTGGGGATCCCTTTCGTGCAAACAATGCGATGAGGTGCTTGGCGAAGGACTGGAGCCGTCGATCCATTAGAGGGCTTACTAGGCTCCTATTGGTATGCAAGCAATGTCATTTCTAGATCGATTTAACTAGATTTGTCACTAAATTAGAAGTTTAAGAAGTTAATCATGTAATTAAAAGCATAGTGTAAGGGGGAGTTTGGTGGAAGAGTTTAAGTTGGTATTTTGAAGTTTAGATTGAGTTAAGATAAGTTGAGTTTAAAAGTTGAGTGTTTGGTAAAAAGTTTGAGTTGAAAAGTTTGAGTTGAGTTGAGTGTTTGGTAAAAAAGTTTGAGTTGAGTTGAGTGTTTGGTAAAAAAAGTTTGAGTTGAAATGTTTACAAAAAAAATAAGGACCCTGTTTGGATGATACAAATCTGAGCTTAATAAATTTTTTTGGCACACCAACTCAAACCACGCAAGTCAAACTTTTTTTGTCTTTTTCCTGAAAAGTTTTTGTCTTCCTCCCAAAATGTTTTTTTTTCTTTTATGAAAATTAAAAAAAATGGACTATTTTAACTTGGCTGTTTGCCTCATCATCTCATTTCAACTTAAACTGTACTTTTTTTGTCTTTTTCTCAAAAAAATTTTTGTTTTTTCTGAAAATTCAAAAAAATTGGGGGAGTTTGGTGAACCAATCCAAACAACTCAACTCAAACAACTTGTTGTCTTTTTGTCAAAAAGTTTTTGTCTTTTCCTCAAAAAATTTTTGGTCTTTTCTGAAAATTCACAAAAATTGGGGGAGTTTGGTGAACCAATTCAAACAACTCAACTCAAAATTTTTTTTGTCTTTTTCATAAAAATTTTTTGTCTTTTTCCCAAAAAGTTTTTTGTCTTTTCTGAAAATTCAAAAAAATTTCTAACAAACATTTGATATTTTTCACTAAAATTTCTAACAAAATCTGTTAAATACATCAACATAAATTCAGCCACTCAATGTCAGTGAAAAAATATACAAAATACAATTAATTTCCTAAATTCTACAGATATCTGGCGCAATTATATTGCAATTGAGGCATGCTTTCACGTTGTTTTATACCATGGATATAATTGATATCTTTCCCACATGTCAACAGCTATCCTATCTCTCATGTAATTCATGGCACCCCTACTCGAGTCATGAGGCTGCGTTCCTGTGCTTGTGCCAGCCCCATCGATCCCCTCGCTTAACACGTAATCCGCGTTAACATCGACATATCCCCGAATCGGCACACAATCTACGTCATATTCTTCAAGTACATGATCCCCAACCTGCACCGTCCTTATGAAATTATGTAGAACCGCACACGCCACGGGGATCATTTTTTGTTTATCCATAGGATAGCTGTTCATGTTTTGAAGTATTTTAAAGCGCGCTTTCCATACCCCAAATGTGCGCTCAATACAATTGCGCAGCGATGAGTGCGTATAGTTGAAAACTTCCTTCCTATTGCCTAGCCCGACGTGACGTCTTCGATATTCCGGTAAATGATACGTCTCTCGTCTATATGGGCTTGGGAAACAATCCTTATTAGCAAATCCTGAGTCTACCAAGTAAAATTTACCTGCAAATGCAACATGCCAAAAATTCGTCAACGTTCAATATTTGTTATTACCGTAATTGTATGTAAATAATCCCACAAATCAGCTAATTCTACTTACCTGGTGGAGGTTTTGGGAATCCATGGAACGCTATAGCCGATTCTAGCATTCTTGCATTATGACACGATCTCTCGTACCCGGCCAACATGTATGTGAATTTCATGTCAAACGAACATGCTGCCAGAACATTCTGTGAGGGAAATCCTTTCCGATTTATCCACGCGTCAGAATTCTCGGTCCGGGGGACGCAAGGAATGTGGGTGCCATCGATGGCGCCAATACAACCCTGCATACATTTTGCGAAAGAATTATTTCGTAGAATTTTATATCACTTTAATAAATCTTGTGCGATATATTGCCTTGGTTATTTAGCTCACATATATCGAACCATGGCCTATATTTGTCCGCGTTCTCCAGAATCAATGGTTGGACAGTTGTGTAGTCGGGTTGCGTTATGAATTCGTCATTCAGCGAACAAATTACCTGCAACACATTGGAAAACCAACGGGAAGTTATCTCTCCCGAATGCTGGAACAGATATGATGTGTGCCCGTTCGTTGCGCCTTGTGAACATATGGTCAGGAAAATGAACAATTGCTCATTCACATTCATGTTTGTCGTTGGCGCCAATAATCCCCGATCCGCTAATAGGTTACTCAAGGCTCTGAATGTAGATGCTTTCATACTTATCAAGCCGGTAATTATTCCTTCATGCCCATTCAATATCTCCTCCACCCGCTCGCTTCCAGTTAGCCGTGAATCATGCATGGGTTGTGGATCTCTTCGCCGCCTGTTACGTATTCTAGATGCCGCAGCTACCACTGCCTTCATAATCCATCTGTTATGTTCGCTACGATCTCGCCTTGTGAACACAGGCTCTTCTTCTTGTTCCGATCCCGAACTACCCTCGTTCATTTCGATACGCCAGTTGCACTATCGTATGTAATCAAAATTGTACCTGTTATGATGTAACTATTAGCCAAAATTTTAATGGATTAGCCGATCGTACTCGAGTAGTGGGTATCAACATATGCCTATAACGAAGCTATTTTGTAAATGACATCGACAATTGCAATAACACTAACGCACACAATATGGCTGCAACGGAAATAAATTTTGTTACCACAATAAAATTAATTTCAAGTTTGTCGTTAGTATGCGAAAATTAAAAAAATATGTGTCGGAAATTTTTTAAAAAAAATATCATCCTAAAGCAAATACATCAATCGGCCGGTGGTCGATCGGGGTGCACAACACTGGCAATTATTTCCCGCCTATCCTCATCAGACAGCTGTTGGAAGGTCCTTTGGCGAAGCGGACGCGGTTCGAGGTAGTGCCACATTTTGGCCCGATCCTTAGCTGGAATACCCATATCGGTCATGATGTTTATATACGCCAGCATGTGATCCGTTTCGTCTGACTGGCTGTGACTTGATCCCGATTGGCCGCCGCCACGGAAATGGGTGACAATTTCCTTCATCGCCAGGCACGTCATCTCGTCCGCCTCGTCTCTTAACTTCCACTTTCCAGAACTTCGCCCAGACCGGGATGGAGCTGCATCGTCACCCACCCTGAGGTTGTTCATTCGGCGCGTGCTAGGGGTCGGATAGAAATCCTCTTGTATCTCTCGGTGATATGCCGAGTTATCCATAGATGCGTCGAAATCGAAAAACGACCCTGTTTCATCTGGCATCGTTACGGACCCATACCCCGATGCACCTGCAGCATGCTTTTTCTTAAAAATATTATAATAAATCTCTTTGTGACGAAGTCCCTCATGCCTGAGATGTTTGCATTCTGGATGAAGCTGTATATGAAAATTCAGAATATATTATCACAGACGACACAATTAGTCAATACGAAAAGCGGGTTATCAAATATAATAACATAAAGAAACATAGTTTAGCGGACGCTTACATTAATAAAGCTCTGCCACGCCTCGTCAGAGCAGATGACCCGATCCGTTGTTGGATCGTAACCCAGGCTTGTCCGCGCTTGCAACACCTTCCAGCCCCTATAAATTTTCTTCATCCGTTCTTTCTTTTGAGATAGAGTTGAAGCGAAGGCAGGGACTCCGCCAAACTCAGCGTTAAACTGAGTTGCCCATAGTTCTAAGATTGCTTTGGGGGGGGGGGGGTTTACCGCCAGTGGTGGCATTGTAGTCGTCAAGGCAGTCGAGAAATCTTTTTTCTTTCTCCGCAGTCCATACGTAGCTCTCACCCGATCCTTTTCGAGGCATTTTCTTATTATCGCGATAACAAAAACAGAGAGAAAGACTTCAACAAAAACCAACAATTGCTAAGGAATATATGTTGGCTCAGTATAAACCGTTTGACATATATGATATGTGGCATGTCAGCATAGGCCCGATACATTTACAGCTTCCAAGGCATATAAACCATGGGAGACAGACCATATTATTATATACCGGTAACTGACATGAAATATCGAGTTACTAACTCACCAGACATATTATATTACAAGAAAAAAGCGTATGTTGTTTGCATCATTGCCAACATGGGACAAAAAATTCACAACGATCCTCGAAATGAAAAATTCAGCCAATGACCTGTCAAACAGTATGGAAATCACGTAGCTGAACCTAAATATGCATAACAAAGCTTGGAGAAGTAACAAAAACAGAGAAAGTGGACAGATATGCAAATTCGACTAGTTTTGGCCCGAAACTAGTCGAAATGGACTCGAAAATGCAAAAAACAGCGAAGGACGTCTAAAACACTTTGGAAATCAGCTAATCGAACCTAAATATGCATAACAAAGCTTGGAGAAGCAACAAAAACAGAGAAAGTGGGCAGATGTGCAAATTTGACTAGTTTCGGCCCGAAACTAGTCGAAACGGACCAAAATCTGTAAAAAACAGCGAAGGACGTCTAAAACACTTTGGAAATCAGCTAATCAAACCAAAATATGCATAACAAAGCTTGGAGAAGCAACAAAAACAGCTAAAGTCGGGAAATATGCAATTTCGACTAGTTTCGGCCCGAAACTAGTCGAAATAGACTCGAAAATAAAAAAAAACTGAAAAAAAGAGGCGTTTCATTTAGGAATTGACTCTAGCATACCTAAATATGCATAACGAAGCTAGTGGAAGGTTTCAAAACTGCCTAAGTCGGAAAATATGCAATTTCGACTAGTTTCGGCCCGAAACTAGTCGAAACGAACTCGAAAATGCAAAAAACTGAAAAAAAGAGGCGTTTCACTTAGGAATTCATTCTAGCATACCTAAATATGCATAACGAAGCTAGTGGAAGGTTTCAAAACTGCCTAAGTCGGAAGATATGCAATTTCGACTAGTTTCGGCCCGAAATTAGTCGAAACGGACAAAAAACTGCAAAAACCAGTGAGGAACGTCTAAAACATGTTGGAAATTAGATAATTAGACCTAAATATGCATAAGAAAGCTTGGAGAAGCAACAAAAACAGGTTTGGTGGAAAGATATGCAAATTTGACTAGTTTGGCCCCGAAACTAGTCGAAACGGACAAAAAACTGCAAAAACCAGCAACGAACGTCTAAAACACATTGCAAATCACGTAAGCAGACCCAAATATGCATAAGAAAGCTTGGAGAAGCAACAAAAATAGGTTTGGTGGAAAGATATGCAAATTTGACTAGTTTGGCCCCGAAACTAGTCGAAACGGACAAAAAACTGCAAAAACCAGCAACGAACGTCTAAAACACATTGCAAATCACGTAAGCAGACCCAAATATGCATAAGAAAGCTTGGAGAAGCAACAAAAACAGGTTTGGTGGAAAGATATGCAAATTTGACTAGTTTGGCCCCGAAACTAGTCGAAATGGACAAAAAACTGCAAAAACCAGCAACGAACGTCTAAAACACATTGCAAATCACGTAAGCAGACCCAAATATGCATAAGAAAGCTTGGAGAAGCAACAAAAACAGGTTTGGTGGAAAGATATGCAAATTTGACTAGTTTGGCCCAGAAACTAGTCGAAATGGACCTGGAAACGGACAAAAAACTATTGGGTGCCCCTGTTTGTATAAAAGAGCAGAAAACAACAAAAATACTGCAAAAAACAAAAGGAGCACAAACCTAATGTGAACAAGCATTGAAACCAAAACCATAGCACAAACGAACACCAAATGTGAACAACTCCTAAAGCACAAACCAAGCAATCCTAGCAATCTAGCATTCTCCTAAGTCAGAAATATGAGGTACCGAATCCACCATTTTCTATTCTAGAATACACATCAATTAGACAGCCCGGATTAATCATCACATATCAAAATGAACTTCAACAAAACCAATTTCGGTCTGGGATCGTACCCATGCAATGGGTTCCTTAATACCAAATCACAATTGCAAATATAAAATGTGGGCGATAGTATTTGCAAAAAACGAAATTGAAGAGCACATGAAGATAACGAAGATCAAAAAGTAGAGGAATGAAGTATACAAGGGTTACCGAATTCGAGCCGCACGATGAGTATACGGTGGAGGAAATCGGACTAGGGCATGAAATCACGGGTCGATTCTAGGGTTTCCGAACCTGGAAATATTGGGTAATCGGGCAAGGGGCTCGCCGGCGATTGGACCTCCTCAAACGGCGCCTCATCTGCTGCCTATTTCAAGTGGACGTGGGTTCGTATGCTAAAAGAAGATCGGAGAGAGAGAGGAGTTTCACATACCCGAGCGACTGCAAGGGGGCAGATGGGAGATGGGACAATCGAACCTGCAAGTTGACCACTGACAGCAGCACATGGGCGCCCGTATGGAGGAGGCCGAGATTCGCGACTAGGCGGAGGCAGAGATTCGCGACCAGAAGGAGGTAGAGATTCGCGAGCTTGAGAGGAGATGGAAGAGACAACACCAGAGCAGCCTTTGGGGTGAACAGTAAACCCATTTGGGTTTACTGTATAACGGGTCAAATGGAAGTTCAAGCTGAACCAAGGAACCAAAGGGATCCAATTGGGATTGAACTGCGAAAGAGCAGTCCGAGACGGGGCTCCAAACGCAAGCTAAAATGATAATTTTGCAACTGACTCCTTTCCATCTCAATCCCCATATTAAATAAAAAAAAATATGTCAAAATGAAAACATCAAGGACTAAAAATGGTCAGTCACATGGAAAAAAAAAAAAAAAAAAAAAAAGAAAGTACAAAAAGTGACATAAATTTTTATGTCGTTTCGTCATACGACAAGTTTCTCCTTGCCCTGAGAAGCAACATATTCGTCAGAGACTCGTCCGGTTTAAGCCAAAAAAAAAATATCTATATATATATATATATATATATTACGAGGACTTACCTTATCTAGCTTTGAATCCCAAACTCCCTCCATGACGCACTGAAAAAATGTCGCTTCCTCTCTCCCAACTTCCCACCATCTCCACTCTCCCGCCAAAATCCTTACCAGACGACTCTCTTCCCCTCTTCTTCTTCTCCTTCTCCTCACCACTTTCCAGACTTCCCTTCTCACTCAACCCCAAATCACTCAAATTTACCGTCCGGAGCTCCGCCGCCGACGCTCCAACCCTGCTTCCCAAGTCCGCCATCCAGAGAATCTCCGAGAAGCTCCGCACCCTCGGCTTCACCACCGAGGAAGATTCCGGTCCCGAGCCGGAGAGATCCTCTGCCGGAGAGATCTTCGTTCCGCTGCCGAACCGGCTGCCGAAGCGCAGGGTCGGGCACACGATCGACGCCAGCTGGAGCACGCCGGAGAATCCGGTCCCGGCGCCGGGCACGGGCACGGCGATCAGGAGGTTTCGGGAGCTGAAGAGCGAGGTGGCGAGGCAGAAGCGGGAGGAGAGGAAGGAGTCCAAGGGGGAGGAGAGGGTTCCGACGCTGGCGGAGCTGACGCTGCCGCCGGAGGAGCTGAGGAGGGTGAGGACGCTAGGGATTGGGCTGAGGAAGAAGGTGAAGGTCGGGAAAGCCGGGATTACGGAAGGGATTGTGAATGGCATTCACGAGCGGTGGAGGCGCTCCGAGGTGGTCAAGATCGAGTGCGAGGATATTTGTAGGATAAACATGAAGAGGACGCATGATTTGTTGGAGGTAATTCGCAATTAATTTTGATTAATCAATGCTTCATTTCGAGTTTCACAAATTCTTCCTTAGTTTTTTGATCTATTTGATGTTTAATCTGCATTCAATTTGATGAATTTTTCTTTTATGCATTGTTTCTCAAAGTTAAATGGAGACTAAAAAATTTAGCTTTTAAAAGTTGACATTTTGAAAATGACGTTTCTAAGACTTGAGAGTATTAGTTTTGATCTGAATACAATTGTGATTAATCAATGCTTAATTTCAAATATCACAAATTATTCCTTAGTCTATTTGTTCTTTAATTTGTAATCAACTTGTTGATACATTGTATCTCATAGTTAATTAGAGAGAAATGTAGCCTAAAAGGCAACGTTTTGATTATGACTTGAGATTAAGAATATTAGTTTTCGCATGAATTTAGCAATCCTAATTTTCTTTTGGGGCTAATTTGGCAGAAAAAAACCGGTGGTTTGGTTGTTTGGAGGTCAGGAAGTAAGATAGTATTATTTAGGGGGACAAACTACAAATACCCTTATTTTTTTGTGGCAAAAGATACCTCCCACATGGCGTTACCGCATTCAGAAGTTGAAGATGATGAACAGAGTAAAACAGATACTTCTTCTAGTATAAACGGAGGAGAAACTGTTGCTCAAATCCCCAGAAATAAATTGGTTCAACCGACCTTAATACAAGGTGTTGGCTTGCCAAATAGAGTACGGTTTGAACTTCCAGGGGAGGCGCAACTTGCGGAAGAAGCTGACTGCTTGTTAGACGGACTTGGCCCACGTTTTACCGATTGGTGGGGATATGATCCTCAGCCTGTGGATGCTGATCTTCTACATCCAATTGTGCGTGGATACAGAAGACCCTTTCGCCTTCTTCCCTATGGCGTGCAGCCTAAACTAACAGATGATGAAATGACCACGTTAAGGAGACTTGCTCGACCCTTGCCATGCCATTTTGCATTGGGTGAGTTCGGCTTCTAATGCCGTAACTGATGTTAATATGTTCAACATGAATGAAAACATTTTCTTGTCTTGGCAGGCCGAAATAGGAATCTTCAAGGGTTGGCTTCATCCATTGTCAAGCTATGGGAAAAATGCGAGGTTGCCAAGATTGCTATAAAAAGAGGGGTGCAGAACACTAATAGTGAAATGATGGCTGAAGAGTTAAAGGTTACATTAGTTAAATATATGTTTATGCTTTGCTTGTTTTGTGTTAGAGCTCTTCATGTGTGTTTACTAAGTCATCCGAGGCAAAAAAAGAACATAGTAATTGAAAAACTGCAGCTGAACTTTTCGTCTGTTAGTTTCAGTGCCACTGGTACTGCAGGACTTCTTTTATTGAGTTGGAGATGGTTTGCAAACTTCGTATGTGACATGATTTTGTTACAGAGTTTGACTGGAGGAACTCTTCTTGCTCGGGATAGGGAATTTATTGTCCTTTATAGAGGGAAGGATTTTCTGCCAACTGCAGTTTCTTCCGCAATAGAAGAGCGGAGGAAGTATGTAATGCATGCAAAGAAGCTGAAGACAGAGCATCAAACATCAGTCACAACTGCACAGGATGAACTTGGGGGTGTAGCAAGTGGTACTAATGAATCGAATGAGATTAATGGCCACAAAAAGAGGCTACCACCTGAACATAGAAATCCAAGTCTTGCTGAAACATCTATTAAAAGGACTAGTCTCAAATTGTCACTGGTATGGTCTTTTGGAGGTGTTATTACTTGTGCGCCAACTGCTTTGTCAAATCTTTTGTGTTACAGATGAAATAATATCTTGAACAGGCCTTAGAAAAGAAAGCAAAAGCAGAGCAGCTTCTAGCAGAGTTGGAAAAGGCAGAGAGCCGCCAACAACCTGAAATAGATAAAGAGGGTATAACTAAAGAGGAAAGATTTATGCTGAGGAAGATTGGTCTGAGAATGAAGCCGTTTCTACTCCTGGGTAAATTAATGTTACATAGTGAAAGTTTTTTAATTAACTGCTAACATTTGTTTTTAACTTCTATAATTTAACGTGTGTCTTAGACAATTATCATTTTGCTACCTTTTCTCCAAGTGGGTCTGACAAGCTTGTTCCTCTAAATTCTCAGGTAGACGGGGTGTCTTTGATGGAACAATTGAGAACATGCATCTTCATTGGAAATATAGGGAACTTGTAAAGGTTATATCTAATGAGAAAAGCATTGAAGCAGTCCACCAAGTAGCACGGACTCTAGAGGCAGAAAGTGGTGGGATATTAGTGGCAGTGGAAAGAGTGAGTAAAGGTTATGCAATCATTGTCTATCGTGGAAAAAATTATGAGCGGCCTTCTTCTTTGAGGCCTAAGACACTTCTCACCAAAAGAGCAGCGATGAAACGCTCTATCGAGGCACAGCGTCGTAAGGTAAATCAACACATTTAATGTGTGTATGCATGTGCATTTATGGGAAAAGTGATACTAGAAAGTTTTAAGTAAATCCTGCTAGAGCATTCAGTGCTTCTTCCAATATATCTGCTGAACATTTTGTTGTTTTTCCCTGTTTTAATTTTGCAGTCCCTGAAACTCCATGTTTTGAAGCTTAGTAAAAACATAGATGACTTGAAGCTTCAACTGGTGGGTTCTCCCCATGTTTTTTTTTTTTTTTTTTTTTCCCTAATGCCAGTTTTTCTAGAATCTCTTTTCTTCTCAATATCCCACGTAAGTTGAGACAAATTCTGTATCATTTTCTGAAACTAGGTAAAAGACAAGCAAGCAAACAAAAAGCAGTCAGTTGATGAATCAAGTAACGTGGTGAGCCACTTATCTTCCTTTTGATTCTTATCTTCCTTTTGATTCTATGCCCGTTTAAACCAGTTACGGTTTTGGGTTAAAGTAAATCTCTAGTTCTGATGTAATTTAGGTTCGAGATGAGGTGAATGGGATACAATCAGATGAAAGTTTGAGGCTCAATGCTGAAGACAAATCTGGTTCTCTTTCTCTATCGACAACTTCCCATGAAGAGATTGTTGTGGTAAGGGGTATATCAGTGATTTGCTTCACCTTTAGCAATGCAGTATGCTAAATAAATGAAACTCGTCGGAGACCCTTTTAACAATGAATTCGTTAAATAAGCTTCTGCTGAGATAATTGAACTAATTCAACTCCCATTCTCTGATAGATAGCATTTACATTTTCAATCGTACAAATCTTTAAAGTAATGAAAGTTACACAAGTTGCCTTCCCATCTTCCACTCCAATCTAGGACTGCTGTGTGTCTTTTTCTTCATGCTTTCCTTTTCTTTTAAACTTTTTTAATGCCTGTTATGTGGATTTCAGTCTAATGAAATGAACAGATCCGATGTCATTGGTGCTCAACGTGGTGTTTATGATGGGGAGGTAACAGAATCATTAGCTGAATCAGACACGACTGAACTGGAACCGTCAGTTCCAGTAACAGTAGATAAGGGACTCAACGAGACGCCCTCTAGATCTTTACATCTTTCTAACAGGGAGAGGCTACTTCTACGGAAGCAAGCTCTTAAGATGAAAAAGCGTCCTGTGCTTGCAGTTGGTAATTGTTCTTGGTTTTCCGTTAACACTCGACTGTTTTGTTCCTTGTTTCAATTTCTGTTTAGCTGCATTCTCCCTGCAAAGATTTGCATACTATTTTCTCCCAAGAATTTGTTTGGAATTTTTTGCACGTGTAGGCTTCTAAATCTCCCCTGCCTTTATGCTCTAGATGCATTCCCAAAAAATTGATATAATTACGAGAGCTCATCATAAGCCGGTACTTTGTGTTGCTTCTTCTACTCTTTAGGGAGGAACAACGTTGTAACCGGTGTTGCAAAAGCAATCAAGGCGCACTTCGAAAAGCATCCTCTTGCTATAGTGAATGTGAAAGGAAGAGCAAAAGGAACTTCAGTCCAGGAGGTGGTTTTCATGCTAGAGGTAGGCACTCAAGGACTTCCTCTCTTCCGAGATCATATGGATCGCCAAATGAAATAGGCTAAACCTGTATATCTGTCTGTCTGTCTGTCCGTCTCTCTCTGCAGCAAGCAACAGGTGCAGTTCTAGTCTCTCAAGAGCCTAGCAAAGTTATACTTTACCGAGGTTGGGGCGGGGGAGAGAAGTCTGACCCCACTGGTAAGAAGAACATAAGTGATGCAGAGAGAAAAGTTGTGAGTCGGCCCGTTGTGTCTCCTGAACTCTTGGACGCCATCAGAACTGAATGCGGGCTGCAGAATCGACCAAAGGACGACTTAACTCCATAGGTAGGATAAAAGTTTGGGACAAAGGCATTGCTTCAAATCATGTTGAGGCTTCACAGGCCTGGTATCACTGGTCACGGTTTGTCGTTAGAGCATTATCTGGACAACTTTACTCCTGTCTGGTTACCCCATTTGGTACCTTCAGTGAAGGAACAAAACTGAGAGGTAAATCTTCGAATGTCGTTCGATTGTGTTCGATGACACCGGTTATCTGCAAACAGAATCTATGCTGGGAGAAGAGGTAAATGCCCCTGCTGACTTTCTGCTTTTGTGACACCACAAAATACGAATCCTTCGAGAACCCAATGAGCCAGCTATAGTCTAAGATATAAGTTGAATTTAAGTGGGTAATAACAGAAAATAAACTGGTACTCCAATAATTGTATATTACGACCATCCATAGTTAAATAATTGTATTTATTTATTTATTATTCGTTGGCTAAGAAAAGGTGATACGGTTCTTTGTGATATAATCAAAATGCCGATGCATATGCCATTTGGGTTCGGAGGAAGGTCATTTCAGGCTTGTCTGGAGTACTTGAATAATTGGATTATCCTTTTCTATGTTATCTAAATTTTAGGAGCGTTTCTATTTTGTCCTTTGAAATTTATAAACTCACATTTAATCTCATGAGTTTTAAAATTAGTTTATTTTGTTGGTTAAGAATAGAAGAAAAAATAACAAAAGAGAATTATTCTAACTAAACCTGTTTTATTAAGATTTTTTTCCCTCTTTGTTTTTAATTGAGTCTTCATTTGTTTCTTGTCTCAACTCAAACTTTTTATCTCAGTTTTTAACTTTTTCTGAAAAAGTTTTTTGTCTTTTCTGAAAGAATTCTTTATCTTTTCTGAAAAGTCAATAAAAATTATTATCGAAATTTAAAATTATCAACTCAAACTGGTAAATTAAACGAAGCCTGAGATTTTAATAGAAGTTGTGGGTTTTACGGTTCGGAGGATAAGGTAAAATTGATCCTAAAATTCAAAAAAGAGATGCATATAATCTGGGATAATTTGATTTATGTTACCGTGGGAGATGGGGTCATTACTTCATTGTCTAATCATCGAGTACTTTCAAAGAATCTATTTGTAAATGCAAATATTAAAATCTGTAATGTATAACTAATGATTAAAACATAATCCTCACTTATTTAATTGACATTCCAAATCGGGACTGCCGATTACTCTCTACTCATTTAACTTTTTGTCTTTTTTAATAATATGTAAATGTATTTTCAACTCAAAATTTTTATTTTTTTTTATTTTTTATTTTTTAAATTAATGAAAATTATAATTAATTTTCATATCAAAGGAAGGCACGTTCTACTATGAATGGGAATGGAAGAAGAAAAGGTAGAAATGGAGGATTTTTGTACCTATAGATTATAACGAGGGATGCATTTACTAGGCGAAGGGAGGGGCAGAGGAGAAAGGCTGTCTGTCACATGCATTGGACATCGAGTTGTATGGGGAATTGGGCCTTTGCATTCCTCTCCTTCGGTTTCTGACCCTTGGTCTCTGCCACGTCATCAAATCTCCAGCGTGATTACGTCCATTTTTGCAGTCTGTTTATCTGTGTAGGCTGCTGGGTTGCATTTAATGAGAAAAGTTGCAGGCTTGACGACAAAGAGAATGAAATAAAAAAGTGAAGAAGAAATTAAGAAAAACTCCTCTAATTCGGAAACGTTCACTGAGGAAACCCCCTTAGCAAGAGAATGTTTTGAATTACTATGTCTATCATCTTTCATTATCAAAAACACGACACAAACTTGGAGGACAAAAACAAATATAAAATGGCAAGTCATTCGTAACTTGAGTTCAATCCTTTTGGTCATTCAATTATAAAAATAATTTCTTTCTCTTTAATCCAAGTCATTTTGCACTTGTTTTTTAGAAAGTTGTAAAAGTTGCAAGTCTAAAGAGATAGGAAAAAAAAATATATATATATATATATAAGGGATTTTTTTAATTTTTAATTTTTAATTTTTGGCTAAAAATCTTTCCTTCCGGTTTCTACTTTCTACCCGGGGTTGGGGGGGGTCAAAAAAAAGTAACTTTTTTTCGTTTTACCCGGGGGGTCAGTAAAAAGTTATTTGGTTGGTTCTTACTCTTTTTGAAAGTCATCGTTTGCTTTTCGAATTTTTATTGGCCAGAAATGGAAAACATTCATGGGAGGTCAAAAATGGCCGGCGTTTTCAGTTTTTTTTTTATTATTATTATTTTTTATTATTTTTTTTTCCCCTTCAGGAAGGTTCAAATGTTTGGAAATGGGGTTTGGATGATTATTTTATGACAAGCAGGTCCATCAAAAATTCTATCTAAAATAGTTGAGATTCCACAAGAGTACCCCATCAAATATCATCATCATGATCTTCTTGTGGAGCTGAATCACTATTGTAAAATATTGGATCCTCTGCATTAGTACTGTGTAGTTTAGCTTTTGAAACATTATTATATACCAACTTGTCTTTTTCTTTATATTATTATTATTAATTACTACGTATTTCGCACACATAACAATCTAAGGGCCCGTCTGGACATTAGTTCATTTTGAACTAAATTGTATTTTTTTTATCATGATTTTTGTCTTTTTCTGAAAAATTTTTTTATCTTTTTTGAAAAATTACTATTGAAACTTAAAAATCTTAAACTAAACTCATTCACCAAACACCTCCTAAAAAGTACTAAGATATTCAATTTCTTTTCTTTTCTTTGATTAGCAGGTAAATGTGAAGCTTCATTTAATGAAAGTCATAAATTATTAAAAAAAAAAAAAAAAAAAAAAAAAAAAAAAAAACTCACACAAGTATTTACATACTTGTGTACCTACCATAAACATTTAAAATCAACTGGGAATATGCAGTGGTGCTGCACAGATTTTTTCTTCCAAATTCATCAGTTTGAAAGCAATTACTCATAGCAGTAGCCGTGCATATGCATTGGGAGGGTTTCTGAGTGGTCCATTTATTAAGGGAGCTGGGGGACAAATATTGCACAGGAAATAAAAAAATTTTTTGAAAAGAAGATGAATAATTGTTAAAGAAAACATCTATATCTATATCTATATCTATATATATATGTATGTATGTATCTATATGAATATATATCTGATCGTGGCATTTTGTTGAACCGGAATACACACCAACATTAACAAAAGGGCCACATGTCTCTATAACTTTCGTTGTCGTTTGAACGAGGACGTGGACAAGTCGATGGGGGGGTTACTGCTAAGCTACTGTTTGGTACAACAATATTGTCTTGCTTTTTTACTTTTTATTTTTTATTTTTGGAATAAAAGGGTGTGCCTAATATGGGAAAAGAATTCCTCATGAATAAAAGCTAAATGAAAGGTTTATGTTGTGGTTGGCACTAGAGGTTGGGGAACATACTTCCTGAGTCGTATTTGTCTTCTTTTTCAAGTAGATGACTTCTTTGTCTATCGGTGGAGAATGTGTCGTTTTCCGATGTGGAAAAGACTAAAAAAAAAAAAAAAGAGAGAGAGAAATGAAGATGATTACGTAATTTGAAAGATAGGAAGAGTTAGAAAGAAAAAGATAATGCGACAAGGACAAGGGTAATGATAGAGAAATTTTCACCTCTCCAAATTATTCTTTTTTTTTTTGTTTCCCCCCTTATCTGAAGTAGAAGTCCAGAAGCTTAAAATACACTATTTAATATAATATGACATTAAGCACTTGAATGTTTAATGATTGATTTATTATAATAATTTTTTTATCATTGGATCGTCTTATTTGGTTATCCTCTTTTGATCAAATCAATGAGATATAAGATAAGTTAGACTTTGAACTCAGGGTTAGTTTGGTGAATGAGTTTGAGTTGGGAATTTTAAGTTTTAATAATAATTTTTGTTGACTTTTTAAAAAAGATAAAAAACTTTTTCAGAAAAGATAAAAAATTTTTTTAGAAAAAAACAAAAAAAAAAAACGATTTATCTTAAATTGAACTGAAGCACCGAATTAATCCCAAAAATTTTTTTTTTTGTGACAAATTACATTGAAAGTACTTATGTGGTAGGAAATAAGAATGGTACCTTGTTTTCTTGGTAATTTTTAATATATGTACGTAGTACCTTGTACTGATAGAATAATAATTTATTTGAAAAAATCACATTGAAAAAGTGACATTATTTCCTTTAAAACCAATTGGTGTCATCGTAGATACTGATTAATGTTTTAGCGTATATTTGGTGAATGAGTTGAGATGAAATTTTTAAATTTGAATTAAGTTGATTTTTTAAAAAATAATTATAAATTTTATTAACCGTTCATAAAAATATAAAAATTGAGATTAAAAAATACAATTTAATTGGAGTTAAATTTTATTACCAAATAAAACAATATTATACGTTCTTAGAAAAGCATACGAGAATAATTAATTCATTAATTGAAGACTAATCAATTGAAACACCTGAAAACTAAAGCAAGCTGCCTGATGTCACTGACACCAATTAGTCACTTGTTCCTTTCTCGACGCCAATTAGTCAGCAATTATCGTCTTGTTAAAAAAAAAAAAAAAAAAAAAAAGCTCAGTTCTTAGCTTGAATAAGTGATAAATGACAAAATAATGGTAAGAAATCCTATTCATGACATAAAAATTTAACTTATATCACACGTCAAAGTCTATCATCTGATCTAAATTATATATTGACATACTCTTTAAACCTTGAACCCATGATTTTTTTGAATTTTAATGATGCTAGGTACATAGAACACGAAAACACCATCCTTTTTTTTTTTTTGGCAAAAAATAAAAAAAAATAAAAAAATAGAGCAGACATGATCAGAAGTGGTCAGATGAACTTTATTAAACACGCGCTGTAGCCTTTTGGTATAATATAAGTAGGGTGAAGTTAAATTAGCTTTGCTTTACACTTATTTATGCGTAGAAGAATATAAGGGCATGTTTGGTACAGGGATCAAACCCTACAATTATAATACAATTTTTGTCCTTTTTCCTCAATTTTAATATTCATATAGTTTTATAATTTAAATTTTAAAAATCTATAATTTTATGTAAACAAATTTAAATGAGATGAATTTTTTTTAAAATTACAGAAAATTTTGAGATGAACATATTTAAAGTTTTTATACTTTTTAACACTAATAATTCAAATATCCCAATAAACATATAATCAATTTAAACTTAAATTTTATTATTTAAATCTTAACACCAAATAAATATTGAAGTATCCTTGGGCTTCATAAAATCATTATCTCTCTCTCTTTGAGAGAGAGAGAGAGGGAGAGTACTTAAAAGAAAAAAAAATTAAAAAAAAAAAAAAAGGAAAAGTAGAGTAAGAAAAAACCTAGAAGGAAGGGGGGGGGGGGGGGGTATGAGGAGGCTCCTTAGAGGTTATTAGTTTGACAAGGAGCAGATAGGGCAAAAGAGCAATCATCATGTCCTGTTCTCACCTTCTCCATCGCCATCATTGTTCCCACTCCTTCCTCTTCTTTCACCTTCACCTGCCCCCGACCCCTTCAAACCCTCATCATTACACCCAACTTCTATGAAAAAACAAAATCCCCAAAATAAGAAAAAGAAAAAAAGAAGCAATTATAATCAGAAGAAAGAAACATGAACATGTGCTCGCTGCAGACACCAGAGAGAAAGAGATATATCAATATCATCATCATCATCATCATCATCTGGAAGCTGCTTCTTGATCAAGTACTGCTACTTCCACAGCTACTGCTTTTTTCTTCTTCTTCTTCTTCTTCTTCTTCTTCTTTCAAGAGAATATATCTTATCTTTAATGCTTCTTGAGGAGGCAAAAGGGAAGTGGTCGTGATTTTCTTCTAAAAGCTTAAATTCAGAAGAAGAAGAAGAAGAAGAAGAAGAAGAGGCCTTTTATTTCTTTTTGGGGAATCAAGCGTCGTGGTCCGATGATTTGCTAGATCAAAGCAAGTCAGTTTCTCATCATTTACTTCTACTAGTACTGCTACTACTACTTTGTTTTTCATATTTTGCAAGTTTTTCTTTTTCTTCTTTTTGGGTAGATTTTAATTGGATCTTGTATAATTTGGACATGCAAGACAAGGGTCTATGCTGTTTTTGTCGGTTGTCTTTTTCTTTTTTTTCAGTTGATATCTACATAAATATATATAAGTGAATCCCTTTGTCTGTTTCTTTGATACACTATTATTCAGTTTCTCTCATGTTCTTTTACCTTGATCAGTAATTTGTTTGAGTTTGTGTTTCTGATTATCCTTTAACTCGATACTTATATCTGCTGATTCTGAAATGAAGATTTGATCATATTTTGTGTTTTTTCATCTCTCTCTCTCTCTCTTTAATTTCTTCTCCCTCATAGCTAGATCTACACGATTCATATTAGGGTTTGTACTCTTCTTATCGTTTATCAACTTTCAGACCCGTTTTCATGTAATATTTTCTTCGTTGGACGAACTTGCTATATACACACACACACACACACACACACATGTTAGGTGTAGAAGGAGTCAGATTATCAATGGATATATATATATATATGGCGTAACTGCAGATCAATTAATCCGAAAAACCTGTAGCTGGAGTGATAATTATAATCATGGAGACGCATACATAAGTCATGCATAATTAATTTTCCATATTCAGCATATGTACATGTTAATTAGTTGTACATATATGATATGTTAAATGTTAATTATGTATTTTTTTGAAGGTATTAATCTATGTATTTTGAATCAAGCTAGCTAGTTTTGCTTGCAAAAAGATCTATTTTCTCTCTTTTGTTAATTCATCATATAATTAATTAGCTGGTAAAACATGTTTATCTATCCAATATACATGAGATATATCCACACACACACACACACACATATATACGCACACTGCAGGTTTGCTTGTATGTATATTTCAAAACATGTACTGTTGTACATAGCTACATATACAAATACGTATATGACACATGTAATTATAGTATCAGACGGATATTGTGACGATTATGACAACTCGTTCTTTTGGTCTGGAGATGTATTGTATTATAAGTACTTTGGATTCAGAACCTAATTACTATGGATGTGTACTCGAGATCTATTTTCATGAAAGTAATGTGCCGAACTTGAAGGATACCTTTATATATATATATATATATATATATATATGGAGAGGATAAATTATACAACATGCATGATAAAGGCCTTCCCGAGTACTCATCATCATAATCCTTTTCCGGAAAATTCTCTCTTCTATGTCAGAATATGTATATATAACAGTAGGGGTACTTTTTCGTCATTAATTGCAATACCACACTTTTCAGACGTATTCATCATGATTATTCTCTTTCATGATGTTTGCTTATGTAGATATCAACGGTGATGTGTTCATCTTGATAAATTTTCTGTTCAAATCTGTATGTATAGTGATCGAGATATAGGCATAATTTATAATTCGGGATGCGAGGTTATACCATCCTCGAAGGTTATTTGGATACATCGTGTTCTATTTTCCAAAATCATATAAATGCATGGCTTATATATATATATATATACATCTCTATATTAGATCAATACATAAGATTGGTGACACATGTATTATTATATATTGTACATGTCTATATATATATAGATACATCTGTATTATTGTAGTTATTGGTTGCTAACACTGGTTATTTACTACTACACCCTGCGGCCAAGGAAGCTGCATAAAGAGATCATCACTAGTCACTAGCTGGTGGTCCAATACTACTAGCTAGTTCACCTCTCTATATTATTTCAAATTAAAAGGAAATATGTCTACAAAATTAATATATTCATATATTCTATATATAAGTTTTCTCACTCTGAAACCTAAATGAACATCAAAACATTCTGCTATATTTTACATCATTCGTCTCTCAATAATTAACTTTTGCCACTGATCAGGAAAGGTTCCTTATCCCCAGAACATTCCAGGGTAAAAAAAAAAAAAGGAAAAAGTGACCAACTATTTCTAGCTATTTACAAGGTTTTCTTTAACCGAAATTCGCTTTCTTTTTTCTTTTTTAAGAATTATTAAACAATGTCATAAATATAGAAGAAGAAGAAGAATACAATGTAATGATATATATATATATATATGGCAGTACTTGAATTGTTCATTTTCAGTAAACACATCAGTACTAGTATAGCAACAGCTATTTTCTGTTTGGTGTTTTCTTGGCTATATATAGCCGTGAGCTTGAAGAGAGGATAAGAAAAGTTTTTGATGGTTAAAGTTCTCACTGTGAAATCTGCATGGTGTTTTCTGGTGTGTGTGTATGTGTGTATATATACACCTATAGATACAGTTTCATGTATACACACACACATATATATATATATATATATTTAGTGGCAAGAAAACGAGAGGACCTTTTTCAGTAAGAGGAGAGAGGGACTTTAAATATAGCTAGGGCGTCATGATGAGGGTTGCTCTTACGATAAATGCTTTTGGGAAGTGGAGGGTATCATAACATATATTCCCAGATATACTATTAATTAGTTGTCAGTTGGGAACAAAAAAGTAATCAAAAGTTAATTTATCAAAGATATGATAATTTGGGAGCTGAATTCAATGTCCATTTTTTTTTTTCCATGTACAAAAAAAAAAAAAAAAAAGAAAAAGAATTCAATGTCCATTTTGTCTCCAACACATGCCGTTTCCCTTTTCCCACGTCTAAAGTGCCCTTTTAGATCATTTCTTTTAAATTGCACATATAAATATTAAAAGATTGTCTGGTTTTGTCCTTCACAATTCAAAAGGGTACAACATGGCGTCCAAAAAATATATATATATATATATTATTTTAATCGCATATTCTTATTAAATAATCCATTTATAAGATCGAACAATTAAAAAATTTATAAAATTACCAAAATTACAAGTTATAATAAGATTAGAGAAGGAGAATAGAGGAATTTTATTCCATTTTAAATTATAGAAGATAACGTTACACAATTATTCAGTTTTCTTGTGTTTAAATGGCTGGTACCTATATTTAGTACTTAATCAATGCAAGAAATGTGAAATGAAGATTCGTCATGCATCATAGGCCCTAACTTAACCTAAGCAAATTCAGAAACTTGTTCCACCAATTGATTAGTGAATGTGCAAAGAATGCCTTTCACTCTTTTATTCTTTGCATGCTTTTAGGTTTGATACCTGACAATCCTCGACATAGAAAGTATTGTTCAATCAATATATATTGTGCGTCATTCGACCCTTAATGATTTGTGTGAAATTCGACTTATCGTTTGAGTAGAAATGAGTTAGACTCTTTTTCTATTCTATGATTGGGCCTTGTAATTATTTCTATAAACGATAGTGATTTGTGTGAAATTCGACCCATCGTTTGAATAGAAATGAGTTAGACCCTTTTTCTATTCTATGATTGGGCCTTGTAATTATTTCTATAAACGATAGAGATGGGATCAGAATGACACCAAGTATTCCTTTTTAGATAGCCAAAAAAGAAAAAAAAAAATCAGAAACTTGGTTTATTTTTTATTTTTTATTTTTTTAAGATGAGTAAAAAGTTGGTTAATTTTGATGTAGGAAATGAATAAAATTCTCTTTGGATGTGACACTGAAAAATGTATGCAAATAAGCTATAACTACTTGAATTGAGAGATGAAGCGCGTCAGCTTGATGTAACTGCTAACAAACATTGAAACAGGACCTTGAAAATAGCCTCTAAAACCTAGAAAACTATCTTCCAACTACTGCCATTGGACCACCTCTTATATGGTTTTGAAGGTAGAATTGCACTGTGAATTTGGATTTACAAATGGGCCGGGCCTTTAAAATAAAGCCCAGATTGATTCAAACCCATGAAAATATGGGCCGGGCCTTTAAAATGCAACCCAGCTAGATCCAAACCCATGGTAGGAACTGGGCCGTACTATCATTGCAGTGGCCCGAGGACCGAGTGGTTCGCGTGGCTCCTCTCCTCCCTCATACCAACGAGTGGCGGTCACGCCTTAAAAAAAAAAAAAAAAAAAAAATCTCCACGAAAATAAAAATAAATTGCTAAAAACTGGGAAAAAAAAAAAAAAAAAAAGAAGACATATACACACGTATATATCTGAAGGAAAAAATAAAAACAGAAAAGTGAAGTTGCCAGTTTCTTCTCGCAGAATCACGCACAGATTTTTTCGTTTCTTTGTGTTGTTGGTTGCAGGTGAAAGTAAATCGGACGCCATGACTGTCCAAGCTTCGACCTCCTTCAGCTTTGGCATTTCCTCCTTCGCTATCTCTCCCTCTCGCTCTCGTCTCCGCTCTGTAATTCGGGCCCAAGGTTTTCCATGTCTTTCTACTTTTCTGCTTCCTCTTTTCTCTTTGTCGAATTGCCATGGTTTTGATTTCTTTGTTGGAAATGATTAGTGTCGGTTTTGGTTTTCGCGTTTATGTTTTGAATTTTTGTGGTTGCTCGTGTTGTACTTTGTTCATAAATTGTGTATTTCTGATTGCTTTAAGGTTCTCGTTCATCTCTCAGTTCTGTTCGAAGTTTGATTTGGATTGTTTCTGCACTATGATTTATTTTTTTAGGGCTCTTCTAAACTTGATTAATGTGTATGTATACATACGTTCTGTATATGTATATATACATATATGTGTATATCTTTCTCCTAAAAGGCTGGAGAAGGAACGAAATGCTTTTTGGGATTCAGAATTGAAGTGAACAATGTGAAATTAGCAGTTTTTATTTTTATTCTTATTGAATAATGACTGAAGTTGGTAGATTTAACAACCCTATTCATAGCACAAGAGGCATTGTTTCTTCTATGGTCGGAGAAATGCATATGCTGTCAAGTTTCGAATCTGTGAGCTCTTATCCAAACCCCTCTCCCTCCCACTCGTTGAGGAAGCCCCGAAGGACAGTAGACTGTTATGGCTGTAAAATAGTATAATATGTCCGATCTTCAGTGCCACTGGATGAGGATCCGTACTAATGATGTCTTTGTCATGTTGTTTCAGTGGTCCAAATACTGTTCTATAATTGCAACTTTAAGGTTTTTAACACTATCGTCTAATGTTTGCAGTGGAACCGTCACAGAAGTCTGTTGAGATAATGAGGAAGTTCTCCGAGCAGTATGCTCGTAGGTCTGGAACGTATTTCTGTGTTGATAAGGGAGTCACTTCAGTTGTTATCAAGGTAAATAGGCTTATTGGAGTTTTGTTCTTGATATGAATTCTCTGATACTTCATTGCATCTCCCCTGCCAATTAGTTCCATGTCAAATCTACTACGTTATGTTCATGTTTATAAGAAGTTCCTTGGTCACAATATGCTTATGTTTTGTGATTTAAGGACCAAAATGGGTATGTGTTGAAATATAAAACTATTGTTGGCCCACCTCCTAACAGCTTAAGCTTTTGGGAGAATTGGTAAACTAACATGGTATTAGAGCAGGAGGTCCTGAGTTCGAACCCCTGCAATTGCACTCTTTAACCCAATTTATTATCATTGCGTGTTGGGCCTGTAATATGTTTCGGGCTTCTTATAATTTGTGTTGGACTTTCAAATTAATATTTGTCCGCACGTTTGCCCATTGTCTGGCCTGCACGTGAGGGGTAGTGTTAAAATATAAAACTATTGTTGGCCCACCTCCTAACAGCTTAAGCTTTTGGGAGAATTGGTAAACTAACAGTATGGGAAAGAGTCTTTTAACAATCGAGTGAGATTTAAGGGGCAACAAGAAAAGATTAGGGAAATTTAAGGTAGTGATTAGAAAATCATTACTATTTGCTTGTGGTTTGATCATTTAGGAGGTAGGGACTGACTACCCATGTTGAAGCGCAAAAATGGAGTGAGTTGTTACTTGTATTTAGGAGTTTTTTTTTAATTAGTATTTTGCTTAAACTTGTATTTGGGAGATTAAAGCCTATGTCTGTAATTTAAGTTTGTGTCATGCTTTATTGGTAGAATGATATCGAGCAGGAACTTTTTAGCATTTGGAGGCTTAAATTTTTAATGGTTGAGATTTTTCCAGATTTGAGCGTTTCATACATACTGGTTTTTGCAGTTTTCAGTTGATGTTCCTTTCAGGCTTATATGTCGTGTGCTAGGTAGAATAAAAAGAACTTTATTTTCTATTCCAAGTAAAACCGTCCCACTTTATTGAATTACCTAGCAGACCTGAAAATTTTAACTAATTGAAAGACTCAAGTGACAGATTGATCTAAGTTCACCATATGGTTAAACCATGTTTTCTTCTCAATTACTTGATAACAACAAGCATGAACAAGCAAGTGTTTTCTTAGCTGATATGTTGTTTTCTCTTACATGACTGTTACTTTGTTTTCTTTTCACTTACCACGTACTTCTTTTATTTTTTCGTCGTGTACATCATTTTATTAATTTACATAAAAGAAATAATTTTGAAAGTATAACAGGGATTGGCAGATCATAAAGATCAATTGGGTGCACCCCTTTGCCCTTGTCGGTGAGTAGTTGCCTGTCTTCTTGGGCGGGGTTTTACTTTTTGTCTGTCTCCAATACTTCCAGTAGAACTTCTGGCTACTTGAAATCAAAATTGTCTTACCTCCTCTTAACGTGACAGTTCTCAAAGCCTAAATTGCGTATGTTTTTCAGGCATTATGATGATAAAGCAGCTGAGGCTGGGCAAGGTTTTTGGAATTGTCCATGCGTTCCTATGAGAGAGAGGTAAAGGGCATCTATATTTTGCGTATCATATCATACCATTCACACAGTATCTATATGCGTATTTCGGATCATCAATTTTGTACATATAACCTGGGATGATTCTGTTAAGACTGTAAGATTGAATTCTTGACAGGAAGGAGTGCCACTGCATGCTCTTTCTTACTCCGGACAATGACTTTGCCGGACAGGAGCAGGTAATTTCTGCAACCCATTATTTCCGTTTGTCTGACATAATACAAGAACTTCATGAACAGTCCATGATTACATACATGCATACATTAAACCATAGTACGTTGCAACATATTAGGCTTTGTTAAATTGTACAATTTGTACCTTATATGTTCTCCTATCCTCAAAATTTTTGACACGAACTAAATCAGTACACAAGAACATACATGTTCTCCACCGACATTGAAGCACGTATTGGCCAAAACAAAAGGAAAAAAGTTATAGCAAACCGATGAAATTATCGTAACTGTGGTTTTAATTGTCGTCAAACCTATAATTTTATCATTAAGCTAGCGCCTTGCGCTGTGGTCCTTCTACACGGTATTATGCATAAGTTGATTCTTTTCTTTTTTGTTGCATTGCTCTGACCTTGAATCTAATATATATTCCCTGCAATGCAGACCATCACATTGGAAGAGATCAAAGAATCAACCGCAAATATGTAACTCCGACATGTTGAAACAGAATCTTTTGTATTATCTTGTTTAAAAAAAGAAAAAAACGAAAAAAGGAAGAAAAGAGGAGTAAAGTTCATGAGTTGTATGTATTCATAATACTAGTCTGTAACCGTATCTGAATTTGCTTCTCTCCGCTATAGTCCATGTTTAATTTTACTTATCTCTTCTTTTTTACATCACTCCACTTGGTCTGCCCCAGCCTAATGTAATGATGCGCCTAATTAACTCAATAGTGATGTGGTTGTAAGTATAGTTGAACGGTAATATCAAATTTAACTGTAAGATAGGGAGTTCAAATCCTTCCGCCTCCTATTAAAGTTAATGATAATATTTTCCCACTGAATAGCAGTAAGAGATAACCTTCCCACTCTAATATCTTTCCTTTATTTGCTAATATGTGAGCTTTTCGATTTTTTTTTTTAAACCACATTTAATTATAATCACATTTCTAATAAAACGAAACATTGCACAATTTTATGGGAGAAAACATATAAATGACATAAATTTAAAGTTCATACATCAATATATAAAAAATTAATACTAGATTAATATAATATAAAATTAAACTAAAGTGAATTAAAATTTGTATTATGTTGATTAAAAATGGAGAATTCATATTGTTGATGGTGTAATTTAATGTGGTGACGAAATTCTGCCTGGGGAAGTCAACTGATCGCGTGAGAAAGTGAAAACAGGATTTCAATTATGAAACACGGTTATTTCCAATCAAATCAGATTAGACGCCCAGTGCTTTGTTCACATGGAACATTGTGGCTGGTCACGGGTTCTCCATGCGGACGCCACTTGTCGAATACCTGGGATATCGATTTCCGGGGCATACCCCAGTGATCCGGACTAAACATCCCAAGCGAGTGTGAGCACCGCCTTTCCTGCAGGCTCCTTAACTATACGCTTTACGCCGACTCTACACAAGCTGACAGCCGTGTCCTAGTATGACTTTCGCAGTCTGCCGCTTGACATCTGCTACGCCGCCTGTTGCTGTGCTTGTCCCTTCGCCAATATCCACCGCCTACTTATTTCCATATGATGATCACTTGTGTCAATACTAGCCCACTCTAGTATCCCACAACACTCTAGTGTCCCACAACATTAGAGTGCGGACACGCGACATCAGCCTATTAGGCCAATGGTGCATGCGCCCTGCAACTTGTCTCCCCACCGAGAGCACTCGACGTTCGACCCGAATGGTCGCCCGAATGACTGAGCCCGCAGGGAACGGCTATAAATAGAGGGTCAGCTCCTTAATTCAGGTATGGACATTTATTCTTTGCCAAAACTCTACCTTTCTGCTTGCTCATTAGTGTTATCACTGACTTAAGTGTCAGAGTGCTCGTGGTAGACACTCCATTGGTGTCTCCATCACTTCGAGGTGCTTTCTTTTTGCAGTTGACCAGCTATAGAATGACTGTGCAGGGGTGATCGGACAAGACGATCATATCGGGTGTTAGTGTCGGAGATTTTTCGCCATCAACACATATTCTGTTGATTAACAGATAAAAAAAATATGTTTATTTTCTCTTTCAAAAAAAAAAATCAAAAAACAAATCCGTCAACAATAGAAGGAAAAGTTAAACAGTCACCTGTCAACTGAAAGATGACAAAGTTGTAACTGAAACTGGGGATGCAAAGGACAAGGCCCAACATTGGGTTGGACTGCTGATCCAAACTGAAAGGAAAGCTCAGAACCGGGCAATCGGCCCAGATATCGACTTGACCGGTCTAAGCTCTAAAGTCCGCCTCAGACCCCGCAAGCAAAGAACCGAACACGACAACACCTCCATTTCTTCGCTATCTCCCTCCTCCTTCCTCCTCTCCTTCTTCTTCTGCAAATTTCGCTTCATTTTCTTTAGGGTTTCGCAGCATTTCCAGAAATGCTGCGAATCATCCACTCGTTCTTCCTTCCACTTTGTACCCATAAATAGCTTTTTCTCTTCTTCTTTTTTTTGCCCCCCTTAAATTTAGTTTTCTTTGTTCAGTTGACAGATCCTCAAAAAGCATTTGAGGGTTTTGGCTCTCGGAGATGTCGAATCCAAGAGTCACAATCACTCTCGGTCGGACTGGTCAGGTACTCGCTTTCTGGGCTTTCTGACTTTTCTTTGTTGCGTCGTATTTGATTGGTGGAATTGGAATCCATGGAACCCATAAACGGGAAACGATAACGTTTTTGGGACGCAAAAATGTACTTCCTAAAGTGAAAATTATAACCATTCTTGTCGCTTTTAAGTTCAGCTCGATTTTCATCTATTTATGAGCTTAAGTTCCTTTTTTTTTTCCTTGTATGATTTTGTGAATCATTATCTGGGTTCTATTCGGAAAAAATTTATTGAATGTGGAAAATTTATGAGTGTCTTTGTGTGAATGAGCATATCTTTTGGTCTTTGTGTTGCTGAATTTGTTTGCAGGTTGTAGAGAGAGGAGGGGCAGAATCGGATTTTCCTCGTGGTTATAGTGGGAAGGTCTCTGGAAGTAAACGATCGACGGGGGAGAGAGTAGGGGCCAGTTCTAATGGTTTTCCATTGTCTTCCAACAAACGGTTCGTTTTCTTCTTTTTATTTTTTTTTTTAATGCATTTTACCCGGTTTTGTAGCTCAGTATTGTTCCAGATTGAAGTCCTATTCTTTCCTAATGACAGCAACAAAACAAAGAAAAAAGCAATAGTACGCACTTAAGATTTATAGTGGTTCACTCTCAATCGAAGAGTTAGGTCCACTTTCAGTTACCGCAGAATTTTGTTACACACCTCGCGCCTTTTGGCAAGTTTTTGATGATGTGTTATCGCAGGAAATTAGCTAGTTGGGTGAAATTTTTATCAGTGGAATTTACCATTATGCTGGCCTGGAAGTTTAGTGGTCCTAGCAGCTATTGGGACAGTTTCCAATTTTTATGTTGAGAAGAAATATATAGACATTGGTAACTTCTGTTTCAGATGCTAGGAAATTATAGAAAAAACAGGAAGTTTGATCCTAGACTTCTTTCTTTTTGTTTCCCATTCTGGTTTGTCTTATAAACTTGCGTGTTGAAAACTTTCTTTATTTGGTTCTTTTTCACCTTTTCTTGTGAGATAGCGAACTTCCAATTTAAGCTGTTAGAACAGCCATCTTTGACATTTGGATCTTCAAGATGATCATCCAGCAACCTAAGTTTTGTTAGGAACTTATAAGAGAATTATGTTACTGGAGTTCATGTCAAGTTTACATGCAAGGAGATCTTTTTTAGTTTTATGACGATGTGTCATTCCACAGGCAGCAAGGTGATGGTATTAAATGGAGTTCCGGTGGTAATACGCGAGAAGGTATATGAACATGTATAAAGCTTAAAATTCCTAAAATCATTTTTTTTATTCTTTTTTCCTTTTCTTTCCTCCTCATTGCTGTTGACTTCTATGCTTTGTGATGAGTGAAGATTACCGGCTCAGTCAAAATGACCTCAGGTTAAAATTGATGCGCAAGAGGCTACCTAAACAAGGTCAGGGTGAGAAAGGCCTTCATGCAAAACTTTCAAACCCCCCTGTTCGAACGCCACCAAGTCATCACGTGCCACAATATAAATCCGAGGCAAGTGGAAGTACCATTTTTAGGAAAATACCGACCAGAGAAAGTGCAGATGATTTACTCTTGGTGGATTCACTAAGAAATTCGTACTCTTCTTGGACCACAAATGGATTGAGAGGTAGATCCCCAGATAGAACTTTGAGAAATTCTCTGGGGCTCTCACCTCCAAGAAACATTGAGGAGCTGTGGAAAGTTTCATCAATAAGGGCAGCTGATGCTCCAATGGTTGGTCGGTTTCCAAGTAGTCGTGTTGTTACTACTTCTCGGCCAATGGGCTCCATACCTGTCACCAAGAAAGCTCCCCCTGGGACTACCAAGTTAGTTTCGCAATTTGCACCAGGGGGTGGCAGCATGCAGCAAAGTTCACATATGGTACTATGAACTGTGTGCAGCACTTTTGTTACAATTAGCTATATCATTTTGATCTCTTTAGTCTTTTGAAAGCATCCCATTGCTATAAGACCTCTACGGACCTTTAGGCTATGTTTGGTAGGACGGAAAGAAAATAGGAATAAGGAAAGAAAAGCATATAACCTAGGTGGGGAAAATAGAGACGAAGCGGAGGACCTTTCTTTTTGTGTTTGATATGGATTCCCTCTTCTAATCTCTCAATCTTTTGCCCTCCTCTTCTCTCCTACCAAACAACTACCCTAACAACCATGGGTCCAAAAATCCTTCCTCTAATCCCCTCGCCTTTCTCCCTCCTACCGAACAAGCTCTTAGTGATCAAGTCTCTCTCTCTCTCTCTCGCTATATATATATATATATATATATATATATAGATGCATGTAGTGTGCTATATATGAAAACTTACCTATAGATGTGGTTGTGTATCCAACAGATGGATGAACCTCTTACCGTTGCTGGATTGTTACACAGACTTGGTTTGGGGAAATATGCTATTCTTTTCCAGGCTGAAGAAGTAAGTTTCTCCTCTCACACATTTTTAAACTGGGACGTTGGCATCTCAATTGTTTTATCATAAATTCGAATATGTATGACATTACAGCCGTTCATATTTTAATCTATAAGTTGATGTCTAGTATCCTGAGAAGATTCCGCAAAATATATAGACTTTTTACTTTTATTTTTTTATTCTTTATTCTTTATTATATGATATTCAGGTGGACATGACTGCATTGAGGCAGATGGGTGATAAGGACCTCAAGGACTTGGGTTTACCAATGGTATAGAGCTATACTTTGCTTTATAATTTTGTCTCAGAATAAAACAGTCATGACTAAATGTGTCTTTTTCCCTTGTGCCTGGAATAATGGCTAATTGTCTTGCTTCCCCAAAATCATCATTATTTGCTTATTCTCTTCCCAACAAAAAGAATAAATATACATGAAATATTTCCTGTCCAATTGTCCTATGAGGTTTTATATTGGTGTTTATATTGCTAATTTCATACGCTTAAGTCTAATATGGGTAAAACTTATAATCTGCATCTTAAAATAAAATCGACGTGATGTTGGTTCATCACTGGCCATTGAAACGGCGTTTCTTCACGCAAAAGTGCTTGGTCTGACAATGTTTGTTTGATCTGCAGGGACCAAGGAAAAAAATTCTTCTTGCTCTCGTGGGGTCTCGTCCGAAACAATCACCACCATAACCGCCGATTTTGAATAGCTACGTTTTAAAGTGTTAATTATGTTGATACGTCTTGTGAAGCAGGTGTGAAAATACATAGCGTAGTAAATCGAGTCTTCGACTGGATTTGCACGGCGAGGATTGAGGTTGTGATGGTTGATCTTGTGTTGTATGATAACTCAACAAATTCTATTATTAGTTAACTTGATTTGATTGTGTAAACTAGCTTCTTATTCATACGCGCACAGGTTTATTGTAACGTACTTGGAATATAAATTATGAACTACATTGTTTCGGCCCATTCTATGTTTAGTAGAATTGGAATTGGAATTATATTTAAAGCAATTGAGGAAATACGTAATCTCTATAAGCAATAAATAATAATCCATAAATACAATGCATTTATGTTCAAGTCCTAACATGGTTTAACGCGGGATTAGTAGCAAAAACAGGACCACTTTTGCCACAATCTTTCCCACTTCTTGAAGCCAAAGCCGCCAAGAAATTACCGTTCCATCGGCGACCACCATTACCACTAACCGCAGCCACCGGCACTTGAGGCTGCTTAGTGCACTCGTGGTCGGCAGGGAATCGGTGCTTGAGGCAGACCTTGAGATGGCAAGTCTTGCAAACACTGGAATTGGAAAACGTCAAAGCCTCCCTGCAACGCTTGACAGGGCAGGTTGGTTTCTTCTTTTTCTTCGGATCGCAGTTTCCAGACTTTGCGTGCCGCACAAGCAACACCTTCTCCTCATCAGTTTCATGGCCGGTGGTCTCAATGGCGGCCGAGCAGGTCTCGCAGACGATGACCTTTCTGCTGTTTTGGTCGGATTTGGGGCACTCGTGGGACTTGTACGAGCGGTGCTCCAGACAAAAAACCTAGACAATTAACAAAACCTTGAATTATTCGAACTGAATTGATTGACGTTGAAATTCCGGAATGGGAATTGAATTACAAGTATACCTTGTGACAACCGTCGCAATTAAAGGGAAGGAAATCGAGCTGATTACAATCGGAGAGCTGGCAGTGTTTCCCCAAATCGGGAAAAGCTTCGGTACCTCCTCCCATGGCGTCTGGGTAAATTATTACTGTCTTTCTGATTGAGAGAAGAAAAAGATCGGAAATTTTTAGATTTAAGGAAGAAGAAGAATGGGAATTGAGACGGATAAGATTGGGAAAAGCTGAGTTTTATAGATGTGATTACAAATATACGTGTGTGTGGGTATGTATATATATATATATATATAGGTTAAGGTGGGATTCAAGTATTTGACTTGGGGCGGAAGCCAACGCCAAACCGTCTTTGTTTTTATTTTATTTATTTATTTATTTGCTAAATTAATCCGTCATTTTTTGTTGCGGAAGTTTCTGGTCCGACACGCTAATTGACCACGTTTATTTCCAGCGGGAATTTCCGTTTTTATTTGTTTCTGAGGAGTTTCCTCGAATGAGATTGTGCCGCGTGGTTACGAATAAAAAAGTATATATATCTATATATATATGTATCAGCATAATTATCAAAAAGAAAAATCACTATTTCCTTTATAAAAAAAATCACTATCTTAAAATAACTACAACTCGAATTAAAATTTAGATTTTTTAAACGAGGCATGAGGTTTAATTTTTACGCATTTTAACAAAGTTAAGCGGGTGTTTGGTTGCTTAGTTTGAGTTGAAATATTTTAGTTGTAATAGTAAATTTTTTTGAATTTTCAGAAAAGACAAAAACTTTTTGGGGAAAAGACAAAAACTTTTTAGGAAAAAAACAAAAAAAAGTTTGAAATGAGTTGGAAATGAGTTGTTGCCACCTAAGTGTTAAATTGCGCTAAGTTATATTTACAGTTCCTAATTTTAGATGTTTGATTTAAAAAAAGTATTTTCTTTTTCTAAGGAAATTGTTTTTAAATGAAACAAAAAAGTGGTTTTTTTATTTTAAAGTTGCCAAGACGTTAATTTAATTAATTGTGACAGATTTTATCCGAAAAAAATTTACAAAAATGTAAAAATATCTTTGTTTTCAAAAGTTTCTTATATTACACTCAACAATCGTTTCTTTTTTCCAGACGAGAATTATGCGTATTGTAAGTTTTCTTTTGTTATCTTAAAATACATCAGATGAGAAATAAAAATACTTGCGTAAAAAGATAAATAATATGTTATAGTTTAAGTAGAAAAAAATATATAAAGAAATAAATAATTTGAAACTATAGCTTACCGTTGATGAATTTTAGTAAATATAAAAGTGAATCTCCGAAAATTTAAAAATAAAAATTCGTTTTCTTTATTAAAAAAAAACTCATATATATTAACGAAATATTATCCGTTAATAAGTTTAAATAAAAACGACTTCAAACAAAAGCAACCAAGCTTGTGAAAAATGTTATACAAACTAAACGACGACATATTAAAAAAATTCAAATTCAGACCATAACGAATGAGAAAACAAAAATGCATTTGAAACCCTTTCCAAAAAAAAAAAAAAAAAAAAAAAAAAAAGGACAAACACACACACATTGAAAACGACAACAGTTGAAAAGGACAAAACGACAACAAACATTTGAACAATAATAGTTACTTAAACTATAACCAATGTATTTCCTCAAAAAAAAAAAAAAAAAAAAAACTATAACCAATGTAAACGACAACAAATATATTTTAAAACATACTCCAGCAACTTCCGTAATTTTTTTTTTCGATATTTTTCACCGATATCAATAATATTTTCAAAATTTCCGTAAAATTGGACTAATAATATTTCTGTCGATATCGATATTTTCATTTTTGCCGAGAATAACCATTCATATGAAACAACAAAAATAAAAATCCTTCTTCAAATGATATGAAGAAACATTAAAAAAAATTAAAAAATAAAAAAAATAAAAGTGGAAATGGTAAACGAAGTAAAATAATAATAAGACTAAGCAAACGACATAATATTGTGTTTATGTATGGATATGTGACATGACGTCAAGGACTGAATATCACGGCAGAAAAAACAACTTAAAACGACAATGATTACCCCCTACAACGAATGAAACGACGTCAAAACTAAAATGAAAAGGAGAACCAATAAGAAAACTACACAAAGTTAAAAAAGACAATGAGTACGTTCTGATGTGTTTAGTCTTTGACTATCTTTTTATATTCATTGTCGTTTTATTGGTGACATCAATTGTAGACGAGAAGATATGAAATGACTCTTGTATATTAAACGATAAAAATAAGGGCAAAAAAAAATCAGCTGCGAAAATGACGGAATAAAACAACATAAACTGAAATAGATGAGGGTAGGTAGAGAGAGAGAGAGAGAGAGAGAGAGAGAATTAGATAACAGAGGAAAACGACAATAGATTATAAACGACATGAAGTGAAAACCAGGCTGCATGCGAAAACAGTACTTCTAAACGGCTGAAAAATACAAAACAACGTCGATTGAAAATTACAAGATATGCAAAAACGTCAACGTTTCAAATGAAAACAACAGTACACAAGGACATGCAATGGAAATGACAACAATTCTACAGGACGTAAAACACAAAACGACTTCAAATTGTAGACGAACACAAGCATAACTTACTCCAGATTGTAACCTACACAAAATAGAGTTTTAAGTTATTTTTTTTCTTTTTCTCCAAAAGAAAACCAACTTCACTAGTCTCTAAAATCTCTCATTTTCATATTTATAAAATTCAAAATTTAAAAGTTAATAACTTTTTTATTTTAAGTTGCAGTTACATGAATTGATCTTTTTTAAAATTGCCTAAATAATGAGAGAAATGCACATTTCATTTTCAACCAAACGTATATTTTCAAAACTCAAATCATTTTAGATGAAAATACTAGACATGTATGGAGGTTGGATGCCTACTATTTTGCTTATTGTTATTTTTGTTGTGAGAATTGGATGAGATTTTATTAAAGCCCTTGGGAACAAAGGATAAAAGTGATCATTGATGGATCCAACAAATATTAACAATAAAATATAATAAAAAAAAGTTAAAAAGATTATAGTTTCTACGCTTGCATTTGGAACACTATTTTGAAATATATTTATTATAGGTTGAAATTGGTTAATTTTTCAAAAATTAATTATAATTTTTATTGATTTTTCAGGAAAAAAAAAAAAAAAAACAAAATAAGACGAAAAACTTATATTTAAAGTTGAGAACGAAACGGAAGCTATATTTCCACAAACTTTAATTATTTTCCGGAAAATTCTAACAAAAGGACAAAAAAAAACTCTTTCTAATGGAAAAGACTTCGTTCATGACTCTTTAGCCCCGCTCGACTTCACATCCATGATGAAAAAACAATTATTTGCTACGGTATGGGGTTAAGTCGCTTTCATATTTCTTTTTCTAAAGAAAATCTTTTCCTTTTCGATAATTAATGAGGAATCTAATTCCTTCACCACAGACTTGCAAATCCATCTACTCAATGTTATAAAATAATAAAATATATATATAATTTTCAGCCTAACCCAATAAAAGGTTTTTTACAAAACAAAGCAAAACTTTCTTCTTTTCGCAGGATAAAGGAAAAAGGTATCATTTATTTTGCTAGTGATGCCATACGGTAAAAATAAATAGACCGATGACTTTCTTAGGATATGTTTTACATTCCGTTTCAAACCTAAAATTTTCGTTCCAGTTTTTTTTTTCTTACAAAATCAAAGAAAATTATAACTAATTTTTCAAAAATAATCAATTTCAATATAAAAATTTTATTTTAAATCAGTGTACCAAACACAAACTTCATTTTTCCATTACTAACATATAGTCATTATGTTGAAGTGTTTTTTAGGGGATTTATTATTTTGAAGTGATTCAAGCAAAGCAATTTTCCAAAAGAAAAGCACTTTTCATTCTGAAAAGCAGCGCCTTTGACCAGAAAACATGCAGCTTTCAATCCTAAAGTAGCCTTCTTTATTATAATCAGATATCACAAATGACTCTTTACACGCTCAGATAGCATATACATTTCCGTTTCAGAAAGGATTTACTTGAACCAACGTATTTTAGGTAGATTGGTTCATTCTCTTTATTAAATGTTTGAGTTTGAATTGTCTCCCAACCGTAGTAGTCAGGATATATAAGTAATTTACTTTTTTGGGATCTATATATCATACAGAAAGACATCTACCCTTAAGGTTATATAAGGTATGCTAGTCCTGATAATTCGTTATTTATATTTTTCGAGTAGTTGCTCTTGAGAATGTGACATCTATGTCTATCTCGTCGAGAACATATAAATTTTAATGATTCATTTTTAATATAAGAATTACAGATATTTTCAGATACTGTAGTGATTCATTTTACGGTGATCAAGAAACTTACAAAAGATAATCACTAACCTCTTTAATTTCTCAATATATCTTTATTTTCTCTAATAATCCTAAAATTGACACCCCGTTTCTATAAAATAAAGACCATGATCATCGTAATTATAAGTGTAAAATCCATTTGCATGGTGTATATATGTTAGGATAATGATAAAACTCTGAAATGGAAATGTAGATACTTTGAATTTAACAAAAAGGGCAATTATCTGATGACAAACTTGTAAAGAATTTAGACGCAAGTGGAATGATAGAAACAGTCCTCGCACTTCCGAAAAGAGAAGAAAAGTTTCATAAACATGGTAAGTAAGCCTAAAAGAAAAAGGAAAAAACGGAGGAATAATTCATTTGTCAGGCATAATTATTAATTATTCAGTCAAAGTAAGTTAATATTCTCCGACATTTACCTATTTTAATGGTCTAAAAATGAAAAAACTGAATCGAATTAGAATGAAGAAGACTGAAAATAATGTTCTATCACGAACCATTCCCACCGATATGTTACAAAGACCAGATAAATAACGAGTGGTTTTATTCGACTTTACAAAAAAAAATACAAGATGGTTCTTAATAGTAAAACTAATTTTATAGAATCTTTATATATCTCGTACAGAGCTAATTCCGAGTGGTATTTTATTTTTTTTCTGAAATCATAGGGTGTTGCTACCACATTGACTAATATTTGCTAATAAAAAACAAAAAGGTGCATGCCAATTGTAAAGGTGGTACTCTCTTTTTGTAAAGTTTTGAAAGCATGACTTCATGCATTACACAATGAGATGAGATGGGGAACACGACTCAATCGATTACCACCACCAAGAATAAGATCTTTCCCTAATTGACGTCGGGATCATACGTTAAAAATAATAATAATAATAATAATAATAATAATAATAATAATATACAAAAACCGCTTTTCATTTTGTTGAGTTAATGGGTTCTACTCTTAAAGTTACATGGTTTAATTAGGGTGACAGTGACAGACATATAACCTTAAATAATTATCCCAAGTTATTCATTTTCTCTCGAACATTGCTCATGGATGTAGGACCTGTTCTTATTCTTAGTTTTATAATAACCATATGTACCTCACGTGAAAAGTTTGGCACTTTGATTTGTGTTAAAAGTATGTATAATTGAGCATATTCTAATGTAAGATGATATATATATATAACTTGAGTGCCAAAACAAAGTAGATGAAATAAAAAAGAAGAGAGTTTTGACCATCATCACCAATTAGATAAAAAAGAATTTACACTCGTTGTAATAATCACTTTTGAAATAAAACAAAAAGGCCTCGACAAGCCACACCCCAAAAAAAAAAAAAAAGTATAACCATTAATTAGAGCAATCCTTTTAGATAAAGATATTTATCCATATTTTTGAACATAGTATACAAGATTAATAATTTTTACACATATTGACGGTTAGAGAACAGAATCCTATCGGTGAATATATTTTCATAACCTATCGTAAGAATTGCCTTTTTTTTTTTTTAATAAAGAAAGTAAATAAGCTTAGTTAGATGTGTGGAGTTTGGCTGGAGCATGTGTTGAGCAGCGAGAAAGAATGAGCAGATTTGGTTACCGAAAAAGGAGATATGTCCAGCCTAAAACACCATAAAGTGAAGAACAATACCACAAAAACTTAGCAACTAAGAATGCAATAATGGTGAAGGTGGTGGTGGTGCTATTATTTATTTATTTATTTTGGTGACTTGGTTGGAATATCTCCATGCATGCAAAGTGACGAGGGCCAATTTCGAGGAAAAAGGGGAAAAGTGAGGGCCCTCTTTCTTTTGATTTTCTGGCCAACTGTTGTAGTGGGCATAAGCAACGCTTTCAGCAGCTTGTGATTTGTCTATATATATATATATATATATATATATAAAGGTGGCCAATTATAAAGGTTCATCAATCAGAAGGAATTGTCCAGATATGCCCTTCTCATAAAACTATTATACACTGAGTTTCTGTTCACTCACGGATTGAAATCTGTTTACGGATGGAAAAAAAAAAAGAAGGAAAGTTTTGACAACAGATGAAAAAAAACGAAAATACCAATGACTCTTTTTTCTTCTTCCCCCCGGTACGAGAATACGTGAGTTTTTACTCAAAATTTTCCTCTTTCATTCGTGGAGCTAGTCTCGTAACATCATGTCTTTTTATTTATAACTGATAAAAAAGAAAAGAAAGTCCATGCAGAGAGGGAAAAAGATCGGTAGAAGGGAAAAAGATCGGTAGAAGGGATGGCATGGTAGTTTGTGCTTTAGTAAGTAGTTAGTCTTCAACAATCATCATATCCCAACGTCAAAAGTAACTTTTTTTTTTCCCTTTTAATAGGGAGGCCAGAGGGCAATTCACTTTCATTAAAGAAAGAAAGAATTGTGTTTTAAACAGTCAAATTATAGAAAATGCAAGAAGGTTAATATCAATTTTTGAGTATCAATCTATATAGTATTTGAGTTATTGTTTTTTAAGTGATAAAATCACATCAATTGATTGTATCTACTAATGAATATAACATGTAAATTAGTATTTAATTTTGGAGACGAGGGATTCCAACTCTATTTAACATTTAAAAAATGTTTGGTATCCACTGGTTAAAAGCTACCTGAGATAAATTACCAAAAAAAAAAAAACGTAATTAGTTGAGTAAATACCTGAGATATATATTTGATAATAATACCTGAGATAAATTTGAAAACGAGGGTTTTCTAGTTTTAACGACGTTTTGAATTTTAAAATTAAAAAAAAAATTAAATAAATAAAAAAAGAGGCGTGGGGGGATAAACACGTCTCCAAAGCAGTGAACCCAGAGAAGCAATCTTGTTGAATAACCTTATGCTTTTCTGATTGGCCTAAATTTCCGAAAGCCAAGGAATCGAATCCCTCCACCAACCAAAAACCCAAAACCCAACAAACCACCGCCTTCTTCATTCTCTCTCTCCTCTCTCTCTCTCTCTCTCTGAGACCACCATAGCCGTGGACCTTCACGATCTTCTCCGTCTATCAAGAACCTAATGGCAAAGCTAAAATCTTGATCTTTCTGCGAAAGAGAGAAGGAAAAAAAATGGAGTTTCAAGAAGGTATGATGAGGTTGAGGATCCACAAACCCATTGAGAAAAAACAATCTGTGAAGAAGAAGAAGAGTACAGAAAAGAAGGGCACAGAGAAAGAAGAAACACCAAGGCGTAAATGGCAGATTTTCCAGAGATCGTCGTCAAATTCAGCAGTTTCCTCAAAGGGTGAATCGCGGAAAAAGGAGCCTCCGAGGGAGTTCCTCTGTCCAATCACCGGCGATCTAATGGCGGACCCGGTGATTGTCTCCTCCGGCCACACCTTTGAGCGAGCCTGCGTCGACGCCTGTAAAGCTCTCAACTTCACGCCCACTCTAACGGACGCTTCCACCGCCGATTTCTCCACCGTCATCCCCAATTTAGCCCTGAAATCCACCATCGCCGCCTGGTGCCGATCCTCTTTCACTGACCTTCCCAAGCCCCTCGATTCCACCTCCGCCGAGAAGCTCCTCCGTACGTTCATGGCGTCCCGCGGCCAAAAGCCTGCAACCGAAAGCGACAAAAAGGAGGAGGAAGAGGAGAGGGTGATCGTGATCACCGAGAAAGAATTGTTACAGAGTGTCAGAGCAAGCCCTACGGTGAACTTGGCGGCGGAGATCGCGCGACGTCGTATTCACATCTACTCGAGCTCGGAGGAGTCCGTCGGAACGACGACGTCGGAGGCGCAGACGCAGACGCAGACGCAGAGGCAGACGCCGACACCGATGCTGACTCCGCCGTCGCTGCCGCCGTCGACCGGCAGCAATTCGTCTTCATCGTCGTTGGAAATCGAAGCTCATAACCCTAGCAGCTCTTCCTCCGAAGAAGAAGACGAAATAGTGACTAGTCTCAGAAGCCATCAAGTGTTCGAGGTCGAAGACGCTCTGATCACGCTGAGGAAGATGACGCGGAGCAAAGAAGAAACCCGGGCCCACTTGTGTAGTTATCAGCTCCTCGCAACCCTACGATCTCTGATCAGCTCGAGGTACACCGTTATTCAGGTGAACTCGGTCGCAGTGTTGGTGAATTTATCATTGGAAAAATCGAACAAGATGAAGATCCTACGGTCAGGAATTGTCCCCCCTCTGATCGACGTTCTCAAGTGTGGGTCCCTCGAAGCTCAGGAGCACGCCGCCGGTGCGATCTTCAGCTTGGCCCTAGACGAGGACAACAAGACCGCCATTGGCGTTTTGGGAGCTTTAGAGCCGTTGCTCCACTTGCTCCGAGCCCGGAGCGCGCGGACTCGGCATGACTCGGCCGTGGCTCTGTACCACCTCACGCTTGTTCAGACCAACCGGTACAAACTCGTTAAACTCGGGGCGGTTCCGGTTCTGCTGAACATGGTCAGGACGGGTCACATGACGAGTTGGGTTTTGCTGATTTTATGTAATTTGGGTTCGTGTGTGGACGGGCGGGTCGCGTTGTTAGATGTGGGCGCGGTGGGGTGTTTAGTGGGGATTTTGAGTGGGACCGAGTTGGTGACCCAGTCGACTTGGGAGAATTGTGTGTCCTTGTTGTACGTTCTGAGTCACGGCGGGTTGAGGTTCAAGGCATCGGCGAAGGAGGCGGGGTTGGTGGAGGTGCTGATTACGGTGGAGGCAGCGGGGACCGAGAAGGCAAGGCAAAAGGCGAGGGCGGTGATAGATGTGATGAAGAGAAAGGAGGAAGAGGAGGAGGTGGATTGGGAGAAGTTGCTCAATGAAGAGTCCGAGAACGAAACTCGACCTCAACTCGGAGATGGACTCGGTGGGTCAAGTGCTCACTCGTCCTAGTTTTGATTCATAACTCGTTTTGGCGCGTCTTGTTATCAGTTGTTTTATAATTTTGTTTTATTTTTGGGAGGGTTCGCATTGTAATTATTTGTAGAAGATTATAGTTTTTTTTTTTTTTTCTTTTCTTTTCTTTTTTGAGTGGAAAATGGAGGGGTTGGCTTATTGTGCTTTGCTCTCATTCAGTTTTCTTTGGCTCGAATTAGGAATCTTGAAAAGTGTAAATAAAAAGAGGCTTTGAGAAGGTAATTCTCTCCTATTGTATTCTCGTTGTTCGCATTCTTCCTTTTTGGTTTTTTACATATATCTGTTTATTCCTATTGTTGTCCGAGATTTATGCATTCTCTCTTTGCGAAGCATTAGTAGTGTTGGAGTAAAATTTCGTCCAACACTAAATAAACGTTCTTAAAATAGAAAACAAGCTCAAACGAACGAAATAATCAAGAACATGAAAAAAAAAAAAAAAAAAAAAAAACAAACACAAGAACTTTAAGAACAATATAGAGAAAACCGGAGTTCGGTATAATTGTCTCAAGGCTTTGTATTAAGAATTTCGTCCAACAAGTAGCACACCAAGGATTACAAGTTCCATTTTATTTTTGTTAAAGTATGTACCAACTTTTATGAAAACTTGACGAGTAGTGGTTTAATTCTACGAATTTCCGTTCTTCTGTGGCTAGAGCAAGTGGAAGTTGTTAGCTATGGGTTCATTCTCATTTGTGAAACAAAAGCCCATCTCCCATGCAAGCTCTAACCCTCATCATTTGCCCAATGCCCCATGGGCTCCCAAAATCACATTGAAAATCAGCACTAAACTATTTTTCTTTTCCAAATGTCAAGAAAATTCTCAATCTGAATTAGAATCTTTTTCAAGGTCCCGTTTGGGGGTTTTAACTCAAACTGTACTTTTTCATCTCAGTTTTTATTTTTTTCTGAAAAAGTTTGTCTTTTCTGAAAAGTCAATAAAAATTTTCAACTCAAACTGTATTTTTTCAATTTAAATTCATTCATCAAACGGATTCTAAGAGTTCTTTTTTAAACCATGGTGCAACCATAAACCTCAAAATCAGTAAGAAAAAGATTGGTCATATTTTGGGGTAAATTGTGAAGGAAGGGATACCAGTTGAGGAAACCAGGGCTAGGCAAAAACAGTCATTTTTCAACTTTATATGCCAACTTTCACATCATCTTTGCTCCACCAACTTCCAAGTTTCAACTCAATTGGAACCCCACCCATGATACGGTCAGGGCTCTTTGGTTTCCAAACTCGTGGTCCACAACAATCTTTCCCATAGGAACCATTGAGCACGTGATTTCCAGCTTGCCATATAGCAAAAGCCCAACAAAATCGATAAGGACAGGCCCAAAAAAAGTATCGATCTCCTAAAGTGGCCGAATAGGACTTCGCGGATCTTAGTCAATTTGAACACTTATAACTTGACCTGATTTATTTACCGTCGTTTAAAAAGTTATTTTTCTTTGAGAAAAGCGTGAAAACCACCCCTCGTAATGTGGCAATTATTTTTAATACTTCATTATTGCTTCCTCATGATATTATTGCATTTTCCCTTTACTAGAATGTGTTTCCAAATTTTAGGCCACAAGAGTTTCTTTTGGCGAAACGTGATTCTATCTCATTTTCTTTCTCTTTCTTCTCCAAGTTTTTCTCTCTTCTTGGCACCCCACCATTACGGCCCTACGCTAATTGTGCTCCCCCTCTCACCAGTATACGGAGATCTCCCACCAACCCCCCCCATGCTAGACGCGGACACTCCACCCGCCACATTTGATGCGGATCTCCCCTTGTAGGGGCCGCCACGACATGGATCTTTCCCACACAAAGGACGTTGTGGTGGGATCTTTCTTGCCGTCAAGGTTGCTTTGCCCTCACTCGACCTCCGCCTCTCTCCTTTTCTTTGTGATCTTTTTAATTCTAGTAAGAAATTGTCGGTGACACGATAGACTACTGTAGGTAGTATAGTAGACTACCAATGGTAACACACAAAAGCCACCATAATTTTCTGTAATACAGAAGAAGACCTTCCGCACTAGGGTGGACTAGGTTGCCGTTGGTAACCTAACCTTATTCTTATATGATACTATTGCTTTGTTTGACATTTCAACTCAACTCAAACTAAATTATACTTTTTCATATCAGTTTTTGTCTTTTTCTGAAAAATCAATAAAAATTATAACTAGTTTTTTTAAAAGTCAACCAATTTTAACTTAAAAATTCCATATCCAACCGACAAACCAAATGCAAGCTACATATTGTGCTAGTAGTTCACATTCCGTGGTAGCAATAGTTTCTTTTCATTTGTAGCTGTGGAATCCTATTTGAGATATACAGAACCAACTCATAAAGAGAACCAAATTCCATATATATTGCCGAGGGTAATCAAGACGATTTAGACACATTCTCAGTTTGGCAAAGATTCATAATGACATGTTGTCTTATCCCAGCCTCAACTAGCATGCACATTCCTGTCAGGTCTCGTTGCTCTTTTCAGGTGTTACTTTCTTTCTTTCTTTCTTTCTTTTTTTCTCACCAGGTGTTGAGAAACGAGCTCTTTTGGCAAAGTGTCAAAAAAGGATTCTTTACTCCAGACAACGTATGCCACGGCCACGCACATGCAAAAACATAACTTAAAAACTGTCCATTACCAGACTCTCACACTTTTGTTGCTTAAAACAAGAAGAACAGACAAAGTTCAATCCCAAAACTTAATTATTTCATTAATTATTATCTTAATCATAAATATTTTCGTCTCTTGGGTTACTACAAACACATACACGCCGCTCTAAATTGACCAGGAAGAATATTACTATTAGCTTGTTTTGTTATTTTTATTAAAGTTTTCCTATTTCATTTAAGTGTCGTTTTTTCGTTTTAGTAGTAAGATTATATATACCTAAAGCAAGAAGTGTAATAGACCGTTATTGAATTTTGAATATTGAAATCAAAGTATTGATTTTTCCTCTCTCTTTTGGAGATTTTCTTTTTAGTATTTGGCTTGAGTTCTTCCTAATTCTGCTGCATCATAAACCCAACCTACAATTAATTGGCATTAAAACAAGCCAAAAAGGTCACCACATTTTCGTGCACGTAATTTAAAATAATAAAAAAATTAATTTGAAGAAAATAAATAGGTATATTTTTAAGTTTAGTGAATATTTGGTAATTGATACAACAGAACATGTATACAGATGGAATATTGATCCTCAAAGAACCAAGGAAGAAGAAGACTTAGAAAGAGAAAATTGCCCTCAATAATCCTCAACCAAACAACCACGATCCCTTGGCTAAACCTCCACTCAATAATAACAACAATAATTTAGATTTATTTGCGTGATTAAACTTAATTAATCTGATCACATCTTCGCCTAATCTCTCCTGCCCTTCCGGTCTTGACGCCATAGACGCTGAGCTTCTGCATCGCCAGGGCAAAATCCTGAAAGAACTTGTTTTCGTCCTTGGCGTACATCTCGACGAACGGCCTCGTCGCCGGATCGCTGTTTAGACCGTGATCGGATTTCAGAAGCCCCAATCCCTTGGCGAGGTTTTGGAAGTAGATGTTGTCGAACTTGTTCGGAGTCATGATGTCGTTGAAGACGGACAATGTCGGGTTGTTGTGGTAATCGGCGCAAGCTTGCTGCAGCCCGGCGGCGAATCTAGGGTTGTATTGGGGATCGCACTGCGCCGTTTTGCTGTAATTGTAGATCCCGTCGCTGAATTCCTTGCAGTGGGAGAATCCGACGGTGTGGGCGCCGCTGAGGGCGACCATTTCCTGGACGGAGAAGCCTCGTCGGGCAAAGATTTCGATGATCTGGGAGATCGGCATTGTCGGTTTGGGGAGGTTGCCGTCGACGTCGGAGGCGCGGGAAAGGCGGGAGTCCTTGCGGCCGAGGGGGACGGAGTAGAAGGGGCCGCCGAGGGTGACGATGAGGTCGCGGGTGGCGACGGCGAGGATGTCTGCGCAGGAGACTGTGTTGGGGCAGGCGAGCTCGAGGGCGGTCTTGGCGCGGACGACCACATCAAAGCCGTCGCCGGGGAGGGAGAGATTAATGTCGGCGTCGCGCTCCGCGCGGTTGAAGGGGGTGGAGGAGAGGAGAACGGAGCCGTCGCAGCCGTTGAGGATGGAGTCGTGGAAGAACAGCCGGAGCGTGGCGGCGGCGGTGGTCGGGCTCGCGATCTGCTTGCTGGTGATGGTGTCCTGTACGATCTGCTCGAATCTCGGGCACGATTTTCGGTAGTGGTTCGTGTTCAGTCTGGGAGCAGCCGCTACTCTTCTACTCGTCCTGGGCTTGGCCTCCACTGCATGATCAGAAGCTAAAGCCGCCATGAAAGTGAGAAAGAGGACGAGAAGGAGCCTTTGCATTGCCATTGTTGAGTTGAGTTGAGTTGTGTTTGGATGGGGTGATTCCGCTGGAAAAAGACAGAGGAAGAAAGAGAGAAAAGGGTCGGGCTTTTTAGCTTCAAGAAAGTGGCACATGAGAGAGAGAGAGAGAGAGAGAAGTGTGTAGATGGGAAGGGTTTTACAGTGAAGTGTGGATTCTTCTTTCCTCCTCCAATCACGGGAAGCGTGCTGCTTTGAACCTTGTGGCGCGTGGTTTTTTTATTTTTTTAAAATTTTTCTCCGCGTTCCATGGTTTTTAGCTGGCCGTCCAAAAAAGTCAGAATAACCTTTTTGCTAAAATTGTACTATTAAATAACACGCTAACTTGTCGAATTATATTAATATATTAAAGAAATAGATACTTTTCATTATTTTTTCTACGGTGTTTCATAGTGATTTTTATTTTTTATTTTTTAATTTTCGGGTCTTGAACTACAGTAATACACAATAATATACAGTAATTTTTATTTTTTCTATAGTATAATATTTTTTGCTCTTCATTATAAATTATTTTTTCCTCTATTACAGTGTTATGCTGGTTTTATCCTTTTTTTTTTTTTAGATCAATTGGCAATTTTATCCTTAGGTTTTAGTTTCTTTTACTGTTTGATATAGTGTTGAGATAACTTTGTCTTTCTAAAATTATTAATTGACGATTTTGTCATCTCTTTGTAGTTACTTTTTTTCTTTGCTATAGTGGTATTCTGATTTTACCCTATCTTTTTTTTTTTTTTTTTTGTGAATTGGCAATTTTACCATTCAGCTTTAGTTACTTTTTCAGCTTGTTACAGTGTTGAGACAATTTTGTTCTTCTAAAATTATTTATGGATAATTTTACCTTTCCTTTATAGTTACTTTTTCTGATAGTTACAATAACCAGACACTGTTACCCTTTTAATATGCATTTTTGATTTTGTTTATTGAAGATATGTTAAAGTGTAATGTTTGTATGTATATTATCTAACTGAAATTTATTTATTTTATTTTTTATTTTTGTAAAAAACAATAAACAAAAAAATAATAAAATCTATTTTTGATTTTGTTGTTTTTCTTGAATCTTTTTTTCCTTGTTGAGTTTTTTTCTCCTTTTGTTTTTTTTTCTATTTTTATTTTTAATTATCATGATCATTTTTATTTCTCTATCTTTATCTCTGCATCATCAGAAAAAAGCTTCTTTAAATTATTATTATTATTAGTTTACATTTTTATGATTTAGAGAGATCCTAAAAAAAAAAAAAAGATAAAAAAGATGTAGCAAAATATAGGTATGGTCTGCTTTCTTTTCTTTTGTTTTTTATTTTTATAAGTTATTTCTAGTTTTTTTTTCCCCTATATTTATATATTTTGTTTTTTGTTTTTTGATTTATGTTAATTTGTTTTTCTAGCTTACGTTGATGATGATCTGGAATAGAAATGCAAAGAGAACTATTGAAGACCTTTTTTTTGTTTATATTTTTGAAAACTTATTGTATTTGTATTATTTATCATAAACAACTGTCATTATTAAAGGTTATTTAATTTTCTTATTTATTTATCTATTATTTTCCTCTCCTGTGCAACGCACGAAAATTAAACTAGTAAATACTATAATTGAAAACTTTTTGGCACTCAAGTTTAACTCAAGTTAAACTGTACTTTTTTTATTTTTTTCTAAAAAAGTTTTTTTGAAAAGTTTTTGTTTTTTTTGAAAAGTAAACAAAAGTATTTTTGTCTTTTTTTGAAAAATTTTTTTGTCTTTTCTGAAAAAAATTTTTGTCTTTTCTGAAAAATTACTATTAAAACTTAAAATTTTCAAACTTAACTCATTTACCAAACACAAGTAATAGTCAATCTTCCCTCTTTTTTTTTTTTTTTCAAGGAAATTATAATAGTCCAACACAAGTAATTCGTTTTTAGCCTTAAAAAATTCGTTACAAAATTGCTCCGATGAGTTTTGTCAGGTTAGAAAAATTCAAGTAAATAACACATCTTTGCTTACGAAAATGTGTGAAAGAATCAGAAATACCAAATGATGAGATAGTTACATCCTTTTACTAAATTTTGACTGTAGCTATTAAATAACAAGCCTCTTTATTTTGTTTTGTTTTTCGACAATTTCATATAACTTAATTTTGTACAATGAAAATGACCACGTTATGTTACCTAAATGGGCGAGTGAACGACTTGGCGCGTGGGGGTAGAGTGCATGCATATGGTTCTTGGCCGCGTTCCATTCCAGCTAAGCACAACAGACATGGCCATCAGAAAAATGGCACGTATACGACGGAAACTGAGGAAGCCTATCTAAAATGACGTAAATACCCAACTCTATCGTCTCAAACGACGTCGTGAAGTAAGACGAGCTGTGATTCGCTTGATCGTACGTAGGGAATACAGAACAGAGAAAGAGAGAGAGAGAGTGAGTGTGTATCGGGATGTGGGCCTCTTCTCCAACGTCATCTCATAACGGTTACGGTTGTCACGTTTAAAAAAAGGTACGTTGGTAAATACCATGCGGTGGATTTGGGCTTTAAGAGAACTTTTTTCTACTGGTATTCTAAATTTTTAATTTTTACATCAAAAAAAAAAATTTTACCTCAAATTTTAAAAATTAATATTTTTTTATTTTAAATATAAAATAAAATAAATCTTATGTCTGAAATACTCATAATTATAAGACGAGGAAAGTAAGATTTATTTTGTATTTGTTTTTTTTTTTAAACACATTTTAAATTTTAACGCTATTTTTCATATCATAATTTATTTTTAAAAATATCCCTAGGCATATATTTGTACTCTAATCTCTAAAATCCCGTCTTCAAAAATTCCAAAAGGTCCTAAATAACAATATTCTTTTTCTTCTGTTTTACTAGGGAAAGAAGCAAACGAACAAACCTTGGAGCTTGGACATTGAATTTGCTTATATAATTAGTCACAAAAAATGGAAAAACAAACAAAGATATTGTATTTTAATTTAGAGAGTTGAATTTTTTTCTTTTAAAAAAAATGAAGAGTCCAAATTCTTAAAAAAAAAAAAAAAAAAAAAGAAAGAAAGAAAGAAAGAAAAACACATCTAAGTCGGTCACAAGATTAAATAATTTAATTTCAAAAAAAAAAAAAAACCAAGAAACCTTTGGCTTTCAGTACAGGCCCACAGGACAAGCAAGAATTAAAAAGAGGGCGGTATATATATATATATATATATATATATAAAGTTAAATGATTAGGTATTTAAAAAAAGAAACGACGAATTTGGCGCATATTTCGTCGGGCACATGAGAGTTCATGGCTATTATTATGAAACACCTCATTGGCATAAAATCATTAAATGGTTTTTAATTTCCTCGTCTATAAGCGTTAGTGTTTCCTCCTCCACTGGGTCCCATCCTTAAAGCAGTTGTCTTCCTCCTCGTATTTAATGAATCCGTAAACTTATTCATCTCTGTATTAAACGTTCAAATTAATAACTTTTTTTTTGTTTTATATATATATATCGTTAGTTTATCAATTCTCCTAAAAACTTAAGTTATTAGAAGGTGGGTCAATAATATTTTTATATTTTAACACTCTTCATCACGTGCATGTCAGACAATTGGATAAACGTGCGGACAAATATTAATTTAAAGTCCAACACAAATTGTAAGAAACCCGAAATATATTAAAAGTCTAACCTGTAATGATAATAAAGGAGGTTAAATAGATTCGAATTCAAGACCTCCTCCAATTCTCTCAAAAACTTAAGCTATTAGAAGGTGAGCCAACAATAGTTTTATATTTTAACATATATATATATATATATATATATAGTCTAATTTGGAGCAATTCAAGAACAAAAAACAAGGCTGGATGTCGTTCAAAAGGAATGATACGACTTCAATGTCAAGCGTTTCTCTGGTGCAGTATTCTATGGAGAAAAGAACAGAATTAGAGGAGTTGGCTAGAAAAAGAAATTCTTGAATAAATCTGACTCTTTTTTTTTTTTTTTTTTAACATTTTTTAGGTGGAACATTCCATATGGTTTTCGATTTAATTTCTTTCTGTTTTAGTGCATGTTCTGCACAATATAATCCAACTTTTTTCCACAAAAAGTGTCGGTGAAAGCTAAAAGAATATTTTTTTTTGTATTAATTTATTTTTTCTTACTTGCTCAAAATTCCTTCGAGTACTGTGATATTATGCAGTTCGATTCAAAAAAGTTATTAAAAAAAAAAAAAAAAAAGGTCATCCATGGACCACGATGAGGAAAACTTCGTTGCCTTGTTTGGGCTTGCGGGTCTGTGTGGGCAGAGAAGCGAAAATGGTTAGGGTTATATACAATAATGCCATAAATTTAACATCGTCTTATATTTACGTTCATTATAACATTAAAATTGATGATTTTATCATTTTATAATATTAAAATATCAACTTTAATATATAATAGATAAAATTATAAGGAGATACATAACATAACATAGGTCTCCAACTATTTTTATCAAATGGGATTAGCTGCAAATCATGAAAGTATATATATATATATTTTTTTTTTTAAAGAAAAAATCATTAACGCGTAGATGGACGAGTGCATGTACTGGGCTGCAGGACGGTCCCACTCAGGCCTAAATGGACAGTTTGCATCCCTTTGGAGTTTGGCCCATTTCAACAGCAATACAGTACAAACTTTTTTTTTTTTTTCTTTCCAACATCAATCACTTGTACGGTGATTTGTGTTCACAGCTAAGATATTGCTGAAAATTGGCCCACACAATGCCTAAGGTATCACCTTTGGGGGGTTAAGAGAGACACTATTGTAAGCCATTGGGACTAGTCCAATTACGAGGGAACCGGGAGTTTGGGACTTAGAGTCATACGTCTATGGGTCGATTTTTGACCGGCTGTAAAAATTAATAATAGATTAGGGGTGGGGGTGAAGGGGGGGTTTACATACAACCGAGGCAAAAGTGATTTATGATTGAATCTCAAAGGCATTCTTATCATTTGGTAGATCCAAGTCCATGGCCTATTTTGGGTTCACTCGGAGCTTTGGCAACCACCATAGGAGGTGTGATGTACATGCACTCATTTCAAGGGGGTGCAACACTTCTTAGTTTGGGCCTAATATTTATCCTATATACC